>JARUPZ010000002.1:1504742-1943167 GCA_031213475.1 Nereocystis luetkeana | reverse complement strand
GCCAAGCGAAGAAACGCGAAACGCAAAAAAAAACACAAAAAAAAACAAAAAAAAACGAGCGTGCGCTGTCAAAAGGGTGCGCGGGGCCGAGTGCTCCACACTAAAAACCTACCAGGTACCTGGTAGTACGTAGTTTGGTGTCAGTCGAGGCATGTCAAAGGCAAAGGAAGAGGCTGAAGGTGCTGTCTGCCGACATATTTGCCAAGTAAGGGCCGAGATCGAAACCCGAAACAACGGCTGGTAGCTTCGGTGATATCAACATATAGGACCGCAGTCCCGTTTTGGGGACAAATCACTCAAATTCCGGGTGGTTTGTTCCCAAAACGGAACTGCAGTACTGAGAGAGTTAAGCTTGAGCGCCCAGCGGCCGTTGCCTCGCGTCTGCGCGAATCCTTGCATTCAACCATCGTAACTCGGACACCCATGTTGTAGAATATCACCCCTAAATCACGCAATGGCGCCGTTATGCCAAAACCGTCACCTTGTTTCTGTCAGTCATTTTTTTCTTCCCCTCCCTCTCTGGAAATCCAAGCTGGTTGACAATAGCTGCTGTCCCCGAAAATCTGGCCACAACCGCAGCCAAAAAAACGCCCCTTAGGCAGAAAACGCTCGCACAAAATCGGTAATCGACGGGTATACTCGAACTGGTACCCAACCAGTAAACCCGTAGAATGTCCGCCTCGATAACCTCCCCCCCCCTCCCCCCCCCCCCCCCCCCTCAACTCACGTGCGATACAGAAAAGTCGTAAACCGGGTGCGATAGGAGGAGCAGGAGGGTGGGGGGGGGGGGGGGGGGATCGGTACCTCCCCCCCCCCCCCCTTTCATCTCACGAAATATCGCCCTGCGTTGAAACCTCAAAAAGTCGTAAACTGGGGGGTGGGGGGGGGCTCACCGCCCCCCCCCCTCGTCTCACGATCGACCACCCTCAATTGGAAACCTAAAAAAGGATGCAAAACCGGAGGCGGTGATGGCAGGAGGAGGGGGGGGGCGGGGGTCGCTACCCCCCCCCCCCCTATTATCTCACGATAGACCACTCTCTATAGGAAATCTAACAAATGCGCTAACCGGGGGTGTATCTAGGGGAGGCAGGCGGGGGGGGGGGGGGGGGGGGCGCAACAACGGTGTCCTCCCCCCCTCTCCTCCCTCATCTCACGACGGACCACCCCCCGCGCATTTCTCGCTCTTCTTCGTCTTCCTCCTCCTCCTCCTCTTCTTCCTCATCATCATCCTCATCGTCATCATCGTCCCCCGCCACAACCCACCCGCCCTTGGCCGGCCCGGGCTTCCTCGCACCCCCGCTCCCCTTCCGGCTCTTGCCCTCCTCGAGCTTCTCGAACGCGTGGTCGAGGCAATCGGTGAGGGGTTTGATCACCGCGGAGAGGCGGTTCCCTGTTGCGTTTCGGGGAAGGCGTTTTCTCTCCTCGTTTAGCTCCTTGTACTTGGCGTTCATGCGCGTCTCTAGGCGCTCTAACTTGGCCACGGCTGTGGTGTCCGTCTTCGGCCGGTCGAGGCTGGCGTAGAAATGCCTGAGGGGGGGGGGGGGGGGGGGGGGTGAGGGGGGGGTTCCAAGTTAATATTCGGTATTTGGGGAGGGTGGGAGGGTGTGGGGGGGGGGGGGGGAGGGGGGGGGGGAAGCCAACTTTTGTTTGGGGGGGGGGGGAGGGGGGTGTTCGATTACTTTCGTCTTCAGGGGGCTGGGGGTACTCGATATCATGCATGGCCGTAGTCGTATGACCATAGACCCTCGCATCCCTACAATGCCGGGACGGAGCACGTCGGGTTGTCACCGATCAGGCAGACTTTTCTTTGGGGGGGGGGGGTACTCATTATCATGCATGGCCGTAGTCGGGGAGGGGGTTCCAATATTTAGGGGGAGGAGTGTTCTCACCTTTGGGAAGAGAGACGAGGGGGGGGGGGGGGGGAGGCGTTCCAAGTTTTGTTCTTGTTTGGGGGGAGATGTCCCAAGTAGGCGTGATCGTCATGGAGTATAGGGGGGTTATTATGCAAATAATAGGGGTGTATGTTTGCGGTAAGGTACAAACAAGCAAACAAAAACAAGACACCCTCGAATACCGAGCATGGAAACAGCAGCGACAAAAACAAGCAAATCCTCGTATTTACGCGAACACCCCTGTGCGAAAAAGTAAGCACGGTTTGGGTATTTATATTAGTACCCAAAAGGCCCTTAACTTCCCGGACGAAGTGGTACATATCTGGTATTAATAGTTTTGATACGAGCTGACCCAATTCATTCGACGCTTGTCATATATAAGCAAGAAAGTCCACCTCACGAACGGTTCTTAGTAGGATGCAGCTCGCCCTTCATGCGACTCGGGGAACACCTCACGGCGTTTCGCGTATGTAACAAGCAAATGTCTGCCTGGTCGGTGAAAGCCCGACGTGCTCCGTCCCGACACGGTAGGTATGCGAGGGCTTATGGTCATAGGACTACGGCCATGCATGCAATCGAGTACATCTCTCCTATCGAGTACACCCCCTCCCCCTCCCCGCGAAAATCCCCGCGAAAATCGATACATAAAAAAAATACTCACCTAAGGAGCTCCCCGACGATCTGGAAATGGCGATGCATCCCTCCGATGAAATTTTCCGGGTACCTTCAACGTGGGATGGGATGGGGTGGGGCGGTACGGTGCGGTGCGGTGCGGTGTGACCGATAAAGGCGAAAGGCGAAGGCATGCAGTGTACTTACGAACGAGGAGGGTAGCGGGGGTGCGCCGAAAAAAAATGCCTTAAACCAAGTCGGGATATACCGCAAGCTCGTACTTCTGGTCTGGTGCTGCAGCTATTAATAGAGCTCAGTGGCCATCGTATGCCAAAGGGGGTTACATTTTTAGTCAAACGGCTTTCCCCCCCAGCCTACCTCCAGAACGGAGAGGAGAAGGAGGAGGCCGGGCGTGCAGCGCGCGTTTTTGGTCTCATCGAAGAGGTGGTCTAACACGCCGCTGTGGCGCCATACAACAGAATCGACCCTACCCTTCCTTCTACGGCAAACACGCCTCCATATGGCATGGCACAAGCTTTTACCCTGCCACACATGCACACACACACATTTGCAATACGTGCATGGGGGGGAAGCAGATGGGGGTGAAGCAGATCTCCCACAACCGCCGAGCAAAACAAACACACTTAACGCAGACCGCAAGCATGACTACCCGGCATCTAACTCGCAGCCGCTGGCGTTTTACAAAACATACAATGGAGGCGTGGCCAGGATCAATCAGGAGCAGCATGCCCACTCCCCCCCCCCCCCGCCCCCCCCCCCCCCCTTCCCCCCTCCCCCCCCCCCCCCCTACCGCCTTCCCTACTCACTCCTGAAGATGGAACGCGCTCCCAATGCCCTTGTCTGTCTCCCTGGTGCACTCCTTGAGCGCCGACAGGGCCCGCGCAGGGGCCGCCACCGCTCTCGACACACGAGGCCTCCCCCCCAAAATGGAAAACCCCGGGCCGAGCTCAGCCTTGGCTTCGGCCAGCGAAACCGTCCCGACAACTCGAGGTGAGTGGTTGGGCCGTGCGAGCGAGCCGGCAACGGTTTTTGCGCCGTTGTTTTCGAACGATAAGGTTGTGCCGACTCCGTGGTATCTGTTCTTGTGCGCGATCTTCAGCTACTCCCGGCGGCGGTTGGCGGCGGTTGGCGGGGGTTGGCGGCGGCGGCGGCGGCGAGGCGGTGACGACGACGTAGGCGGGGAAGCGAGGGGTTTCGTAAAAATGAGGCAGGAAAGTGGACGGGGGCGACAACGGGTGGTGGCGGCGCAGTGGTGGTGGTAGAGGTGGTAGAGGTGGTGGTGGTGGTGGTGGTGGTGGTGCTGTGCTGCACGAGATTGTGCTGTGCTGCACGAGACCGACGTTCGCGGGTGGGATACGCAATGTTCTGCGGGGGGCCAAAGTAAATAGGACCAAATATTTTTAGGAAAAACAGGAAAATATATAGGTTTTCGTGTGTACCGTAGGCCCTTTTTACTATGGTCCCCCGTAATAGCACAACAACAACAAAAACTGGGTTTGGATCTGTACCATAACACATCCTGCACAGCAAAACTCCTAACGACAGGCCGATCAACCCAGATGATCGAAATCAGACCATGGTCTGTCCGATCTTCGCTAACAACGTTGTCGAGGCCGAGAGCCATATACGTCGCAAGACGCCACAGGTGAAAGCCCCGCGTCTGCAGCAGCCGGTGGGGCTGTAAGGCTTCGCGTGCTCTTTGAGAGATTGCTGCGTCGGGTGAGCTCTTGCAACCCGACGCGTGTCTTTGGTCGGATTGCTGGCCTGGTTGGTTAAACGCCTGGCAGGCGGTCTCAGGGCGGGGGGGGGGGGGGGGGGGACCGAGCCGTGGGGATACATTGTTATCAGGCCGCTTCACGAATCATGACCCCAACCCACGGGTCGGGCCAGGAACTTTTAGAAACCTCACGGGCCGGGTCGGGTCGGGTCAGGAGGTTTTCAAATTCTCACGGATCGGGTCCGGCCACCGTTGCCGAACCCGACCCGACCTGACCTGACCTGACCGGCGAGGTTTGAACCGACCCGTGAACAGCGAACAGCGGGGAAATATGTGGGCTCGAGATTACAACCCATACCGAGAGATCTAAAATGTTGTAAGGGTGCGTGGGACACTTCATGTCGCTGGGAGATCAAAGCGCGGTACGGGTGTTTGACCGCTTCGGAAGATGTGTCGTGGTCGATGTCGGAGAAGGCTGAAGGAAAAGCGAAACGAATAAAATAATGAAACGGAACAAGAGGCGAGAAACGAGGCATATATAAATATGTACAAGAAACGAGAAAATAGAAAGAAGACGCGGAACGGAACGGCAACAGAGAAACGAGAAAAAAAACAGACGAAAGCAAGAAAAGAGAATCAAACGAAACGATAAACGGAACCGAGCAAAAAGACAGGACGAAACACAAAAAGAACGAAAGCAAAAGAAGCGAAAGAAACGAAAGCAAACTATTTCAACGAAAAAACGAGAGGAAAAAACGAAACAGAGGAGAAACACGAAACAAGAAAGCGAACGCAAGAAACGAGAACCAGAGACGGAAACAACAAACAAGAATCGAAAGAAAGAAACGAAACAAAAAAACGAAACTCGAAACACAAGACACGAGACGGCACAAGAAACGGCACAAGAAACGGCACAAGAAACGAAACAAGAAACGAAACAAGAAACGAAACAACGAAAACATCGTCTCTACCTTTTCCCGAACGGCCTCCTCGTGCTGCCTCAGCTCGGGCATGTCCGTCGCCGACGCCGCGTTATCCACCACCGCCGGACGTCGACCAGACCCCGCAGCATCCGGTGGCTGCATCACCAGCCTGACGTCGAGAAAAAAACGGGAAAAAAAACACATAAAACGAGAAAAAAAGAATGAAAACCAAAAAACGAGTCAAGAAAACGAGTCAAAACTAATCAAGAACGAGAAAAAAAAAACGAAAAAAAAACATAAAACAAAACGAAGCCTAAAACACGAATCGAAACGAAAATCAAAAATCGAACGCGAAACAGAGCAGCCACGGGCAAAACTACAAAAAGGAAGACTGGGCGCAAACAGTACACACGTCGAACAGATAGATCAGATAGGTCAGATAGATCAGATAGATCAGATCATTTAGATCCTGGCCTGCCGTTACGATAGATGCTGTGCAGCGTGCAGCATCAAGCTCAGGAAGACTGCCCTGAATCATGCAGATTGTACAGTTCCCAAGCCGCAACATGAGCAACATCATAGAGAGAAATACAATGCCCCAATGGGTAGGGTGGACCGTAACTGACCCGAGTCCGGCGGGAAGGCCTCACATCTCCTGCGGGAAGGCCTCACAGCCAGACTACCCGGAGGAGATGACTCCCCCGGGTGTCAATCTCAGGTCGGGTCAACAGGCACAAGCGCTAGCGGTAACAGCAGCCTGCTCTGCAGTTGCAACGGAAGCTACGGGTTAAATTGATGACACACGACACACGACACGAAATCTGAACGTGGAAGTACGGTGACCTTAACCTTATTTTTACCCATCCGCCGGCGGATAAAAAGCAAACAAACGATCAAACAAACGAACAAACAAAAACAAAAACAAAGCAAATACTACGTTTGTCCTGAAAGAGTTACGAGAAGGTCAAAATAGTACCCGGGGTGCCGTTAGCCAGGTTGCCATGTGCTTGTGCTGGCACACCTTCATGTCGGCAGGGACATGCATGTTACAGGGACGGAATTGGCCAAAACGTGCAGAAACGGCACCCACGAACGGCACCCGAGAACTTTGAAAGGCGTTGCTACAGGGGACGAAGCACTATCATCCCCTTCCTGGGCAAAAAAGGTTCCTCTTGTACCTCTCGGGTATACCCCCAGTTACTGCGTCTTGCAAAGTGTCACGCTGAATGCAGTTGCTTGAAAAAAAAAAACACCGGTTCCGTACGTAGGAAAAACAAACCCGTCGGTCGAAGCCGACGGTGGCTATCAACAAAACGTATTATTTCAGTACGACAGGTACCAGGGTACCAGGTGAAAGATACGGAAACGAACGGATGACAAAACTAGACCATCAACGAGTATACACCGGACCGGTTGGAGTATGACCTAACCGTTGGACGAAGGTCGTATTCGGGTACCGGGTACCCCCCGAGTACATAATAAACCCGGGTATCTCCCAGAGAATATACCCGGGTACCTGCCAGAGTATGTGCCCGGGTGCCCCCCAGCGTATATACCCGGGTACCCCCCAGAGTTTGTACCCGGGTACCCCCCAGGGTGTATACCCGGGTACCCACCCAGAGTACATACCCGGGTACCTCTCGAAGTGTATACCCGTGTACATATCAGCGCATATACCCGGGCACCCCTCGAAGTGTATACCTGTGTGCATTTCAGCGCATATACCCGGGTACCCCCCAAGATAAGAGCAGTGGTAACCCCCCTCGTATGAAGTATGTATGAAATTCAAAGCCGGTTTTCTCGGCAACGAGGAGAGATATTTCCAATCGGCTCTGAGATCTGCCCCATGGGGGTGTGTTATGTTATCACCCGTGCGTTAGCTATACGGTGTGTTATGTTATCACCCGTGTGTTAGTTATACGGTGTGTTATGTTATCACCCAGTGTGATAGTTATACGGTGTGTTATGTTATCACCCAGTGCGATAGTTATACGGTGTGTGATGTTATCGCGCGTGTTTCATACAGCGTGTTATCTTACCACGCGTGGGCTAGTTCCACGGCGTGTAACCTAATCACCCGTGTGATATATGGTGCGTTATCTTATCACCCGTGTGTCCTACGGTGTGTTATCTTATCACCCGTCTGTTAGTCCTACGGCGTGATATCTTATCACGCGGGTGATGCACGGTGAACACCAATCGGGTGCAAAATCCCCGGCAAAAATATAACACAAGATGCTGGCCGGGATAAGGTTGGTGACGGTACGGAGAGATCGAGGCGAGAGCGGAAAGAAGGGCCCCCACTCCGATACATCTCGTCATCACAGGACAAGAAACAGAGAGAGAGAGATGGACAAAATGAAATCAAACATAAACATAACCAAAACGAAAGAGAGCCGGTAGGAAACACTTCCCGTCGTCCCACGGGGATGCGTGACCGCTACCTACAGATGTACCGGTATTTTGTTTTTTATGTTTCGAACCGATCGAGCGGGCTGCTTGAGTGGGCTGATCGGGCCGACCAAAGGGGCTGATCGCGCAACTGATCGGGTTGAATGAGCGGGCTGGTCGGGCTGGTCGAGCGGACTGATCGGGCTGACCGGGCGGACTGATCGGGCTGACCGAGCGGGCTGGTCAAGCGACATCTGGGTCACCTCGCGTGGCGGTTGAACTTTCCGACGACCTCCTTGCGCTTGTTCGCCGCTTCCGTGAGCTCCTCCACTGGGTCGCTATCGTCTACCTTTGAGGGCGAAAACAGACACCCACACCCAGAAGCGCCAACAAAAAAAACGGAAGGGACAAGAACGCCGATACTATTATTACGGGGGACCATAGTTAATAGGACCCATGGCAAACATACGACCCTATACATTTAACCATTTTTACGAACAATATTTGGTCCTAATAACTATGGTCCCCCGTAATAGAAACAGACGCGACTCAAAACGTGCTCGTTCAACACCTTCTGAGCTGGACCCGTGCTTTCGGGTAGAAACTACTTGGAATTAGTGTGGTATACTGTTAACAGTAGTACGGGGTAGAAGGACTAAGGCCAGCGCAACCGATAGGTGGCATATATCAAGCCCCCACCACCGCCGCACGCATAGACGGTCGAGCGTGCCCGCCTCCGCCCCGTTTCGAGAAGCCGCTAACCGGGACCGCCTGACTCGTGCCGCAGAGGATACCTCCCCACTTCTACATGAACCACCTAGACAACGCTGAGACGGTCTCCGGAAGATAAAAAACGCCTTCGAACAGTGACCAACACCACCGTATTTTACTACCACCACCACCAACGCAACCACCACCACCACCACCACCACCACCACCACCCCTGCAACCACCGTAGACCTCATCAGCTTCATCTCCCTACCACCCGCCACGTGCGCCCTCCCTCTCGCCTCCTCACCTCCTCTGCGTGGTGGTCCCCCCACTGCAACGTCAGGTCAACCATGGGGTCGACGCTGCCGGCCGCGAGCCTTCCCCCCTCCACTCCCCCGCTCCCCGCCCCCCCGCCCCTCCCGCGCTTCCCCCCGCCCCCCCCCGTTCCCGCCTCCCCCCCCCTGCCCTCCCTCGCAGCCTTCTCGGCTTTTTCCCTCTCGGCCTCCTGAGCGGCGAACCGGAGGAACATATCGTCCGAGCCACCCCCGGCCTCAACGGCTCTTCGCTTGTTGCCACTGATGGCCGACGAAGAGCCGTTGGGTCCACCGGCTCCGCCTGAGTCGCCCCCCCCCCGGTCCCTGTTGAAGTACGCGCTCTGGATGTACTTCGTCCAAAACTCCTTTTCCGTCATCTCGGTCGGCACATTCGCCTGGTACGCCCTGTTGGAGGAGTGTGCAGTTCCATTGGACGTATATACGAGACGTGTGGAGTTGTTGGAGGCGTTTTTATTACGAGCGGGGTGGATCTATGGGGGGGGGGGGGGGGCGTACTCATTTGTTGCGTGCCTTAATCAGTTGACCAATGACCACGCATCCCTTTCGAGACGGAGCACCAGAGGGGGGGGGTAGAGGCCGGCGGGGGGGGGGTGTACTCGATAGCAGAGATGTACTCGATATCATGCATGGCCGTAGTTGTAGGGCCATAGACCCTCGCATCCCTACAATGCCGGGACGGACCACGTCGGGTTTTCACCGAACAGGTAGACATTTCTTGCACAATGCGCGAAGCGCCGTGACGTGTTGGGCGAGCCGAATGAAGGGTGAGCTGCATCCTACCAAAAACCGTTTTTGAGGCGGATTTTCTTGCATATGGATGACAGCGTCAACGAATTGATATATTTTCCTAGTGCGGCCACTTCCACAGACAGCAATGGGTCTGCTATGCAACTGCCTCGCGGGTGCCTTACCATATATACACTACGTGATACGATCATCCTCCTTGTGCGGAGTTGAGGTTCTCCCCGGACAAAAATTATCTAGCTCGGCCGTCAGCCGTGGTGACCGCAAAAAATAAATAAATAACGGTACCCTGGCTGTCTAGCTCATGCAATGCGAGGCGTGTTTTACAGCGCCGCCGCCAACCGACGCCAACCCAACCTAGGGTGGGGGCGGGGGCTGTACTCGATAGGAAAGATGTAAATCGATATCATGCACGGTCGCAGTCATATGACCATAGACCCTCGCATCCCTACACAATGCCGCGACGAAGCACGTCGGTGATTCACCGACCAGGCGGATATTGCTTGCGCCAAGCCCGAAGCGCCGTGAGGTGTTCGGCAAGGGGGTGGGGGAGAAAGAAGGGGCTGGGGGGGGGGGGAGGGAGGGGTATCGGTGTAGAAGCGTATCCCCGGAATGGGTGCATTGAAACTGCACAATATGGAGGCGTTTCACGCATGTCGTTGGCGTGCTGACGTATGACGGCCGGCGGGTGGAGCGAACGGGCGTCAAGCAAACACCGGCTACGCTGCATGCACCCTCAGCAAATCGCTTGCGCCACAACGACAACGCCAACCCGCGCCATGACAGACTGGGCGTACGTGTCGCGGCTACACCCATCACATCAAAGCACCTGAGGGTACGAGGCAGTCCAAAAACAAATCAACCAGCAAAAACGCACCACGAAGACGTGTGCAGATACCATGGCCAAAATCACCACAGCCGCTACAGTACGTTGCTGCTGTGGACGCGTAGGGCGTGTTCAGCACGCGCCTCTCCTCTGACTGGAATTGACTGATACCTCTTCGCCGAAAAAAAAACAAACCCTAGGCCGGAACCAACGCAACGCATCAACCAGCTCGCAAAGCTAGGCCCCAGCAACGCATCATCCACACTCACAGCTGACATGGTGGGGGAAAACACATACACCAGGAGCGATACCCGTACTCTCTTCCAACGTACGAGGACAACAGCACCCCCCCCCCCCCCCCCTTGTCATCGAAACCCCCAGGACGCTGCCCACCAATTGCACCCAAGCACCCCCCCGCCTCCTCCCGCGTGCACTGGTTCTATTCTCCCCCAAGCACCTCTCCCTTTCTCGCTTGGAAAACACGGGAAACATGGTGAACCCCTCCCCCCCACCCCCTGCACCAATGGAAACCCCCAGCGCACCACCCATCAACTGCATCCAACACCCCCCCCCCCCCCCCTACGCATGCACTGCCTCCAAATGTTCGTCCCAAACCCTCCGTCTCGAAAGAGATGCGTGGTCAACGGTCAAATGACCAAGGCAATGAGCGAATGAGTACCCCCCCCCCCCCCTCTCATCACTTGCATCAAACTACCCCCCCCTCTCTACGGCCATACAACTACGGCCATGCATGAAAAGAATACACCTCTCCCCCCCCCCCCCCCCCCCCAACCGCGTGCTTGCACTGGCTCTATTTTCTCACTTGAAGACGACGGGGTACATGGTGAAGATGCTGTGAATGGTACGCGCGTTCAACTTGAACTTGAGGGTACCCGAGGAAGTCGTCTCGCCGACGAGGTCGCTCGGCATTTCGCTGGGGGTGCCGGTGTGCCTCGAGGCCGTTTTCGCGTCCTCCTCTGCAAGCGTACGCCTCCTAGACTCCCAGAACTCCTGGACGACCAGGTGGGCGGGGAGCGGCAGGGGGGAGTCGGGGCGAAATCGTGTCTCAGTTTCGGTTTCGGTTTCGGTTCTGGATTCGATTTCAAATTCGGTTTCGGTTTCGGCTTCGGTTCTGGATTCGATTTCAAATTCGGTTTCGGTTTCGGTTTCGGTTTTCGGTTCGGTTTCGGTTTTGTTTTAGAATCGGTTTCGGTCTCGGTTTGGTTTCGGTTTCAGTTTCGGTTTCGGCTTCGGTTTCGACTTCGACTTCGGTTTCAATTTCGAATTCGATTTCAGTTTTAAAGTTCGCCATTGGCGCATGTACTCAAGCCAAACCATACAAAAGCACTCGGGCGCGGAACAGCAACAGCAGTAGGAGGGAAAATCGCAAGGGCGCCGAGACCGCGCGTCCGCCCACCTCCTCCGTCACCACGCCCCCGTCGACCATCTCTTTGTACTGCGTGGTGAGCACGTCATCTCCCGCAAGAAGCGCCGCTCTCTGTCTCGCGTCATGAACGTCTCGCATTCTCCCCCCCGGCATGCTGTCCCTGTGTCAAGGTTGCCATGGTTGCCGAGGTGTAGCCGTACAACGGTGCATCCGAACAGTGGAGACGTAGCGCAAGCGGAGCGGAAACGAAATGGAATCGAAGCGGGAGCCAGAGAAATGACAGACGAAAGGGGGGGGGGGGGAGGGACAGGGGAGGGGGTGGGGTGGGGGGGGGGGGGGGGGGGCGAGGGAGGGATGGAGGTTGGGAGGGAGAGAGGGAGCGGGGTACGGGCTACGTGGTGTACAGCGGTGGTTTTTGGTTTTGGGGCGAGCGTATTTAGAAGCAGAAGGGAGAAACGACAAGAACAACAAGACAAGAGCAGGCTGTTCACTCGGATCACACGTGAAAAGTATCGTTGAGCCTTGTCTCTGAAGAGCTCTTGTCTCTTGAAGTTCACGCGACGGCCGAGACAGCTATTAGTGTACTTTGTGTGTATCATAGCTATCCGTTGGCAGAGACACTAGCTTCGGTAGCTGATGATGATGATGAAGATGATGCTAATGATGACGATGTTGATGACGATGATGATGATGATGAAGACGATGCTAATGATGACGATGTTGATGCTAATGATGACGACGTTGATGACGATGATGATGACCACATAGTGACACGTTCCACGATAGAGGTATATACTTGTATCACATTAGGAAAAAGAAAAGAAAAAACTCAGCCACCACGGGGCGGCAGTTGGAGGACGATGAGTATGCAACTTGCGCTCTACATTGTTGGGCGTACCGCGTACGTACACGTACGAGATGATGCGTACGTACACGTACGAGATGATGCGTACGTAAACGTACGAGATGCGTGTATTAATAGCACCAGTCGTATTCACATGTCTGTCCCCGATGATCTCCGCATCATATCATGCCTTGGGGGGCCATAGGAGCCTCAGAATTTTTAGGTTAAACCTCTATCGTAGAACGCCTCTGACGAGGATAGCTCATGGTTTTGACAATGGATAAGATGATCATGATGGTGATGATATTGACGAATATACAGTAGCTATTACCATAATGATGATGATCCTGACGACGATGACCATGACGTTCTCACATTAGTCCATCCCCCTCAAATCTCACCTGCCCCCACAAAAACTCAAGGCCCGGCCTCCCGTCCAAAGAAACAAAAAAATATATATCCACATCAGGAAACGACCGCACCAACAAGGGTCAGCAAGCAAGGGAAGGGTGCCACGATAGCGCGGCCAGCATCGATACCACCATCAACGGTAGAAAGGACAAGTCCTACCGGGTCGAGCTATCCTCACCTGTGGCGAAGCGTCTGCCCCCCCGAGGCGGTGCCCAGCAAGCCGCCCCGTGTCTTCCACTTCATCTTCTTCTGGGCGGCCTTGCTGCCCCACCGCAGGCGAAGCAGGTCAAAGCACCACCACCACCACCACCACCACCACCATCGCCACAATCCATCCAACCATTCCATGAACACCCCGTGCGACATTTTTTAGATAGGCGGTTGAAACACCCCATGCGTGGGAATGGGACGGCCGTAGGTAGTAGATCAGTCGACGAGGCGCAGAGCGAGCGGCAGCGCGGTGTGTGGAAGGAATGAGGAGGAGGAGAAGGGGAAACGAAGGACGCATCATTCACTTACTTTGCTTCCAGGCCTTGCGAGCTTGGAAACGGCAACATGAACCATGAAAGCTGAAAACTGGCTCACAATATACAGTCGTAGTGCGCGAGAGAGTAAAGATGATTCGCAGAGGCTGACGACCGACCTTGGGGACGGCCGCCACAAAGACCCCAGGCTCTCAGAAGAACGCTTCCGGCGGGTTTCAGCGTGCGATACACGATCCAAACACAAGCATCCAAACCATATGCAAACATTGATATTCCCCCTCGTTTATCGCAGGCACAGCAGCACAAGTCTCGTACCAGGTGTGTCTTCTGTCGTCTGGGGATTTCAAGCGTTGGTGATCCCGACCAGGCGTTACGCCGCATGCAATAAACGCCCACCGCCAGTTCGCTACACAGCCGACAGGAAACGACCCTCCAAGTTGCATATCAGTATGTCCATAAATATAGGGATCGCTTATCTACTAATATGTCATAAGAATGTTTCTTATATTTCGGAACATAACGATAAGTTCTCTCTCTGTATATATGTACTCTTTCACGATCAATACGTGAAGCGCGCGCGTAGCGTCAAACGCTTCTCGAGCCAAGCTTAACCCCTTTAGAACCGCAGTCCCGTTTGGGGACCAAACTACTTGAAATTTGACTGGTTTGTCCCCAGAACGGGACTGCGGTTCTAAAAGGGTTAACAGCGGCAGCAGCAACCCGAAAGTACCATCACTTCAACTCACCCCTACTCTCGCCCCTTCCCCCCCCCCTGCCGTCCCATCACTATACCCCCACCGAACCTCACCCAGCATCCTTCCCGCCGCTTTTCTCCTTCCCTTTTCCCTTGCCATTGCTTCCGCCTTCCGCTCCAGCAACTCCCCCCGTCCTGCCCCCCCTTCCGTCTCTCGCCCCCTGGCCTTCCACTTCTCCTTTCATGGCCTTCCTTATCGCCGCCTGCGCCCTCTCTAGAACTTCCCGCGGTGTATCTGCCGCCGTTTCGGAGAAACGGAGGATTATGGGGGGCTGGCCTTCGGAAACCCTGAGGAGGCGGAGCATGGCTCGGGGCTCGCTTGCTGGGGAGCACTGAGAGGGTTGGGTTTGTAGATAGTACGAAGAAGAGGGGGGCGGAGGGAGGGGGGGTGGGGGGGGGGGGGCAGGAGGTTTTGTGTTTTGTTTCCGTCGGTCGTGTACACTGGGGGGATGATCTGGTCGGGGATGCCTGTTGAAAGCTCGGAGAGGAAGGCGTAAACCATGTGCAAGATCGTAATTGTGCGATAAACAACGTACACATACGGGAGTTGTACATACCAGGTACATGGTATCTCGTACGCATCTCTCTTCTGTACGAGAGGAAGAAAACCACTCGGTACGTACTCGTGCGGAACCTGAGTGTTTTTTTTAGGTTATTTTAGATGCCGCTGGAGAAAAACGAAATGTTTCGCACGAAGAAAGCAACAACAACAACGAGAATCCCGCGTGGCTACATGGATGCCTGCGATGCCGGTTGCCGGTAGTGTGCAGCCAATAGGTGATGCTGCAGACCGGCGGCAGAGTCTGTGCCAACCTTGAATGCAAATCTACAAATCTGCTGTGGAGGCGCGGGAGTTGCGCGCGAATTGGCGGTGCGTAACGTATGAATATATGAACATTAATGGTGAGACAAAGCAAAGCCTCTGTCGCCCAAACGAGGGCTGCAGGCGACAGCTAGATCGCAAGCACTTCTTGGTTTCGTCGGCTAGCGGTAGGGCTGGCGTGGTTAGCTTCGCAGCTTGCCCTGGATACTGGGTACTGGGTACGCACAAGTTACCACGTGAGACTTGACGGTCCGTATCCAATCGCGAAGCCTCCCCTTGATATCAGCAGTACACACGACTCATGCTTTTGTCAAGGTTTATCACAGGTACCTGGTATAAAGTAGACACCATGCACCATGCGTATGTATCACAAGTCAGCCTCTGCCGTACCATACGCTCCCGAGCTGTGGGTTATGTTGCCAGAGACGGAAAGTCAACTGCTTACGGCTACGGCTCACACTGCTGTCAGTGCAGCGTTGAGCTCTTCGCGGGCATCGGCAACAGCAGTGCAGTCTGGTCGCAGTTGACGTTTTAGCGACAGGGAGGTACGATCAAAACTGGCGGAATCGTCGCGATCCACACCACTGCTACGCGTACTGCTACTGCTGTCCACCTCTCTACACGCATCAGAGGAAAAGTAGAAGAGTATCAATGCTGCTGCTGTGAACAACACGCACCTGGAAGCTCTTTACGGCCGCCCAGGGCACCTCTGCTCGCTGGACAGCCGCCCTTCCATCCGCCGCTCTCCACAAGGCCCTCCTGGTGGTGAACCAAGCTGTTCCTGGCGTTTTCTTGTGCGTTGCGTGGGCGGTGACGAGCACCTCTTCGCCTGCTCCGAGTGAAGGCCCCGGCATGGTCGCCATTGTACTCTTTCTTTTCCCGATCCCGGCTGTGATAACGGACGAATGTTCGCACTGCAGCAGTAACGCTGCTGTGCGGCAGCGGTGTTGGTGGGCAGGAAGGAAGGTGTGCGGGTGATCTCAGCAAGAAGCAAAGGTTGTCAAAAAGCCTCAATAATCTTGGAACTCCTGCGGAAAGAGGATCAAACGACCAGCAACACACGTTACCCACTATCTGTGTGTGCTGAGCACGTAGTACTGCTTCATTCTGCACACCGTAGCACCTAGCACGTGCTTTCTTTTCTGCGTCTGGGTGACATCTGCACGCAGCAAATCTTCGCTACGTGCCAGCGCAAACAGGACAGCAACATATAATATAGGCGATTTTTCGTAGATCTCAAAGCAAAGATGACTGATACCTCCACCTCCACACCTTCGCCTGCCGACGGATACCTTGAGTGGGCTCAAGAGAGCCTTGGCGTGGTCGTGCACCACCCGCTAACGATATCTCCCGCACCTGGTATGGCGGAGAGGGGCGTGTACTGCGAAGAAGACATCCCTGCAGAGGCTATCGTCGTCTCGGTGCCGTGGGAGGTGGGTGATATAAGTACAAAATCGTGTGAGACATTTGAGATCTCCGCAAACTCAGACCAGTCCTTCTGCGGTTGTTGCGACGTTATATCTCGTAGAGCCGCGTTCCCTACCCACTCCCGTCAGCAGTCAGCAGTCAGCAGTCAGCAGTCAGCGATCAGTACAGCGGTCAGTAGCAACGTTGCTCCTTGCGTGTCCTGTATTCCAGCTGCCGTGGACTGTTGTAGGTGTCCCACAGAGACGAAGCACGCCGCTGCCGGCTATACTACCCGTTCTACGCGTATGCATCCGGGGCTTGCCGCGCTTCGTATTTTTTTCCCATCGGGCCGAAGGTTACATACGAGTATACCAGGTTCCAGTAGAAAACAAAAATATCACAGAGGGAACACTGGTGGTAATCAGGACCAAATATGATTGGTAAAAATACCGGAATATAGAGGTTTTTATGTATATCATGGGTCCTGATTACCACCAGGTATGGTTCTCCGTAATAGTTGATCTTCATGTTAAAGCCGAAGTATATAGTTGATCTTCATGTTAAAGCCGAAATTTATCGTATTTCGTGTTGTTTGTCGTGTGCATGGGTACGTACGTACGTGATTATATAGCAGCTCATGTTTCTCACGGACTCAACAGTGAGCCTTATAAGTATGTGCCTCCATCTCTTGCCGCCGCAAGTACGAATGTCTTGCCGGCGCTGCCGCCGCCGCCGCCGCCGCCGCCGCCCGCGGTTGCTGGTGTTGCCCCACAGCCCAGTCGCTCCGCACCAACGTTTTCGGGAACATACGCCAAAGTCCGACAATCGCATCCTCAAATTTCGGCCCGGACATTTTCGGTCGTTCACCTATTGGTACCGAGCGACCCCTACCCGTTGACACTCGCGTTTCGCGCAACCGAGCCTAGCCGAGTGCCAGGGTCAAGTCGACCAAGCACGGCTGTCTGTGCGTTGCCTGTGTGGTGGTACGTATGGTGGAATAGTAGCCAGATGTAATCGCGCGCCGGTGGCAGCACCCGCCTGTAAATCATCCTGCAGCCCCGTGTGAATTGACCCCGTCAGGACGGCAGTCCCGTTTTGGGGGCAAACTACTTGAAATTGGAGTGCTTTGTCCCCACATATGGGACTGCGGCTCATAAAGGGTCAAGCCCCCACAGGATTATTCGGGTAAATCGTTCATCTGTTGTTGTTGCGCTTAGCCCGGGATTCGAGTGCCCGAGAGCGCGATGAGCATCCCTCGCACGAGTATAGACAGGTATTCATCTGTTGCGGTTGCGCTGCCCCCCCGAAGCTCTGCTGTGTTGCGGTGGGGAGAACCGGCGGCGCCCATGCCGCCTGTTTATCGGTGACACGATATGCTACCAATGCTTATACGTTGTACCCAGTTATTCTGTATCGGTACGGTACAGGACACATAATAAGAAAAAACGGGCAAATAAGGCCGGCAGATTGCTTACCAGGAAAGCATAAACAAAAAAAATCTGGGAAATATTTTCATATTTGGATTTGACTTAATGAAAAATATTTATGCGTGTTTGCGTCCTATCGGTGAAGGTGCGAAGTATGTATCAAAATATTTCTGAAATCGAAGAAACGCAGCACGTATCACAACGCCCAGCCGAAAAACTCCGACGACAATAGACGAGAGCGAAAACATATGCGTCGGCGTGTGCGCGCCGCCGCCAGCCCCTGTTCGTTTTTGGCGGGGCAGGCTAGGAAGCTATCGCTCTCAGGGTAGGGTCCTTCAGTGGGCGGAGGGATCCCTAAAACGCCACGGGCGGGACAGCGACGGCGATGCAGCCATCGCAGCCTTGAGCGTATCCTGTCGTTTTCCGGTCGATCACTCCGTAGTTTGGCGCATCGAGCTGGTTGACCAATTGGGATTGCGGCTTCCATGTTTTTTTCTTGTTTTTTTTTGTAATCCTCCTGCGGATTGGTGAAAATATAGCTTTAAGCTCACCACACTTGCTACGTTCAGATTTGGTGTCGTGTGTCGTGTGTCATCAATTTAACCCATAGCTCCCGTCGCAACAGCAGAGCAGGCTGCTGTTACCGCTGGCGCTTGGGCACGTTGACTGGTTGTTCTTGACGTGTGACGTGTTTGTGGAACCGAAACAGGCCCACTATTACGGGCGACCATAGTAAATAGGACCGAATATTGTTACTGTAGTAAAAATAGCGAAATGTATAGGTTTTTGTGCATACCGTAGGTCCTATTTAATATGGTTCCCCGTTAATAAGGGCGGAAAGTGTGTCGAATGTCCAACATCTCGGACAGATCATCTACAGATAGATCACCATAAAGATCTTTTAGGGAAGATAGATCATGCCTGATCTGTATGATCTGTGTGATCTGTATGATCTAGCTCATGTTGCCGGGTGGGAGCCGTGCAACCTGCGTGATCTAGGACTTTCCTCCTGGTTTGGATCTGTACTCCACAGACCCTGCTCATCATATCATATCAGGAGGTTGAGTTCTAGGTTATCTACACTACGGCACTCCGTCGTGACATTTCCGACGTGTGCGGTGTCCTGTCTCCACACGGTCTGCAGCAGCACATGAAAAATAATGTCGGCATTCATGCGCTAGCTTCTGTAGTGCAAGGTGTGCGCGATGTGCGTGCCGTATTCACGGGGACGTGAGCGGTTTGGTTCACCGGAGGAGTCACACAAGAAGCACGGTGAGAAGCACTTCTTTTGTCTTCTGGAAACCGCGAGAACGTCGATCTCGAGAGGAGGGCTCTTACGGGATGCAGACGCACTCCCCTTTTGCGTTTTGACGGTCATATCGTTATTTGGTGAAATACACGCGCCCTTCTCAACAGACGGAGATGTGATGTTGCCGTAGAAAGGTAGGGATTATCATGCTGGGTGTTTTGACGGGATTTCGGTGATCACGGCGGGGCGTTCAAGGTCAGCGTTTCAGCTGTTTACGTTTGTAAGACGAGAGACCGGGGCCGCCGGGCGCGATCGTCTCGGTCGCCTATCTTGGCTCCGATTAACTTAGTACTCCAAATGAATCGCAAGTTGCACTCCTGCTATGGGTTTTTTTTTTTAATAAGCTCATGCACCCTTTGTCAGTTGCTGTTAGAGCTTGCTGCTCGAGGTAACCGACGACTCCCAGCAACTGCGCGAGGCAATCCACCCGGATGGCCGTGAATGATCTGCACGCTTCCCATCTCGTCTAGCCCCTCCCCTTCCCCTCCCTCCCCCCCCCTCCCCTTCTCCCCCGTCCCCTCCCGTCCCGTCCCCTACCCTCTCCTCCTCCCACTCCCCCTCCTCCCCTCGCCTTCTACATTTGAAACTCCCGCGGAAGGCACTGATGACCGTCGACAACGCCAAAGGCACGCCATTCGAGGGCTTATCGGAAGCGGGTGCTCGGGAAGACGATGTCTTGTGTCTACTTCTTCTTTACCATCGCCACGTCCTAAAAGAGAGGTCACCGCTCAGAAGGCACATAGACGCCCTGCCCCGGGAATACCACCAGACAGTATTCTATTCTGGCGAGTGTGCACGCGCCTCAGAAGCTAGTACGCCGGCTGGTGGTCTAGTTTTTGGCCCGTCAATGCCTCTTTACTGTAGGTTCAGTCTACTGGTTTTAGGCTTCTACTGGTTTTAGGCTTCTTCGTTCGTATGGGCTGCTGTAGTTTTAGCCCTCATTTCACTTGATTCACCAGTTTTGGGTTTACTGGAACTTAATCGGCTAGATTTATTTAATAGACCTAATACTCTAGTTTTAGTTATCTTAGGCTAAATGTGCTAGTTTTAGGCCTCTCTAGGCTTACTAGACTAGTGTAGTTTCAGCCCTCTTCCGACGTGATACACTGCTCGTTTTAGGCCTCTGTAGACGTAGTACACTATTTTTAGTGCGAGAAATTCCTTGACGGCTGCCCATCCAGAGGGAAGAGTGTAGTTTTAGCCGGCATACTTGTTCGCAGGGATGAGGGACACCTCAGATGTGGCGGGTGTTGCCTTGAAAGCGGCGTTACAGGGGCAGCGGGTGGGGGCGGCGGGGTTGAGCTTGCGTCATTCGTTGTAACGTTCTTATACCGTAAGAACGATCGCCGATAGGCGGCTTAACAGAGATTGGATTTTGCCCCTGGTTGTTAATGTTTGAAGCCAACAATAGCAGTAGTAGCTACGATCGCTGAAAAAGTGCGCGAAAAACATGGTCCGAAAATTGAAAGCAAGCTGACCACCTCCACCCCCCCCCCTCCCGGACCGCCCCCCCTCCCCTCCCCTCCCTCCGCCTCGCATACTGTGGGATTTTAACTGTTTTGACGTCCCAAAGACGAAGAGCTAGAGCTGCTACGGGGCACGTCTTTGCATGCCTTGACGACCGTATGGAAATCTCAAGTCGCGAATGATTTGCGTGAACTGCAGGAGTTGGAGCTTCCCTCTCAGGGTTCGTCGACTGCACAAAGCGCCCTCGAGGGGTTTCTCACGAAGGAGGGATATCAGTGGGCTCTCGCCACGGTGAGCACGGAGATGAAACAAGCGTGCTTGGGGCCATTAGGCCGCCCTGGCGGGGGACCCAGCTATAGCGATCTAAACAACGAGAAGAACCGTCTCATCAGCCTCTTCCAGGAAAAGTGCACTGCAGTACGAGTGTCATCGTCATCATCATCATCATCATCATCATCATATTTTCCTGTTTTGCGCGATGCGTGTCTTATATATCGTTTCTCGAAAAAAATAAATGTTTTTGAATCACACTAACTCAGCCCCTTGAGAACTAGCGCTCCCTTTTTTGGGTGACGAACCTACTTGGGATTGGAGATATATGTACTTTTCTGCGCATTGCAGTACTAGAAGGACTATTACAGGGGACCATATTAAGTAGGACCTACGGTGCACACAAAAACGTATATATTTCCCTATTTTTAGTAACAATATTTGGTCCTCTTTTTACTATAGTCCCCCGCATTAGGTCATTAACCCCTTTAGAACCGCAGTCCCATATGTGGGGACAAACCACTCAAATTTCAAGTAGTCTGTCCCCAAAACGGGACTGCGGTTCTAAAGGGGTTAAATTCAATGATTTCACTGACCCCTACTCTTATATTGGCATATGTACAGCACCTCCCTACCCAGAGAATCCTGCGCCCGTAACAAGGCACTAGTCAGGCCTCCGGCCGCGTGCCGAGAGGCGCCCACCTTTCGGCATCCTCCCGCAGGGGCATCTTCTCTACGCTGCATTTCGGACGCATCCCCTGTCCCCTACCCCAGCAGCGCCGGCCTGCTCAGTGTGACCGATCCTGGAGTCCATCATTTTTGTTTCGGTTGTTTTTTCCCTATAAAAAAAAATGTATAAATAGTCAAAAGCTCGAAACGTCTTTTTTTTTTCTCGAAGTTTTTCCCCCTATACACTACTTTCAAGTTAGGCTAGTCTGCTCCAAACAGAGGGTCTCAATTTTAACGGAAGCGGAATCGCGGTGGTTGCCGAATCTTCTGTTGCTCCCACTCCCCCCCCCCCACCCCATCCTCCTCCCCGCCCCCCGATCTAGACCCCGGCCCCGGCCCCAGCCCCACCCCCACATCTAACCCTACCCCCATCTCTATATTCCGTTCGGTAGAGCAGGTGTGGTCGACCCCCCCACCACCCCGACCCCCAACCCCCACCCCCGACCCCGACCACGCCTCCAGCCCCACTCCCAACCCCAACCCCACCGCCACCCCCACATTGGGTTCGGCCGAGCAGGTGTGGAGCCGCTTCGTGACGGTGGAGCGTCAGGGACGAAAGCTGAAGGCCATGGCCCCGGTGTTCGACATGTTCAACCACGACCCCTCGGCATCGACGGTGCACGGGTTCCAGGAGACGAACCAGTGCCTCCATCTCGTCACCCTTCAGGAGTGGGAGGCGGGGAGCGAGGTCAGGTTCAACTATGGCCCCCTGTCCAACTCTCGGCTGCTGCTGCTGCATGGGTTCTGCGTTCCGGATAATGCGTTCGACGCTGTGGAGCTGTGGGTGAAGACGGAAGAAGGGGCGCCCAACTACGCCGCCAAGTGCAAGGCGAGTGAGTCAGGGGAAAGTCGCATTGCATGAGACAAGACAGATTTTAATTTTTTTAGTCCCTCTATAGCGGCGGTTGCCCGCTTAGGAGCCTGTGGAATCGTTTTGGCACGGGTGGGATTCACCCGTGTGGTAGTGTGCGGAGTGTGGGATTCACCCGCGTGGTAGTGTGCGGAGTGTGGGATTCACCCGCGTGGTAGTGTGCGGAGTGTGGGATTCACCCGCATGATAGTGTGCGGAGTGTGGGATTCACCCGTGTGGTAGTGTGCGGAGTGTGGGATTCACCCGCGTGGTAGTGTGCGGAGTGTGGGATTCACCCGCATGGTAGTGTGCGGAGTGTGGGATTCACCCGCATGGTAGTGTGCGGAGTGTGGGATTCACCCGCATGATAGTGTGCGGAGTGTGATAGTGCCGGCTGCCGCTATAGTGCCTGTATTTTGTCGCACGCATCGGACGGGCGGATTTACCTCCCGTTTGTGATGGTGTTCTTGTCCGTTGATACCAGCCTGTCGCGATATGTAAGGACCTTTTGGGTGTATTACAGCAGTAGTGGTCCCTCTATGGGGCCGGTTGCACCGCTATATGTAGTGCCTGTGGAAGCGCTTGGTACGGATGGGAGTCAGCAGTGAGGCGGTTGCCGCTGTATGTAGTGCCGGTGTTGTTGGCCGGCGCATACATACCGCCGCTACGTAGGGACCACTATATAGTGGTAATTTACACACGAACTGCCCACGTATTTACAGGGCAGATGTATCCGTGATCTATGACGTTCGATCTGCACGAGCTATACGTAATGTTTTACCGAATGAATTATACCTGGTATAGAAATACTTCGAAGTATATATATATATATATATATATATATAGATATAATATATATATATAATATTATATATATAATATACCCTGGCATATATAAATATATAGATGTATATGTGGTAAGGCTCTTGCACATACTTTTTTTGCGATGTGGGGTCTGTATGAGACGGCTCCTATCTAATATCTCATAACGTGAAAAAAAATCGTGGTACGCCTATGGACTACATACGGGGTTTGTTCATCGGGTTTTTCACTTTCATTTTTTCTCAAGTTCAGCTTTTGGGCGACTTTCTATTGACTCTCTACTAGTGCAGAGCTTGCTCCTCTAAAAGAGGAGGTAAGCCAGAAATAACCAGGTGGAACCCTCTACCCCAAGCAAGCATCATGCGTCACACATCAGACATGGGGGTATGTTGGACACCAATCCCGCCGCGGTTTCCGAAGGTGAGTTGCAGTTACATAGCAACATCAGACTTGTGTAAGACGTGGGTACGACTCTTACATGAACAACAGCATAGAAGTTTCCCGAGCAAGGAGCCTCAGAAAAATGCGAGGGAACCCACCGCCGCCGCAATTTTTTTGAGTAAAAAAAGCTTTTTTGAAGTCCGCCTCACAAGCGATTCCTGCTGCTAGTAGGGTGCAAGCTCACCCTTACTACGGCTCGCCGAACGCTTCCCGGCGCTTCGCGCTTTTTGGTGCAAGCAATGTCTTTCCTGGTCGAAAAAACCCCCGACATGCTCCGTTCCGGCATCGGAGGGATGCGAAGCTCTATATAGGTCATACGACTACGGCCGTGCATGACATGAGAACCCCCCCCCCTCCCCCCCCCTCCGTCTCTCTTTTTTTGGTCCCTAGATTCTAGAGGAGAATGGTGTGGACCCTTCCAAGCGGCCGTTCAACCTGACCAGGAATGGATTCGACGCGGTTCTCCTAGCGGTGCTGAGGGTGCAAAGGGCAACCGAAGGCGAGCTCAAGCTAGCGGCGGAATCTCCCTGGGGGGAGCCCTTGAGTGCAAGGGTGAGCCAATCACACTATCAGAGGTTTTCCGGGATATTATATGGAGGCGTTTCCCGATAGGGGCCACTTAAAAACTCCCGCGAACGGCAATTGTTTCTCAGAACGTTGTGTAGATCAGCCCCCCCCCTCACCCTGCCGCCATTTGGCGTGACCATCGGAGATAACACCACGTATTTCATCTTGGAGAATTGCATGGCAAGCTGCGTTGCGGCTCCTTTGCAGACGCTACCGGTGTTTTTCGATTGCGTACGCAGACGTTACCAATAATGTGTGCGCACAGGTACCACAGTAGTGTTTTCGACTGCAGTACGTGGGCAGACGGTATTCTACTTTTTTTTCTCGACTACTCGTGCGTACACCAAATGTTGCCAACGCTGTCGAGGGCTGCATGCTCGCCAGCCGCACGCGCGGGTGACCGTGACCGACTCACTCTTCTACTCCTCGGACAGATCAGATAGATCACTACATATAGATAATCTACAGATCAGATAGATCATGATCTAGATCATCTAGTTCCTCACCTGCCGCTGTGAGAGGTCGTGCAGGATCTGCCTATTATTACAGATCCAACCAAGAAACCGTGCGCTAGATCACGCAGATTTTACGGGCCCCACCGGGCAACATGAGCTAGATCGTACAGATCGTACAGATCATACAGATCTGGAATGATCTATCTGCCCTGAAAGATCTAGATCATGAACTGTGGGAGGGATCTATCTGAACTGTCCGAGCTGGTGGAAACGTGTGTATTAGTCGTCAACAGTGGGCGCTGGGTCGAAGGCAGACATCCCTATTTACGATATGGCCAGGAATATAGTCTCCGTTTGATGTGCACGTCAGAGCCCAAACGTATACTGAATTTTCGGCCGGCGCGAATCTCCGACGCGGGCTACGGTAGAGGTGCTACGATCAGCAGTTTTGTTTTGCCTTGTAAGGCAATGGTATTTGAGAGTGACTATTAGTAATGGCATACTGCCAAACTGAGGGACTACCCAACATGGCGTACGGCAGGCACCCCTTATTGTTGCGCAATGTTTTACGTTGAACACCCAGGCCATTGGATTGTTCACCAGGGTGCGGCCTACACATATTATCAAAACTTCAAATTCGGGTGGTTGCTATTAGTGATGTTAATAGTGCTAATCGTTCTAATAGACTAATGGTACTTAGTAGTACTAATGCTACTAATAGTACTAGTACTACTAAGGGCCGGTCTTAACGAGGGCAAAAAAAACGGAAAAAAAAACAAAATAAAACGAACAGACTTTCGTTTTTCGCGAAAAACAGCAGGTTGAGTCCTAACAAGGGCAAAAGAAAGGAAAAAAAAAAACGAAATAAGAATAAGAAGCCGAGTCGATTTTTGACGCGGTGCAATTTTTCGGAATGACTCAACCTCCACAGCACGTGGTTCCCGGCGATAGCGCTCGACAGCGACGGTGGACAGACACAACTCGCACACGTAAGGCACCATCTATAGCAGGCGGTTCTCGTGGTCCAACCCGCTCCCTACGGAGTGCTCTAGAACTTGTGTATCGGCCATCGCTGTTCGATGGTTGAAGTTTGAATGTTCAGTGGGACTCATGTCGAAAAATATACCGCCACAGCCACTTCCTGATCCCCCGGTTTCTTGCGAGGGCACCCCATGGTGATTCCCTACCCATATGGGCTCGCGCCGTCAGCAGACAAGCCGCGTGGCAGCCATATGCACTACCTCGGCCATCGTGCGCTTGCCAACCGGTCGTAGAAACTTTATCGGAACTTCATCCCAACGCGTCGAGCTCCTCCTATGTTCCTCTTCGACCCTGGGTATCCCATATTTCGTTTATTTGGCACCCATTTCGTTTTTTTTCAAGTCCTCTGGGACTTAAAAAAAACGAAATGTGAAAACGGAGGTATCGGGATCTCTGCTTCTATTTTTATAATTTGACCAATAAAACTCAAGTACTCTTCAGTTCTGTTTTTCGTTTTTTCATTTCGTTTTTTTTTTCGTTTATTTTGCCCTCGATAAGACCGGCCCTAAGGGTACTATTAATACTGCACGTTCTATTAATTTCTAATGGTCTATAGTATGGAGCTCAGAGAAACGTACATGCTACCCTTATAAAGTACCCGTCGACCCCTGACCTATCCTTCTCTGAACGATCACCGTTTCTTCAAATTCCATTTTTTTATTTCGCTCGTGTAGCTGGTACAGATTTTCGTGTATTTTTTTCGGTTTGTTGCTTCAATCATTTTTTCGTTTGTTCTGATTTTCGTGTGTTTTTGTGCTGATTGTTTCCTTTTCTCGTGCGCAGAACGAGGCAGAGGTGTGCGACGTTCTCTGCGCCGCCCTCGCGCGGATGCTGAAAGACCGAGAGGCACCCTCTTCGAAGTACGTGTCGTGCAACGGCCCGTCTGGCGGAATCTCCGCCGCCACCGGGCGAGAAGGTGGAGGGGGGCTACAAGAGCAGGAGGCGGTGACGCGATTAGTGTCGTCGGAGGACAGGAAGAGGGCGGCAGAGCTTGTCCGGAGCGGCGAGGAAGGAGTGGTTCGGCTGTGCTTGGAGTTGGTGGAGGTGAGACGGGGATGTCGGTGGAGAGGGAGAGGGGGAGAGAGGGAGAGAGAGAGAGAGAGAGAGAGAGAGAGAGAGAGAGAGAGAGAGAGAGAGAGAGAGAGAGAGAGAGAGAGAGAGAGAGAGAGAGAGAGAGAGAGAGAGAGAGAGAGAGAGAGAGAGAGAGAGAAGAGAGAGAGAAAGAGAGAAGAGAGAGAGAAAGAGAGAGAGAGAGAGAGAGAGAGGGTCTTTTCCAGCAACTCCGTTGTTGCGGTTGTGTATACCAGACAGTCCTTCATATCGCGCTGTCAATCACACCGACAAAGCGGTGCTTTTTATTGCGCTTGTCAAACGATCCTGATACTAGCTTGTGCCGTTTCTCCAGGTATACCTGCACGATTAGTAGTAAGCTGTGTCGCGCGGGTGGGGGACTTGGTCTATTGTAGAAGCTGTGTGAATTCGTATTCATCAGTGAGACGCACCACTGATGTTCTGTTTCCTGTGCTGTGACGGCTTCCGCAAACACCATAGGCAGATAGATGTTAATGTTGCAATGACGACTTGTTGGCTCGAGGGTGGAGCGTGTCGGGCGTTACAGGCTGGGCCTGCGTCCTAGGTCAAACGTCCCGTCCACGTAAACGCCTGAAGTTTTTAGCGATCAACGCTCTTCTTTCACGCTTCACCTGCCTACCCGTGCGATCGCGAGTAGTGTTTAATGTTGGCTGACCTCGTGCCGAAACACAGTTTACAAGCATGGCCTCATGGTAAAAAAAAAGTCCCGAGTGACTGCTGTGCACGATGGTCAGAAAAGACAGGACCATCGCTCAATGGCAAAAGCGAGTGTCTGTCTCGTGGACTTATTGGTGTTGGAGGTGGTGTTGTTAGTGCTTTCACGTATACTCATCATCTAGCTCGTGGTCACCGGACAGGCTCCAATAACTCTGGAGTGGAAGAATACCCCAGGGAAGAATAAAATAATACTGGTATGAATACCATGCGAAACAGTACGTGCACCTCAAAGAAGGAAAAAAAAAAGGTGAGAAGCAGCCTACGTATTACACACACCAGATGCACACCTTTTATTATGGTGGACCATAGTTAATAGGACCAAATATTGTTAGTAAAAATGTTTAAATATATAGGTTTTGATGTATACCATAGGTCCTATTAACTATGGTCCCCCGTAATAGTACGAGTTGTAACCGAAACCGAGAGAACCGCATACGAAGAGGGAGGACAAAATGGAACAATGTCATACCATAGCTGCTGAAAAACGCGACCGCCTCCTGCCCCCCCCCCCCCCCCCACCCACTCCGCCCACGCCCCCGCGCCCATTATTTCCGTTGCGGTTGTGATTTGCCAGGCGCACCGAACGCAGCTCGACCAGCGACGGAGGTAACCGCTCCCGTGCCAGAGTCGTTGTTGGTGACATCATACTAATCGGACTTCTTCACAGGACGTCGAGCTATTCTCCCTTTTGAGACATTAGAGGGGAAAAGAGGCGAAAAAGTGGAGGAACATAATATTTAACCACGTACAGATCATGATCTATCTATCTGTAGATTATCTAGTTCCTCGCCTGCCGTTGGGGGAGGTTGTGCAAGATCTGCATACAGGTAGCACAGATCCGACCCAGGAAACATGCGCTAGACCATGCGGATTATACGCGTCCCACTCGGCAACATGAGCTAAATCATACAAGCTGCAAGATCGAGAGTATATTGTCCATCTGCCTTGAAAAATATAGATCATGGAACTGTGGGAGTCGATGACATGTCCTGAGGGGTGCACTGCTGTTAATATTAATATTCGGTTGATAGCTCCGCGCTGACAATTATTTTGGCGGACAATGCCGCACTCATCGTTGACTCAGGTCGATAATACCCCACCACTTACCAGTGTTTTCGTCGATATTATCACCGTTGTCTTTGGTTTTCGTGGATAATGCCTTACTTATCATTTGCTTCTGGTTGGCCAATACCCCACGTACCATTATTTTCGTCGAGAATACCGTACTTACAATCTTTTTGGTCGATGATGCCGCACTTAGCATTTTCTTGGTCGAAGATGCCGCACTTGTTGCTGTTTTGGCCTCGATAAAGCGAGTCTTCCTAAAAAAACGACTTCGAATATATTATCCCCAGCGGTCGGGTTGCTAATCGTTCAAAATTCTCGGCCTGCATCGGAAGAAATTTTGAAGGTGAGGTCAAGGCACGGGTGTAGACCCAACCCCACCCCTAAGCTATCCCTGATCTCAACCCGGACCTAAAACGCGGCTGCGCCGAGGCGCCGAGGTCGAGCACTGTTTTATCGTTTGCTCACTGTGAACCACAGTTTTCCCCCCCTACACCTCGTAATAGCGAGTTATAAATTTCCCGGAGAATTTTTTCCCACCGCTGCAAGATCTATCCTACCATAAGTCGTTGCCAGGTGTGTGTACTGGATAAAACCGCGCTTGTCATTGTTTTCGGTCGATAATACCGTAATTTTTATTGTCTTGGGTCTCGTTGATACCGCGCTCACCACAAGGGTATGATAGGATCACCTTGCGCCCGTGCCGCACGTGGAACTCCTTGCTTTCAACAATTGTAACTCGGACTCCATGCCGTACAATGTTGTAGAATATCATCCCCCCCATCACGCAGAGACCGTTACGGTAATCATAGTCACATTTTATACCTGGTATATCATTCTTTCCCTCTCAAAGTCTCGAGAGCGTTGAGATTCACCAGATTTCCATAATCTGTGCCAGATTTGCAAAATCTGTGCCAGGACTCGAAATCTGTGCCGCGTTTGTCGACTTCAGCTCGGCTGCAGAACACAGCGCTGCCGCCGTGGAACCGGCAATCTGAAAGCTGCTGCTGCTAAACAAGTTTTTCGTCCCCAACACTTATATGCATCCTGGTGGCTACTGGTACGTTCTTTGTTCAGACGGCTCTCGAACCCTCCAAGCTACCACAACATCAACATCGTTGAAGGGCCTCATTTCTGCCCCGGTTTTCACTCTCAATTTTGACCCATTAAAAACTGCAACCAGATTATTTGGACATACTCCTTGGAATCAGTGTGGGACACTTTTTTTCAGTAATACTAGGGTGTACGCACGCCACACGAGAGAGCCAACAGTCAGTGCTCGTGGCATCAAAACACAACCACTATATCCCCGTCTGCTGTCAGCTCTGACGGCATTCCGAGCAATAAACGGATGGCAGCAGGTACGGTCCCCGCCATCGCTATCTTGACAAAGCACACCCCGAAAAAAAGAGACTAAATTATGTCAATAAATTGCCAGCGATGCGCCACAAAAAACGGGCTCGGCCTATCGGTCAGGCCGACAACGCAACCGTTACACAAAACGTCAAAAACATGCCTCCACCAGATACATACACACAAAACAACACTGGAAAATATTGACGTTCCGGTGGGAACCAAAACAACCAAGCACGGGCGGACGGGCAGCCACGAAACAGACACTCCACATGTCACGGTAGTTTTACAAGTTCGTGCCGAAGTCGTGCAGCACCAAGCTGGCCCGCGTTCCCACGATCGCGGGGCTTAGACCTATATGTTCATCGTCCGTCTTCCCGTACTCGATCGCTCCACGCTATCCCCTTCTCTCGCTGCGCAGTCCCCTTTATCGTAACCCCTGCCATGCCTATTAGAAACTCCACCCCCTTCCCTTTTGTCTATGGAAATCTCACTACCTATGTCTTCCGCTGCTGGGAGCAACTCTATCTCGGGTTTCTCTCCCGGCCCTGCGTCTCGCGAGTGAGGCAGGATGGTTTTCCTACGCAAATCGGCGGCGTGAACGGGGGGGGGGAAGGGGGGAGGGCGAGAGAAAAACGGACAGCCAAAGTTTGTTGAAAAAAATGTTTCATTTGTGCAAAAACATGAAACTTCACCGTTCTACTGCTATTATGGGGGAACACATATAGGAATATTAATCATAACATACTGTTATTCATAAATAAAGGGGAATATATGTGGTTTTAGGATCCCTCTGTGCTATCGATAGAGGTGGAAATCTTCAGTCAGGGCCCAGTGCTCGATGGAAGAGAAATATGGACCCCTTCAGGGCTGTGCCCACGTTTGTCGGGACAAAACTACTTGGAAACAGTGTTGCATGATTTTGGCGGTCGGAATAGGCTCAAGATTGCACGCCCCGATGAAAAAGAGGTGGTCCGCATACATCGGTTTTTGTTTCAGGAGGCACTTCTTTATTATCTGACCCCCGCGAGGCACACGTCGGTTGCCGTGGCCTAGTCGGTGGCAGCAGCGGCGGTTATAAATGCTCGGCAGCATGTATCGACACGTTTCAACCGACATCATCACGTCATGAGAACCCTTAATACAAAGGCGACAGGCGTTTCGATTCACTGCCACCCGCTCGGCTAATCAGTCAACCCTCATACACAACCCACCCATCCATCCTCCCACTCACCCACCCACCCAACCGACCCACCAGCCAGTCAATTCGACCAGTCAACAACTCAGTCGCTTGGCGAACGCTGGCATCGATCACCACCGATATATGCTCCGCAGCGCAGCACAACGTCGAAAAGCAAAAAGAGTAAATGTAACCAAAACCTCAGGGGTCTCACCCGTCGCCATCAGCATCATCATCGCCTCCAACGATTTCCCCACTCGCAACCAGGGCTTCGAAATGCCTCCCCATGACGAATGAAATCCCCAGCAATATCAGGCTGGCGTTACACCGGAAGAGACAGAGGTTACGCCGCAACAAGGACACAGGGCGGGCGGTTTCAGCTTGACAAAAACAACGCACGGGATCTGGTAGCACCCAGTGGAAAATCCAACGCCATCAAAATCCCAATTCATCACGTCCAAACCCACATTTTGGCGCCACCGCGCCAACCATCCTCAGAAAGTGGCACCACAAACACAGCAAGAGCGGGACGGACGATGATCCGTGCAAACACCCACGGGAACGCCTACTACGCAGTGAAACCCCGCAAACGTAATTCGAGGGGAAACAAGAAGAAAAAAAAAGCGAAATAGGGAGGGAGGGGGAGCGAGGGGGCACACACGCGAAAGGCGAACCCGAACCTGATCAAGAAGCTCGCCACGCCTCCGTACGTTGCCAGCCTTCGCCTGTCCCCTCTGCTGCTCAGAGTCACGAAGGAACCCACTCCCTTCGCGCACCGAGACCCGAACACGTCTATCCAGCCCTTCGCCTTGAACTTGATGGCGTCCGAGGTCGGCAGGTAGAGCATTTCTTTGCAGGGCTCGTTGAGCGCGTACGTCAGTCCCTGTAGGGTCGGCCGGCCGGACGGACGGACGGGGGAGCGGATGCCGAAAAGCAATCACGGTCATGTCATCGGGGGGCTTTAAAACAGTCAGGCTAGCGGGAAAAAAAAGCAGCACGCGGCTTTCGTCGGCTCTCTCCCCTACGCACACACAATACAACCGATAAGAAAAAACTCAAACACCTACAGTACAAGACAGCATTTTCTCGCACTTTACCCCCGAAATCGGACCGAGTACTCGTACGATATCATTAGAGCACCTCTTGAGGGGAGGGGCGGGCGGGTGGGGGAGGGGGGAGGGGTCCATCTGTCGAGGGCTCACGTACCGGAAACTCCACGCCGCGCTGCAACCGTTAACACAACCGATTGGCGCTAATCACTGGCGCTGCCTCCGACGCAATTTTCCACCTGTCTTCATCGCTGACGCGATTCGCCGACGAAACTAGCTGGCACGGTTGGCTGACGCAGTCGCTCGATCAAACACCTTCGAAACGCGCACGCCCTTTGGTACCGGGTGCTGCCCAGCTCTTCCTGCCCTCCGGGCTCGTCTGGTCTAGACGCCTGCATACAGCGCACCTTCAAAATGGCTACCGCGATGAACAGGAATCTCAGCGACGGGGCGAAGAACGACGACACCACCGCCACCACCAGCAGCGTCGGGAAGATTCTCAGCGTCCTCCGCAGCCCCAGGAGGCGCACGCAGAGGCTCGTTCCGAAGAGGGACATGAGGAGCGAAAGCGAGTTCGTAGCTTGCCCGAAGTGCCCCATCAAGCTCGCCATGTGCTCGTCCGCCTCCTCCCCCGCGGTCGCTCGAAAGCCTTCCACCCCCAACAACTACTCGGGCGGGATAAAAAAAAAAGGGGGCGGTTGCGTTTTCGTCGAATACGAAAGCGGCGGTTTCAGTGTTGACGGACGAACAGAAAAAGAGGCGTTTTCAATTTCGGAGAGAAAAAACGGGGCCACGGTTTCAGTTTCGACCAAAACGAAAATAATAACGGGTTTCATTTTTCAGGAGCTGCTCGGATCTGTGGTTCAACATACGCAACTTCTAGGATATAGGATAGGATGCCGCGGTTTGACCCCTTGCATAACCGCCTCCACACACAAAAGGTAGTACCACTTTGGTCGGAAACATGAGGGCTGTTTATACATTAATATGATCACCCATCGTCCGTTATATTTACGCCCAGTGATACATGCTTGGACCGAACGAGGACTCGACGCACCCCAAACGGCCGTTCTCTTAACATCTTGGGGTGGCAACTCCCGGAAATATATACCGCGGGTGGGCCCGAGGGGCGGCGTGCAGGCGGAAAAACAGTGGTTGCAGACAGGTTTGTTGATTGACGGGGTCCGACCTTGTTCCCGGTGTCCCTCCCGTACCCTCTGTTATCTGACCGGGGTTGGCGGGGCTTGTCGCCCGCTCGGTGATCCGACTTTTGTCGCCGCCCTCGCCCGCTATTTCCGACCTACCGTAGGTATGGCTCCTTTTCGACTACCGACACTAAACCCCCTTGGATGTTTTTTCGTGCTTCTGAACCCTGCCGCGAAGGCGCCAACGCGCTAGCACCGCTGCCGTAGGCTGAAGCTTCCAGCCGAGGCAAGACAGCGACAGGGCACACGATGAGCGATCTCCACAGCGCACCCCGTTACGTAGTAGACGGGCTACCGGTCGAAGCTTTGCAAGCGCGGCACAATCGATGCCTCAACACTGGTTGAAACTTAGACCTCGCCTTCATTTGGTAGTCGAGGATCGTCAGTACCACCTCGTACAGACAGCTGATCCCGAAAAGAAGGCCGACGTACTGGTGCCGAAGCACCAGCTTGAGACCGTTGAGCGCGCTGTCCACCGTTCTGGAAACCCCCCGAAGCGGCGGAATTGTTCAGGGGCACGGGGCCGGGGGGAGGGGGGGGGGGGGGGGGTGAAATGCTCAGCAGACACAAGCACAATATCCAGTGGGCACTTGAATGTTTCAAGAGGTCATGCCACAACTCTTCAAGAACAAACTGCACCGAGTACGGTAGTGGTGAGGTCCCTCTATAGTGCCGGTTGAGTAGTACCGGCTACCCGCCATAGCGCCTGTGAAATCGTTTGGCGCAGGTGGGATTTACCAGCATGTTAGTGTGCGGAGTATGATAGTGCCGGATGCCGCCGTCGTCTATTACGGGGGACCATAGTTAATAGGACCAATTATTGTTAGTAAAAATGGTTAAATATATTGGTTTTTATGTATACCATAGGTCCTATTAACTATGGTCCCCCGTAATAGTGCTGGCATTGTTGCCTCACGCATATCATACCGGCACCATGGAGGGACTAATGCTGCATCGTGTTGTAAACACAGCAGTTGTAGCTGCCACCACAACTTAAACGGCCACACGTAGCGAGGAAGCGGTAGCAGTAGCGCACCGGAGCTGTGCCTGCTCGCAAAAAACAAAACGTCCCGCTACTCTACGTAGCCCCCATTATACGAAATACACTATTGTAGCCATGGAACTCGCTTCCTCAACGATCCCCGACTAAGTCGACGCTACAATCAAGCGGAAACGCCTCCAAGGGGGGCGGTGGTGGTGGTGGTGGTGGTGAAACTCCCGATCGCGGCTCTGATTTCTGAGTTCACCCCCCAGGAAGCACACGGCCGCAAAAAGCTACCCATTTAGGTAATGTATCATCACATCACGATACGACCTCTAACGAAGAGAGGGCAGCTCACGCTCTATAGGAACTCTACTCGTAACTGTCGTCGAACTGCATTTGCTTGTGGAAGGCATAGGTAGAAAAAAGTGAAAAACAGTTTTCGGACGTTTTTCGGCCGGACAGCTCGGATCTCCGGCTTCACCCAGCTCAAAACGAGCTACCAGGTATGCCCTAATAGGTATACCCTATATAGTAGGCGGTAGGCGGCCGTCTAAAGTAGCAACTCTACAAGTAAATGCATGTCCTACACGCTGATATTTTCAGGGCTTTTCACATGACCCCAACCCGCGGGTCGGGTGAGAATTTTTTCGAGATCTCACGGGTCGGGTTGGGCCGGGTCTGGTCTGGTCGGCTATTCAAAATCTCATGGCTCGGGCCCGGTCATCGTTACCCGAACTGACCCGACCTGATCGGCGAGGTTTGACTCGATCCGTGAACAGCCCGGCGATGATATTTCGCTCTTTCTTCCTCACCCTTGGACGTTGGTGAGGTGTTCTCGCGGCAGGTTCCTCCCGAAAAGGCTTACGTAGCCTCGCACGAGCAGCGCCATCACCGCCGGGCAGACGCCTCCCACGGCGTAGAGGTGCCACACATGGAGGTGCTCACGGTGCATCGGTAGGGTCGCGGCTGTCGAGCCTGCGAGGGGAGGAACACAACGCGAAAAACAAAACAAAAAAAAAACACACACACACACACGACAAATCAACAACAGCAACAACGGATCAACAACACACCGATACCACACAAAAACGGAAACCACAATCCGCCGGAGGAAGAAAAAAACAACAACAACAAACAGCAACAACAGCACACAGCACCAACAAACAACGGCAAGCACACCAATAACAGCACCATCAACACCACCACCACCTCCAATACCAACACCAACGAAATCAAACAAAAACACGAAAGCGGCGAGATGCTAGGGAAGCAGTTTCCGCACCTCGCGTCGTACCTTTCACCCTCGGCGTGAGCACGGACGTGCAGTCGAGGTCGGTACCTTCCCCCGGCTAGAAGGGCACCCACACAAAGGGCGCCCGTGGGTCTGACACCGACAAACTAGCGGCGAGCCGTTTTGCGCAGGGGGGGGGGGAACCAACAATCAAGGCTCACGGCCGTCGGGGACGGCCGCGCTGATAGTACGGAGGTCTTGCTCAAGGGCTCGACAGCGTTGTCTGGGAGCAATAAAGAATGGAGCCCATGTAACCTCCCACGACTAGTCGTGTCACACTTCCTATCTATGACAATAAAGCCTCCTCCACTAGAACTCTCAAAACCACAGCCTGCAAGAGGGGCAAGGGTAGCCGACCAGTGCTGAGCTATAATTCCCCGTCGCCGTTGCTGTACCGGAGCACAGCGCAGGCCGCACAGCCAGCCGCGAGTGAAAGTCTCGACAAAATCAGCTCACCACTGGACAAGGTGCAGTCTCGCTCACGCTTCGCCACACCGCACCGCACCGCACCGCACACCACCGCACACCACCGCGCCGGGACGGGGACGGGGGGAAGCAGGGGTGTACTCAATACACAAAACCAAGCCAAGCGCTCAACACACCACGGTGCCAAAAACCGCTCCTCACCTAGAATGGCGCCGATCTGGGCCCCAGCAATCACCAGCCCATACGAGGCCTTCGCCGCTTCCAGATCAACCGTAGAATTGGTGAACGCCCAGAATAACGCCACCGCCAGCGACCCGTAAGACTCGATGGCCACGAAGGACACCCATCCGACAATCCTTGCGGGCCTCGCCTCCCAGTTGGCCAGCCCGAGCGGGGCGGTTCGGAGCACCAAACTCACCGCCAAAAAAAGGGCCGTGTAGAACGCCCCCAAGATATAGAACAACTGAACACCCCCCCCGGTTGGAAGAGGGGGGGGTATGTATATATCGTATATGTCGGCGGGTTTTCGGGAGGGAGGGGAGGGCATGGCGAAGGGGAGAGGGGATGGCGGAGGGGAGAGGGGAGGGGAGGTGGACGGGAGGGCGCCGGCGACGACGACATTGATTGCTTGACTTTCTTCGAGAGAGGCACCGATATGGGAACGGCTATTCGTAGCCACGAGCCTGTGGGAGAAAAACACAGGTCGGGGCACTATTATACCATAGTGTTGTTTCCGTTTTAGCTGTGGCCGTTCCGGCGGAAACCCCGGTTATGGTGAATCAAGTCGCGTGGGAGCAGGATACCTCGGTAGGCCCTGCCGGCGGCTGATTATGTTTCTGCACCACTATTAATTAGTGGGAGCAAGGTGCCAAATGGGATCAGGTCCCGGTGGGATCAGGGTGGCAAGCTGGAGCAGGGTCGGTAACAGCCTCTACCTGTGAAAATCTCTGACAGGCTCGTGTCTACAAATAGTTCCCGTCCACCGGCGTCCGACATAGCCCCCCAACATAGCCCCTAAACACGCCATACAATACATTATACGATGGTCTACACCGCTACGTGCACTTTTAGCGATACTATAGGAGGAGCACCACTTGTACTGTAATAATACATTAATAGTCCTGGTGTATGATACTGCTGTAGTCTGTATGTAGCCTCTCAACTCGAGATCGGCGAAGCGGATAAACTCTCTGCCTGTTCCTTCGCTCGGGAAGGTCACTCACGTCAGACATATCATCTACTGATTAGATAGATCATCTACAGAACAGATAGATATCTACAGATCAGATAGATCTTAACCTGCTGTTATGAGCCTAGTGCAGGATCTTTACAGTACATATCCAACCCTTGAAACATGCGCTACTACTGTAGATCGTGCAGATCATGCGGCTCCCACCGGGTAACATGAGCTAGATCATACAGATCATACAGATCAGGAATAGATGATGCATCTGCCCTGAAATATCTGGATGGTGAAGGGGGGATCTGATATATCTGATCTGTCGGGTGTGTGCTGTACATCATTCAGATATATGAGTGGGCCGGATCCACAAATCTAACATAATAACCAAAACACCAGGAGCAGAACACGTCCGTCAAAAAGCTACCAGGTACAGCAGCAGTACTTGGTGGTACCAGGTACGTACTTAGTATATAAAAAGGAGAACAAAAAGGGAGGCAGTGTTCCCAGGCTCAGCCCAAAATGATCAAGCGACTCATACATTCACTTGTCGTCCTCTACTCGTAATATTGAAGGGAGGCAAGGGAGGGTGTTCTTAGCGAGAGTCTCGCGTCATGGCCGCAACTTCAAACCAACTCTCACCGTGGGCTTGCTGCATGCATCCACCAGCCGATTGTACTGGATAACGAGGAGCAGCGTCACAGCCACCGACACGAGCTTGGCTGTAGGCTGACATTCCAGCCCAACGGTTCCTTCCAAGACAGTATCTTTCAAGGAGTCAAGCATCCAGAAGCCGCCGATGATGGAGAAAAGAGTCAAGGAAAGCTGTAAATAGGCGTTTCGATAAAGGGGCGGGGTTGAGGGGTGGGGTGGAAGAGGTTGGGACCGGTGAATGTGAAGGAGCGATGCGATTATTACGGCTGGCTAGACTACATACCCCTGGTCTGCGATACCCTATACTGCTCTATTAAATAGTAGACTATTATTAATAACGGTTCGCCAGGTAGTGAAATTACTACTGCTGTACGAACGAAAGGTTGGTCGGTGAATTGTCCTTCTCCAGCGGAAGATCGCACCTGTTCCGTCAAGAGGGTGTCTCTGTGTGTGAACGTGTGGGCGTGTGAACGTACGCCGTGTACGTATACTCGTGGTATATACCTGGTACTGCTTGTACGAAAGTCTGCTGCGGAAATGCCAGTCCCTCTGGTTTGTTTTCATTCCAATACGATACCTGGTACCTGCCCCAGTACGAGTACATCTCATAGGCCCATGATCCCATGACACGAGTCGCGGGTTGCGAACAGAGGCAGCACCTCGCATCGATGCCCAGCTCGAGAGGTAGAGAGGGGGCACCACGTTAGAGAGACCGGCACCGGGCAAGGACAAACTGGGCTTCTTTCTGGAATGCAACGAATCCTAATCCCCTCTCTGTCGGCCGCCGTGGTGACTGGTACCACTCAGATGCTGAGGTGAACCTCTGCTGCTGTTGCTGTCTGAACTCTGGCACGCAAAAAAACAAGCAAGAAAACGAAACGTGTTTCACACAAAATCATGAAATGTCAATTGTGGAACATCGCAATCACGGTCAGCAATCGCGAGTGCTGCAGCCGTGAAAGGCGCAACTCCTCGTAGACCATAGTCGGGGGAGAGTTACTCGATATTCAGGCAGTGGTTGGTGCTCACCCAGAATATTCGAGGGACGTCCTCTCTTGGTAGATGCCCGTACAGTGCGCGAAGCACTCGAAGTCCTATGCCCAACTTTTCTTCCGGCTTGGGCAGATATTCCGCCACCTTGGCTTTCGACAGTGTTTTTGCGACTTCGTCATTGCTCAGGAACTCGTCTCCCAGCAGCGGCTTAGATTGGTCGTTGTCCTCGTCGGTGACGGTAGTCTCTACCATGCTCCTCGTTGTTGTCGCGGTGGGCGACTTGCGCTTGGTTTGCCCGCACGCCGCGTCACTGCTGTTCTTGTAGATCACGAAAAATATTTTTGTGGTGGGTTTCGGGTTGGTCGTATGGCCTTATATTTCATTCTATTTGAGGGGGACGGGGACAAATATCCAAAGATTTCTTGAGCGGGTTTATTTTTTCGTTGTTTTACAGAGTAGACTTCTTGTTGGTGTTCATCAGCAGGGTTCGGAAAGGGTTACAAGACAGACTTGGGCAATGGAGCATCTCGAGTGGCGAGCTATCTCAAGCCGACACCGCGCGAATTGAAAGCATGCGCTATGCGAGTGTCGTCGCTTTTGACAACAGCAAAAAATACGCGCCTTGACTCGCGGCGTTGGTTGGTGTTGGACACATAAATACTGATGAATCTAAAGATACTCCTATAGTGTACGAGCGCAAGCGAGTCCCTGATTAATTATACATTTCTTGGGAGTCCGTCTGCCTCGCGCCACATCAGCACCCACCACGAGAACATTATATAGCAGCAGTGTCAGTAGCGGTAGGTAATGGTTGTTTAGTGCAACGACGGCTAAGATATACTATGTACGATGCCAAGAAGATCTTCTGAGCTTGCATGCGCGGCGACGGTTTCACCGACCGTTACATAGCGGAACATCAACATTTAAAATACCTCGAAACTGCGGAGTGCTCGTATCTCTGACCTGGCATGTCATTGAACCAATAGGCACCTTTGGTACGAGTTCCTTTCACAATATTGTGACACACTATTACTACGTGATTAAGTGCAAAGTCGACGACATAGCAGTGACAAAAGCGGTAGGTAGTGGTAGTTCAGTACAAAGACCATTTTTTTTTTTTTTTTACATCACTTTTACTTTCCAGCCTAGCTCGTAGGAGGTTTTACCCTCGGCGATCTTCTGGACAAGCCGTGGTCACAGGTGTCGTCCCTGCTCCCCCCCGGTACGTGCCATGTACGGTGCTAAGATCTTCCGAGCTTGCATGCGCGGCGACGGGTACACCGACCGTTACATCGCCGAACAGTATAATTTAAAGTATCTCGATACTGCGGAGTGCTCGTATCTCTAACCTGGCATGTCATTAAACCAAAACGCACATTTATTTGGTCAAGCCCCTCTTCCAATATATTGTGACACATTATTACTACGTGAGTGCATAGTCGGCGAGGGGCGCAAACAAGTCTGGACTACAGCAGCAACAGTACAGTACTACTAAATTAAATGTTGTCGGGTTCGGAATGAAAGCTAACGCTTTCTTTGCTGTCACGTAAAAAAATGGAGGGTTTAATAGTTTGTGTCGCGTCGGGCAGAAAGACGGCGATTCCTCCTCGCGCTTGGTGTTGACACGCTTTTAAGCGGGGCCTTGCGTACGGTGTGTAGAAAAAAAAAAAACGAGCGCTTGTGCTCTTGCTCAGGAGGCCCAGAGAAATGCGCAAAACAAAGTTCCTGGTGGATTGTGCTTACGCTTATCGCTCTAATCTAATGGGCGCAATGCACTTGTGGGTGTTTCGTCGATGGGCAGCATTGTTTCGTCCACGTTAGACTTCAGGCAAAATTCGATACCTGCTACATTGTATCATGCGTACATTGGATCATGTTTATTTTTCACGTCCATCTTCTCGTCGGCGTAATGCTTTCTTGTCCCGCGTTCGACCGAAATGGGTCCCATAACTTGAACCTTTAAGTGAACTGCCCCAGAGCATGTTACTATGCCTCCACAGCAGTACCAAGATATTATCTACCGACACTCTTAAAAACAAACGTATACTCTTCTCCATGGAATGGATCCTTCCGATCTCGAAAACGAGTACTCGTATGAGGTGCTACCGTAGATAACAAAGCACCCACTACCGAAAACAAAGAAGCCAACGGAACGTCATGGGCTCGATCGCTGCGGCGCGTACTACCGATGCGCCTGCATCAAGTGTTTCGGAGAGAGCCACTCGCGTATGTTCCCAGCACTCCTAAGCGCGATGCATATAATCTATACTGAATTCCTTCGTATGTCATTCAAAAGGGCCCAACACCACGCTGTGCAGCACACAAAGCACCACGGGAGACACGAGTCGCACGCGCCAGGATCTACGACAATACACCTTTTTGCTGAATGAAAGCTACATACAACCACGATTCCCAAAGGTCGCCAAAAGTCGTGATGAGGCGCCCTTCGCCACTCGAGCGGCTGCGAGCACCCAGCAAGTGGAGACGAAAAATCCCCATCCAAGCTCGGCCAAGCGGCACTATGCATGTTTCTTCTCCACGCGTTCGAGCTGCGGGAGAGGGGCCAAAACAAAACGAACGGACGGGGGAGGAGGGGACGGTACGAGCAGCGATTGCAATTTCAGAAAAAAAAGGATTTCGAACGAGCGAACCGCCCAGCTAGCAAAACAGACGAGGTGGGAGAAAGGAAGGGGGATCTGGCAACGATGGGTTTGACCTAAAAGGAGCGCGGCAAGTCGCAGGATATCACGGATTTAGGAGGCGTTATTCGCGTGCTTCGAATGACGTTTTTTTTTTTAACGCTTCTACCGCAAAAAACAACGTTCGTTGTCTTGTACGCCTGACACACTGAAAGGTACCATGTGCCGCATAGGGAGTGGAAGCGCCGCAGGGGCTTCGTGTGTAAACGTATTTCGAGAATAGAGATCACATACATGCAACTATTTACAAACAGGTCGCCTCAGGGCAACGCGCGCCTGAATTCACAAAAATTACGGCGCAAGTCCGAAACAAGTACAAACCTATCAGGCTGCAAGCACCTACCGCGGGTCGGTCAAACGCGGTGTCCGTGAACGATCCAACGCGCCAAGTAAATAGAAGGTAGAAACGGGCACCGGAGGGAATTAGAGGAGAAGGTGATCCATTCTGTGACCCTTGAACGGACCAAAAGGCCGTCGAAAAGCACGAATAAAAAACTGGCAATGACGGCGTCTTTACACGGGAGCGCGTCGATCGGCGGCGCCGTTGAGGAGAGTAACGTGCACGGGTGTAAGCTTTCGGGAAATTGCCTCCCAGCTCGCGGACCAAAACCAGCTGAGGCCAAGTCGCTCCATCGGGTGCATCAGGCCGAAGGTGAGAAGAAAAAACTTGAGCGCTGAGTAATACTATCTTTGCTCCGCCCTCTGTATAGTGAATAGGACCGACAAATAATGCTTCGCGTCTTTTTACCTTTTCTTTCGCGATGTCCAGCTTCTCTTCGATGCGCGACTTTTTCCGCTTGAGCGCTTTTCGCTTTATGTCGCGTGCCAATTCACGGCCGTTTTCCTGTCAGGAGAATGCCAAGACAAAGGGGGGGGGGGTATCGGCGCGGCTCGTGATTCGTCCTCGCCACAATATTTGCACGTCCACATCGAACGCCAAAATTGGGTGTTTCACGAGGGCAAAGGAGACGGTCTGACATGGAGCAGTTGGGGTAGCCCACACTCTGTCCGGCGGTGTATCAAGATGGAATCGGGCGTCCGCTCCTGCCCCCTTTCGTCAAGTATGACCCCGTTTCTCTCACACATGAGCAGGGTCCGGAGCAAGCGGGTGCCGGTCTTTGTTGTGCGCTATTCTGCATCAAGTACACCCACCGATCCGTTAGTGGCATGTCTTCGTGAAACAACGACGCCCCCCGTTCCGTTTGACTCTTCCAATCCAATTGGTTTTCAACACGCAACCTTCTGAGCCGACACTCTCTAACGTCTAAACGGCAGTCACAATGCAGGGTGATGGTTACTGTGGCGTGCCTCGCGCCCCAGGCACGCCACAACTCCGACGGGACCGCAAGGGCGGCCGAGGCTGAAGAATGGCACGCGCCAGATGCAGCGGCGTTGCTATAGTCGATAACGGATGGATGTGATCGATTGTTACCTTGATGTCGGTGAGAAAAAGCTTCTCTTGGTTCTGGAAGCACCTCGCCGCCGCTTGCTTCTCGTTCGTGGCGTTAATCATCTTCGTTCTTGCCTGCGATATGCGGGGGAGGTGGCGGGTGCAACGACGCGCTTAGCCGCCAGCCCACGACCACCCGTCAGAATGCCGCGGTGGGGCATGCGGTGTACGGAGTACAGCACCCGAAATCGGAGTCGTTGGGGCGGGCCTGTTCGTCTATTGGATTTCCGCGTGTAGCGTAACTACCGGCGCTACATATACAACACGTGTGCTAAAGATGGCTTCCCCAACAGCTGTGCGTTTGGACTACTTCTGGAAAGGCAGGCTCGGCCGTCCCAACTCAAAACGCGTGCCTGCTGGCACCCGAAGTATCCCGTGGTGCGGAAACCTGTAAGTATCAGTAGTGATCCCGTACAGCAGTGCAAGGGTACCGCAAAAGGGTCAGGGGCAGGAGATGTACAGACACGAGCGGTAAAGCTGTAGGAAAACTCTGCAGTACTTGAGAGCTCCATGCGTATAGGGTGCTACTGCGTATGTACCTGGTACGCATCTTTCACTGTCTATCGTCCAATGCTACAAAAGAGCAACAGGTAAGTATGCTGGCCTGCTGTTGATCCTTGACTTGCCATTTCTTCCCTGGCGGCCTCTCGTGGTTTTTGCTGCTTTGGCGGTATGGTCCAAGCTGTGAGGCGCCACGGGGAAAGAACAGCGCGGCAAAACAGCGCGGCAAAGGGAAACCAGGCTTTCATGAGACGACGTGGGAGGTCGGCGTGGGGATCGTAGACACAGCCAGACGCTACTTACAGAGAGCCAGAGACGACATATACCATAGAGAGCGTTGACCTCGTACAAAGTAGGCGATCGTTTTTCAGGGCTCTCGGTTTCTCGACAACGGTGAGGGGTGTCATAAGTCCAGCAGTACATTTTCGGAAGGCTCTCGCTCGACCAGCTATTTTCCGAACGCACTTTCTTCGGTATATATTATTGGCCACCTGCCCGTTCTGGAAAAATCAAGCGCCGAAAAAACCATCAGCACCCCTGCTGTGCGATTTAGGACCCTCTTCCCCGTAGTCGAGTCCCTGGTACCTGGTATCTGGTACCAGGTATATACGCTGTATCATTCTTGGTGCTGTTGTATCATCGTGGAGGTACGTGCACGAGATTGTACGAAGCATGAAAACCAACCCAGCGTGTAGTCTGTACAAGTACCGTACCTGGTACGTACGACATGTTTATGTATCATACCTGGTACGAGTACGAGAGGAGGGCGTTTTTGGGCGACTCGGAACGTAGCAGTAAAAATGCGGATGGGCACAGTGCGTAATGAAAATGGGCGTTCGAGTGATGATGATGATATTCTCACATTACTATTAATATTAATAATATGAACAACTCACTGAAATGTTGCCTGTGCTGTTGTCACAAAAACAGCCAGTACTCGTACAATACGCAGCAAAAATAAAAAATGCCTCTCGATGGCAGACTACGTACCATTATTGCGGGGGGGCATGTTAACCCCTTTAGAACCGCAGTCCCAATTTGGGGACAAACTAGTTGAAATTTGAGTGGTTTGTCCCCAAAACGGAAGTGCGGTTCTAAAAGGGTTAAGGACTACGGTACAGACAAAAACCTACCCTGGTACCTGGTACCTGGTACTCCGTATATATTTCGCTACTTTTACTCGAAATTGGTCCTAGATTACTACGAGTATTTGTCCCCCGTAGTACGAGTAGACACATTGCGTTCCGGTGAACAATCACATTGCACACGTAAAAACAGCAAACACCCTAAACCCCTTCCCCCGCGAATCAGTATGGCAAGTTTCCGTGGGCGTGTTTCTGCGTAATGCTATTGGTAATGAGTCATGTGTACCAGGGTATACATGATACCTTTACCGCCTGCTATGACAGCCGCCACTCACAGCCCTTCTTCACTGCAGTTTTGCCCTTGTTGACCAATCTCCTTGATTTCGCCGCGATATTTCCCTTGCCAGCCTTTCCCTTCACCTTGGGCGCCCCGGCGCTTTTCTTGAAGCCTCCTTGGGCCATACCTGCAGATCGAAATTACACACCACTTTCGCGCCCGGTTTGAAGCACTTGTTCCTAGCAGATGCAGCAGTAGAGCTGTGATTCGCTCGCCTCGCCTACCATACCAGTACCATGTCGATGTCGGGAGTTACAATATAAGTGACGGCATTTTGCTGTCGGGACCAAGTCCTCCAGTGAATATGTCGATGTCACAGCCAGAACACCAGTTCACAGAACACCCGTACTCTGTGCGGCATTGCAGAGGAAGATCGAGCCCACACGTATAGGGAGACCTCACGAATGGCAGAGGAGGCTCCTAACTTCACGAGGGTGCCAAGTAGCAGTCTCCATGAGCCGGGGCTCGAGATGACCACGGGATCGGAAGCCGTGCACGGCCTAGACGGCTTTGGGGATGCAACTTCTGATGCGCAACAGGACCGAGAGACGAAGTACCCTGCTGGGAACAGTTCGGCCGCTGGGGCTGTGGCCAACTTCGTGAACAGTATCATCGGCGCGGGTATAATCGGGCTTCCCTTCAGCATGGCGCAGGTGCGGTGGCGCATTCGTTCTTGGTGTTTGTCCCCACCACATCAAGATGGAATACACGCGGCGCAAACATGGCGCGATATTTTGCGATACTAAAAACGTAGCATCATCAAAGACTCTAAAAATATCCGTGAGTGGGTAGAGTTTGGAGCATCCTTGATCCTTTCTCTCTTGCGTCCTGCTCTTACAGCTTGTGCCACGTTTGTTCCCGGCAAAGCTGGGGGGGAAGTAACGCAATGGTGCTTGTAGTGCGCTCGAGGGGGTGTTGTTCTCCTTATGATAGTGTCATTTTGCGTTGAGCAACGACAGCAGTTGGTCAACTGGTTGAACCTGGGTTTTTTTTTTTTTTTTTTTTTTTTCCATCCCATTCATTATCTTCGCACATCTTCTTCTCTCTCTCCTTCCAACTCGTAACTCCGATCCGGGGTCACATAGCAGGCTCTTCTCCCCCCTTCCCGCTACGGTACGTGCCTTCATTTTTTTTTATCGCGAGAAGATTTCAGCCTTTTCTTCCCTCGTCGACTCGCATCGAATTGTGCCTACCCACGCTGCAAGGCGCTCTCAACAATTGAATCCTTTTTTATTTTTATTTTTGCAAATAAAGTCAAAGTCCGACCCACCTGGGGCTCGAACCCAGGACTCAAACAAGTAGAATTCGAGGTTAACCACTTGAACCACCGGGGCGACCGGTATACAGGCACTAATATTAATAGTCAGTGGTGGCCTTCCAACTTAACCAGGTACAACTTGCGCAATGCAATGGGCAACGTGGGTCCCGCGTCCGAATCCCGTTGATACGAGTAGTATTTGGGAGTCTCACCGTGAGGTCTATATCTGTTGCTTTCCTTTCCTGTTTCTAGGGCTGTCGAAAACACACATGTATCAGGTACACACACCAATAGGGACATGGTACAACAGCAGTTCGATTACAATAGTTCGGCGTGAACCGGCTGAGAACGGGGTGTTGACCCCATGGCGCGATGAAAATAAATGCAGGTACCGTACAGTAGAGGGAGGGGGGGCTGTACTCATGCCATGCATGGCCATATGGAAACGCGAAGTCCGAAAGTTTTCTTTGAAAAATGTTGCCTTCAGACCTACGCCAATGGAAACGCGAAGTCCTAAAGTATTGCTTAAAAAAAAGGGCAAATGCCAAAATCAGTTACACCTGATCCTTTTGAGCCAAAATCAGGTATATATTAAAACCAAGTGAGAAACGCGCGCCACGAGCGGTGTTGTGTCCATGAAAGTCGGGTAAAAAATGAAGCGTGCCACATGGCCTCCAAAATCTAATTCGTTTCGTTTTCTTTAGCGTGTACATACCACGGGATTCACTTGAACCTGCATAGAGTCACTATTCATAGGCTTCCTTTGTTTTGCCACGGCGGGGGCGCCAACAAGAGTATTTACTCTGGCGCCCCCCCCCCGTTGACAGCTTTTAATCTTCTATTAACAGACCGTCCTCGCGGAACCGCCTGCTCAGCACGAAATTATCTTGCCGTACCAAACCTGAGACCACCTCGACGCGGGGTGGTGCAGAGTGCAGACAAAGACTGCTGTATAGACCGCTGATACCATATGTAAAAAACAACATACAGCAGGACAGCAGGACACATCACAACAACTATTTAATACCACTGAAGCACGTCGCACACCCCAAAGAAGAAAAAAGCTGAAACCAGCGTGCGCATGTATGCATATGTGAATACGTAATTTCACGTACAACGTACGAGTACAGAGTTTATACGTGAACCCAGAACAATTTCAACAGAGGGAGGGCAGACGAATACGGAGAGAAACAACATGTTCGTTTATAAAACAGCGCTGACTCAGCATGTTAGTGTGGCCAATAGCAGGGCTCCTGGGGTGTGTTTTGTACTTGTTTTCAGACTGTAACTGATTTTGGCCGAAAAATGGCCAGGTATACCTGATTTTGGCAAAAACCCTTTTTTTATCGTACGCCTGGCCAGCGCCCGCCATCGCCCCGGTGGTTCAAGTGGTTAACCTCGAATTCTACTTGTTTGAGTCCTGGGTTCGAGCCCCAGGAGGGTCGGACTTTGACTTTATTTGCAAAAATAAAAAAAAAGGGATTCAATTGTTGAGAGCGCCTTGCAGCGTGGGTAGGCACAATTCGATGCGAGTCGACGAGGGAAGAAAAGGCTGAAATCTTCTCGCGATAAAAAATGAAGGCACGTACCGTAGCGGGAAGGGGGGAGAAGAGCCTGCTATGTGACCCCGGATCTGAGTTACAAGTTGGAAGGAGAGAGAGAAGAAGATGTGCGAAGATAATGAATGGGATGGAAAAAAAAAAAAAAAAAAAAAAAAAAAAAAAAATATATATATATCAACGGCCATCTTGTGAAGACGGTGACCCTATGGTGGGTCGGAGACCCCAACGAGCGCACTCCGTTCAGAATTCATTACGCAGTCGTTGATTTGTCGATCGATGTCCGTCGAGGACTCGGAATCTCGCCGCTTCGAACCAAACATCCTCCTGAGTTTTTCGATTTTGGCCCAACGTCGGCCCCAGAATGTTTTTTTTTTCTTCTTTTTTCGGGGTTTTCCAAAAGTTTGGAACTTCCGATTTTAAAAATCGTGCTCATAGCAAGCTGTACCTGAATATTTCTGTCATCTTTGGAATTCAAACTTTATATGGGAACTTTGGGTTTCCATTCGCATACTCGTAGGTCCGAAAACCTATGCCAATGGGACAGCGAAGTTTCAATAAAAAGTTTAAATTTCAAAGATACCCGCCAAAAAAATTGAGAACACGCTTCCTATGGGCCACGAAAAAAAAAAAAAGTTCCTAACTTTTGGAAAAGCCCGAAAAAAACAAATCTGGCCAACATCGGCTTGAAAAAAACTCAGGCCGATCTTTGGTTCGAAGGGGCAAGATCCCGAGTCCTCGACAGACATCGATCAACAAAACCAACGATTGCGTCATGAATTCTGAACGGAGTGCGCTCGTTGGGGGATCCGACCCACCCTAGGGTCACCGTCTTCACACCATGGCCGGTGTCATGTGGCGGGCGCTGACCAGGCGTATGAAACATTTGGCCGCTGGTTTGCACAAAATAGAAGACAAAACTTCTCCATCCGTCTCGAATGGCAAAAAATAGACTTTTTTTCAGGTTTGGGAGGATACCGGAGGACGCCGCCGGCAAGCTCTCGCGCCCTAGACCATGGATCCACCTGATATCTTCGAGGCCGTCATCTATACTCGTTGGCCTTGCCAGATACCGAGCGGGTTGACCGTGGGCTGAGTCTATGTCGAGATCGAGCGTCGATCGTCGCACGAGCTGGTTTCGATCACCGTGTTGACAATTTGCAACCAGAAAAACACAAATTGCGCCGCCTGCAGCCGTTGGGGGAAAAAAAAGAAAAAATCAAACATTTTTCTCTTTTTTCCCCACAGCGGCGGTACGTGAAATTTTTCGGCCGTTTTTTTAATGCAATATATTTGAAGAAAAACTTTTGAACTTCGCGTTTCTATTGGCATAGGTCTCGTGGCCGCATGCTTGACAATGGATCCTCGCACCCCTACATTATTGCCGGGACGGAGCATGTTGGGTTTTCACCTACCAGGGGGGGAGCTAACCCTAACCCTGAGTTTGCGTTGTGACGAAGGAATGGGCAAAGGGCTCGTCGAGGGTTGTTGTGAAAAATTAGAAGAACTACGAATAACTGCGGTCTCCTTGCGTCGTTCCGCGAGCGGTTCTAGACTTCGTATATGAGTCTGGGCCAGCTGTTATCAAGTACCAGGTACCTGGTACAAGAGGGCATCAAGTACCCTGGTATGGTTTTTGCCAGAATCAGGTACACCTGTTCCATGTGAGCCTAAAACAGTTACATACTGAAACCGAATAATAAAGCACACGCCACGAGCGGTGTTTCTGGCGATGAGTAATCACAAACGTTTTGTTTTTGAGCCTAAAGCATTGAGCGTGCCACATGGCCCCCGAAACCTGAATTGTTTTGTTTTGTTTAGGGGAACAGGCACCACGGGCTCCGCTTAGACCTGGAGAGGGTCACCAGGCTTCGTTAGTTCCGTCACGGCGGGCGCGCCAAGAGTGTTTGTTCTGGCGCCTCCCCCCCGATGCCAGCTTTGAAGCCTCTCGTCGATCCTCGCGGAACCGCCTGCTTGGCGCGATTTTATTTGCCGTACCAAACCCGTGGCCACCTCGACGCGGGGTGAGGCAGACGGACTGATGTCTGTGTCCACGATGCTTCACAACAACAGAGTACGCCGTGAAGCACATCGTACATACACCCCACAGAAAAAGAAGTGAAATCAGCACACGTATGTATATATACGTACGTATATACTAGCTGTGGTTTAGACATGATAATTGCAACAGAGGGACCAGCAACCACATACGCAGATATAGAACAGTGTACGTATGGCCTCTCTGATTGGCTGAAAACCAGGCAAACGCGGTTGAAAGCGAGACAAAGTAGACAAATCCGCATAGCCAGCTTCAAGCGAAAAAACAGGCACGGTGTGAGGCTGGCCAATGAATGGCAGGGCTCCTCGCGCGAGATTTCACGTGTGTTTATAGTGTGTGACTGATTTTGGCAAAAAAGTGACAGACAAGGTATACCTGATCTTGACAAAAAAAAAAGTACGAGGGTATCAAATATTATGTGGCATGACACGATAAAGGCGGTTTGCCCAATAATATGTTCACTGTTCGGCACCTATGTACAGAGGAGTTAACCGCTTTAGGACTGCGGGCTGCAGTTCCGTTTCGGAGACAGACCACTTCGATTCTAGTGCTGTAGGTACGAGTACTTTGTCCCCCGAACAAGACTGTAGGACTGAAGGGGTTAACCTTTGAATGGTGACAGCCTCGTACAGCAGTTGGTGTTGTTGCTGTTGTTGTTGTTGTTGTTGTTCCCACATTGACTCTCAAATCAAATCAAGAAGTCTGTGGTCACACAAAGGTGCTGGAGCCCTAGAAAAATTACCGGGGGCCATAGATAGTAGGACCAAATATCAATATTGTTAGTAAAAATGGTTAAATATATAGCTGGTAAGTTTTTATGTGTACCATAGGTCCTATTAACTACGGCCCCCCGCAATAGGAAGATCCGAAAAATCTTGAGAAAACAAAATTCGGTTGGGAAGGCTGGGAAGCACGACGCTTGCCACGTATATATTCTAGGGACGGAGAGGGCGCGCACATGAAATGGAATCAATGTGCGAACTGCACGAACAGAGGCCGCGGGTATCCACTCAACTACTGTACAGCATAGAGTTCCCCCCTTTCCCACAACTATCCAACTCGTGGCTACTGACTGGATGGAGTTGCTGTCTGCAGTTCTGCCTTCACCGCCGTACGAAACGCACGGCAGTCGTGAACACAGACAGTTAAAAGAGACCGCTCTCGTCAAGATCAAGACCCGCACGAAAGCCTGAACGCGTTGCTCGGAGAGCTACTACTACCCCCGGCGGCGTCACACGCGGGGCTGGCTGACCTCTTGCCGACCCGAGGTACCGCGGTACCCTCCGCTATGCTGAACCTGCGCCGTGCAGCTGGAAAGGGCAGCCGCTTGTGCTCCTGCTCCGCGTGGCAGGGCAACAGCCCTCTCTCCTCCAAACCGTGGACTCTCTCTGTATATACCAGGTCGTGAAAACCGTGGTACCGCGAATAAGAAATAGCGTACAGCAGCAATGAGAACACAAGGTGCACGTCTCGGGGGGACGCTGCGGAAGATTTTGTTGACAAATCATGCGCAGGGGCGAGCGCGCTGAGATCCAATATAATAGCTCGTGTTCGAGAAGTGCTCAATCGAGGACGGTGCCACGGCAAGGTTCTATTATGGGGGACCATAGTAAATAGGACCAGATATTGTTATTACGGGGGACCATAATTGACAGGACCAAATATAGTTAGCAAAAATGGTCAAGTATATACCCTGGTAGGCTTTTATGTATATCATAGGTCCTGTTAACTATGGTACCCCGTAATAGTAAAAATGAGTAAATACATAGGTTTTTGTGTTACCGTAGGTCCTGTTTACTATTGCCCCCCGCCATATACCTTGCTCACACTATAATCAAGTAACATGAGTTGCTTGTGGGCGGGTCCGCTCTTGGTCGGTTGGGTAGGCACCGTTTGAACTATGATGTGAACATCAAACAGAGCTTGTACTCCCGGTCACCGGGAGTAGTGTATATGATACGGACTGTAGTGATGGTGACGACTTGGCTCATTTTCGACATTATAGTTGACGGTCTACACTTACCATAGTCCTTGCTTCATTTTCATCCCCGAGAAGTGTCCGGGGCTGTCGGGCGTAGCGTTGGGGTCAGGGTTTACAGTTTACAGACCAGTAGAGTTCAACCCTTTCGTCCAAGTAGGCCAAGGTCTGTGCAGCCCTGGACGGCGCAGCGCTGCTCGGTGACAAGAGAGCTCGGCACTCTTGACACAGCTGTTGCTCAGGGTGCGATATGTTTCAAAGGGTGTACTTGTTCAGGGCCCCTCAGGCCAATTCTTATGCCGTTGGATTTGGAGTCATTTGAAAAAAGACTTTCAGCACGTTCGCATGAGCTTTTGCCCCGGAAATGTTGAAAATTGGTCTTTCTCGCCCTCAGAATGTGTCAAGTGTCTCTCCAAGATCTATGTGGGGGTGTTTCCCGTTTCTCCAAGCACCCAGAAACAGGAAGTTGCCGTCCGAACTTTTTCGATCCAACTGGCGACCGGGTCAAGCACGATCCACCCCCCCCGATCGGATTAAAAAAAACGTATTTTTCGATCCGGTCCCCGATCGTAGTCATATTCACCTCATTCGGATCGAAGAAAGTGCCGACGGTGATTTCTTGCAACCTAGCCCTTCGAGAAGCGGTGAACATATCCAGATAGATCTTGGGGAGACCTCCGACCCATTACGTATGAGGCGAGAAATACCAGTTTCCAACATTTCCGGGGCAAAAGCTCATGCGAGCGTGCTGAAAAGGGACTTTTTCAACTTGACTACTACTGTGAATTCGTCTGCATATGAACTGGCCTTACGCACGCTTTTGCTGTCACCGATTTTTGTTGTTTCGCCTGAGTACAACCTCACCCATACTGCTCGCGCTACCCAAAAAATGCAACTCCTATCCCTCACCTATCACGCGCCCTACAGTAACTCGTGCCCCTCTTTGGGAAAAATGTATTGGTCCACTCTGCTGGCTCAAGCCGACAGCTGACTAATTTCACCCGCCGAAACACGATGAAGTATAGAATCAATCTTGGAAAAAAAAGAAAGAAAAAGAGAAACAAACAAACGATTTTTCTCTACGTCGGCCTAAACCCACACCACCACCGAATTTTAAGATTTTCGGGAATATCGAATGTAAATTGGGCCAAGGACGTTTTTTTTGTTGGAAATCAAATTCCAAGTTGTGGGCTAACCCGATTCCGGCGGTCATGTCACGATGGGTCAACGCCCCCGGGACATCCCGGCGCATGTTTTTGATCGTATCGATCACCGCCACCGAGGCGATAGCGCGTGAACCACAATGCGCGCGAGGCCACAGGGACAGCAGCCGCGCCCACGCCTACATATCATAGGAACGGGCGTGCCCCGGCGGTGACGCCTCAAAAATAATGATGCCAGTCGCAATGTCAACTTTACAACCAGCTCGATGCGCCAAACTGCACGATGATCGACCCAAAAACGACAGGATACGCTCAAGACTGCGACAGCTGCATCGCCTTCGCGGTCCAGCCCGTGGCGTTGTAGGGGTCCCTCCGGCCACGCAAGATACCCTGAGAGCGATAGCTTCCTAGCCTGCGCCGCCAAAAACGAAAAGAGGTTGGCGACAGCGCGCACGCGCTGACGCGTGCCTCCGCCCTCGTCTAAAGTCGTCGGAGTTTTTCAGCTCCGGGCGTTGTGATACGTACAGCGTTCTTTCGATTCCCGAAGTATTTGAACAAACTATTCACCTTCCCCGATAAGGTTCAAACGCACTTTTCCCCGTGAAGTCAATCAAATCAATCCAAAGTGGGAAACTACCAGCAGTGTCATGTTATTGATAGGTTTGTTATTGTTTCCTGAGGTGTGTGTGTGTGTTTTTTATTTCTTCATCACTTTTACTTTCCAGCCTATTACGGGGGACCATTGTTAATAGGACCAACTATTGTTAGTAAAAATGGTTAAATATATACCTGGTAGGTTTTTATGTATACCATAGGTTCCGTTAACTATGGTCCCCCGTAATAGCTCGTAGGAGGTTTTACCCTCGGCGATCTTCTGGACAAGCCGTGGTCACAGGTGTCGTCCCTTCTCGCCCCCGGTACGTGCCTTTATTTTTTGTCGCGCATAGGGTTCAGCATTCCCACTGCTCGTCGATTTTCATCGAATGTAGCTAACTCACGCTCTCGCGCTTTCCGATAATCAATTCATATACTTTTATGAAGATGGCATGTATCCCTCCACATCCCCCAGGTGTCCCCCGGTAAATCTTCTACTGCTGTGTTCTGCTCTCCTGCAGTTGGCATTTTTTAGCATGTTCTTAAAGGCTCAAATCCTTTCACCGCTGCAATCATTAATATATTCTAGATTCAAGTATTACGGGGGACCATAGTTAATAGGACCTATGGTATACTTAAAAACCTATATATTTAACCATTTTTACTAGCAACGTTTGGTCCTATTAACTATGGTCCCCCGTAATAGTTTGTCCCGATGACGTCGGTGCGGTTCTGAAGTGGTCAACTGCCCATGCTGTCAGCGTCTGTCTGCTCCTTCGGCGCGGGGGCGCATACCCGCCTGATTTTACTAGTTTTTTTTGTTTATTTCTCGTACCCTTGCGTTGACGTTGACGAAGCACCCCAATTCAACTCTGCGCAACCCCTCAATTGACACATCTCCCCATCCCGCTTGCACCATCGCCCCTCCCTCCCTTCTTGCCACATATCCCCGGTCCCCCTTGCTGTCGAACCAAAACACGCCATGTTACGACAGAGTGGGCTGTGGGCGGGCGTGATCATGCTGTGCTTGGCCGCGAGCCTCACTTTCCGGTCCTGCACGATGCTCATCAACGCTGGCGAACAGTCGGGGCGGCTTAACTACGAAGACCTCATGGCTATTGTGTTCGGCAGTGCCGGAATTTACTTGTTTTGTTTCTTCGCGGGCGTCCTGGCATTCGGGGCTATGTCCGCGTACCTCATCGTTGTGGGAGATACGATCCCGGAGGTCCTCTTCGCTGCGGGGCTGACGAGCGGGACGCTTGCTGACCGGAACTGGGTGATAGTCGTGGTTGGGGCGTTTTGCGTGCTGCCTGTGTCTCTTCTTAGAGACCTGAGCAAGCTTTCCTTCACGTCTTTCGTCAGCGTCCTGGCAGACCTGGTGCTGACGTTCATTGTTATCATCGCCGGACCAAGCGAGGCCAGGTGAGGTACCAAAAAAGCAAGTCGCGTATGTCGAGAAACAGGGGGGAGAGAGGGGTGTATTCCTCATCATGCGTGGGCGTAGTTGTATGGCCGTGGACCCTCGCATCCCTACGATGCCGGGACGAAGCACGTTGGTTTTTCACCGACCAGGCAGACTTTTGCTTGCACCAAGCGCAAAGCGCCGTGGGGTGTTGGCCGAATCGCATGACGGGTGAGCTGCAATCAACTAAGAACCGCTTCTGAGGCGAGTTTTCTTGTATATGGATGACAGCGTCAATAAATTGATTTAGTTTCTGGCGTGGCCTGTTCCGGAGATAGCAATGGGTTTTCCATGTCACCGCCTCGTGGATGCCTTACCATATACACACTACGTGATACGATCATCCTTGTTCGGAGTAAACAAAAAGTGGTCTAACTCGACCGCCAGCCGTGGTAACCACAAGAAAAAAAAAAACGGTACCCTGGCTGTCTAGCTCGCGCTGTGAAAGGCGTGTTTTACTGCGTCATCGCCAACCGACGCCAACCCAACCTATAACCTATATATAGTCGTATGACCATAGGCCTTGGCATCCCTACAATGCCGGGACAAAGCACGTCGGGTTTTCACCGACCAGGCAGACATTGCTTGCACCAAGCGCGAAGCGCCGTGGGGTGTTGAGCGAGTCACATGAAGGGTGATACTATTACGGGGGACCATAGTATATAGGATATACAAGGCGCTTCGCTCCTCGGGCGGCCTACGCCGCCCGCTACGTTCGCTCAGGAAGGAAAAAAGTACATCAAATTATGCGAAGCGAACAGAGGTCCACGATTGAATTTAGTTTTTTTAAGGATCGTAATTGCAAACCGGCGACTTGATAATGCCATGAGTCCCGCCGCCATGCTTCAGGAAAAAACAGCTCCGACGTCAGCTCGGACGCCACATCATACGATTCGCGTCGCGGATGTCGTACGTACGTACATACCCCAGGTAGGATACTACTGCTGTACTTATTTTCTTAATTTGATATGCTCTATGTCTGTACTCGTATGTACGAAGAAAGCGAAAGCACAGCACGGCACAGCAGCAAAAACAATGAAAATGAAACCGAAAATTCGGAAACAAAAAACATCCCCATCCCCTCTCGTGCAATACTTTTCTGCCTGATTTTTTTTTGTTTTGTTTCTCATCCCATTCATTATCTTCGCACATCTTCTTCTCTCTCTCCTTCCAACTCGTAACTCAGATCCGGGGTCACATAGCAGGCTCTTCTCCCCCCTTCCCGCTACGGTACGCGCCTTCATTTTTATCGCGAGAAGATTTCAGCCTTTTCTTCCCTCGTCGACTCGCATCGAATTGTGCCTACCCACGCTGCAAGGCGCTCTCTACAATTGAATCCTTTTTTATTTTGCAAATAAAGTCGAAGTCCGACCCACCTGGGGCTCGAACCCAGGACTCAAACGAGTAGAATTTGGAACACCTTACACCCGGTCGAAAAGAAGAAAAGAAAATCGCACAGAAGAGCTTCTCTCAGCCTCGTACGCCGCCCGCCCCTCTCGCGACCACCTCGCCACCGATTCGGTCCGGGTAAAGCTTTTATCACTCTCTGCCACAATCAGCCCCGTCGTCTGCCTCGCGTGAAGTCCGGTGCTCACCGTGGCCTCCGTTCGCCGGCTCGATAACGTTGGTGTTCAAACTGCACACCTTCTTATTTCAACTTCAGTGTGGTCGCAAAAATAAGTACCGCTTGAACATTATCTTGCCATCCCGAACGACCTTTATACTTCGTACATACTCTTATCAAAATTCATAAACGGAAGCCAGACAAAGCCCGTTCATGCATCCCTCGTGTCTCGAGGCACACGCGACGCCTAGGCACGAAAGCGGCGACCGCGCTCCTTGCAACCCCCCTTCTACCCGCCAGCACCCACTGACACCCGCGACGGTGCCGGGCTCTCCCGCGGTGCCGTACTCGGAGTACACGCACGCACATGAAACGAAAGAGGAAAAAAGGAAGAAAGGACCAAGAGTGCCAAGAGAAATGGAGAAAACAAAGAACTGCTGGAAAGGTCCGGCAAGTAATGAAAGGAGGCGGTTTGGAAGTGGGAGCTCACAGAGGCCAGGGATGCACCAACCGAGCACGCTCAGGGGTTATGATCTAAGTATGTAGTTCTATGGTAGACACAAAAACCCATGTATTTACCTATTTTTACTAACAATATTTGGTCCTACTTACTATGGTCCCCCGTAATATGAACCCTTTTTGCGGCGGACTATTTTGCATATGGATGACAGCATCATCGAATTGATTTAATTTCTGGCGTGGCCGGTTCCAGAGACAGCAATGGGTCTACCGTGCCACTACCTCGTGGGTGCCTTACCATATACACACTACGGTGTACGATCATCCCCCTTGTGCGGAGTAAAGGTTCTCAACGCACTAAAAGTGATCTAACTCGACCGCCAGCCGTGGTGACCGCAAAAAACTAAACTAAACTAAACGAACAAACGGTATCCTGGTTGTCTAGCTCACGCAGTGAGAGGCGTGTTTTACAGCGCCGTCGCCAACCAACGTCAACCCAACCTATGTATATATACCAGGCATATAATATACCAGATACCAGGTGGCTTTTTTTTGGGGGGGGGAGGGGGGGGCTGTGCACGTATTGTAATTCTTGCCACTGTTTTTTTGTGCAGGGGGTAGGGGTCCAGTAGCCTATGGTTGCGTTACTCTTCTAAGCCGATTGTAAGAGGTTCCTTTTTCGTGGATGTACAACGAACGTTTTATCGCTGGGGTCGGGAGGGGGACACGGTTTAGCCCCTAGGCACACCGATCGGTGAACCGGCATATTGTTGACTTTCGGATTTTCGCGACTGCGTGGCACCAAGGAGCGACGAGCGTGGACTGGGAAGAGCAGAATTTGTTCTAGCCTTGCAGCGGGTTTTTTTCCATGCAATTTTTTTGTTTTCTACAATTTCGTTCCCACCAGTTTTACTTTACAGGTCATCTCTTGTGAGGTTTCGCTCTCCACGAAAGGCCTCCTGGACAAGCCGTGGTCACACGTGTCTTCGCTCCCCCCCCCCCCCCCCCCCCCCCCCCCCCCCCCCCCCCCCCCCCGATATATACTTGCCTTCGTTGCATTGCTATCGTGCATAAAGTCCTTTCAGCATTCCCATTGCACGTCGATAATCCTCGAATTTTGGCCAACTCGTGCTCTCTCGCTTTTTTGTCGACGGAACCAGACTCAGAAAGAGTTTCTTGGGCCATATGTATACGCCAGCAACCGCCACCAAGGGTGGTAAGTCTACCGTCGCACTTGAATCAAGCCCGCATAGCTGTGCCGCGAAAAGTTCGGGAACATTCTGCGCGTCGTTCCACGGTGTACCCGATTGCAGAATCGGAAAGCATCTTTTTCCACGTGATGATGCTCGATTTTGCTTCTAGGAACAGGAAGGGCAAGAAGAGCACCACAGCAGCCACTGAGATTTTTTGTCAGCGCTGACGTTCGTTTAGCTGAGTGATATTGCTGATGATCTATAATAACGCCTTTCCATCCACGTGAAACCGTGTACCCCCCCCCCCCGCCCTAACCCCTCTTTTGACCGCTCTCATTCCCCCTGTTTTTCACCGCTACCCGTGTGCTTCGCCTCCATCGAACGCCGAATTTGTAGTGGAAACCCGAACATCGATCGGTCGGACATTTACACCTTCATTCGGCCCACCGTATTCGCCGGATTCGGGGTGATATCATTCGCGTTTGTCTGTCAGCACTCGTCATTCCTCGTGTACCGGAGCATGGCTAAGGGGGGCTCGGATCGCTGGGCTAGTGTGTCGCGGTGGTCCGCGCTCATCTCCTTGGTGCTTGGGCTAGCGCTCGCCGTCGGCGGGTACCTGAGTTTCGCGAACGAGACTCAGGGGAATGTTCTCAACAATTTCGCCCCGGGGCACGCTCCTGCAAACGTTGCGCGAGTGTTTTTGGGGCTGACGATGGTGAGCCGGCGTCGGCCTGTTGGTGTCGTCGCCTTTGTAGCTCCGATCCTGTCGTTGCCGTTTGCTACGAGGACGAGAGCTACGGAGGCTGCCGTGATGTGTTGACAGGCGTACGTAGCCAAGACCGTCGGGCGGGGATTATCCTACTTGCCGTTTTTGGCGTCATCCGCCGCTCGTTTTGCTGATTCTATCTTTTCACGAATGCGTCGGAGTGATTGCCGTGCTTTCTTGGCCGTACACTAAACTGGACTACGCGGCACTGTCGGTGCTGAGATGTATGTACCTGATGGTCCGCTATCCCCAAGCCAGGGGGGGCTAAATAATTGTTTTGGACGACTCGTTCAGGTTGTTGCCTCTAGTTCCGTCGCGATCCATCCATCCCGTCATAAAACCCATTTCTCCAGTCAAACCCAACGCATCCCGTCTAGTTCCATTACTGCTACCGCCGAAACCCATCTAGCCCTATCAAATGTCTTTATCCGGTCAAAATATATCCACCCCATCATTTTAGAGTCCATCCATCGTTGGAAACCCATCCATCTTCCATGAGGGAGAGGGGGCGCACCAAGCGATGGAGCAACACGGCGCTGCCATCGAGCCGATAAGACCGACCGAGAAATCGCCCTGCCTGCATTCAAGCGTTTTTTTCAGGGGATTTCAAACCTGTCGCGGCGTGTCTCAAGTGGTGCTAACTCCCCGCGGCCTCTCCCCCTCCCTGCGGTCGTCGTCTGCCTGATTTTTTTTCGATCTTTCGCTGATATCTCTTTACAGATCTTCACCTATCCGGTAGAGATGTACGTGGCAAGGCACGTCCTAGACGTGGCGATTTTCCAAACCTTGCTCGGAAAAGGACCAAGGACGTCACACCGCCACTTCTGGATAACCGTGTTGATCTGGTCTGGCACGATGATCCTGGCTTTAGCTACGAAGAACCTAGGGTCAATCCTTGAGGTTTTCGGTGCTTTCGCGGGAAGTGTGAGTGTCGCTGGCGATGTGATAGACTACGCCGCATGCGCTTGTGGATGCTTGGTGCGGGCAATAGCCAGTGTCGAAAGCTGGGCAGCAACCACATGCTTGTGCGGATGGTGCACCCATAGCTTCCCAACCATTCACCCGTAGGCGGTCCTAGTTTTCTTGGGCTCGACAAGGACGTGGCTTCTAACTGCTGCTGTTAAATCCTCTCCCCAAGAGATTGCGTGCAGCATTCAAACGTGGCGCGTTTTTTTACTCGGAGAACGTTGCGCTGTTTAGTCCGTGCGGGGATCACATCATAGGTAGTCGAATAGCCTCGCGGCGGAAGCTTTTATTTGTGGGAGGGACCACCAGCGGGAGCTTCCAGGGGCTTGTTGCCACCCTCCGTGGCCCGGCACCCCCCCCCCCCCCCCCACCCCCAGCAATTACCGCCACATTACATATCCCTTTCCTACCTTCCAGCGTCGCTTGTCCCATGCCCACCTTTCATACGTTGCATGTCTCATTTCCATCTCCAAAAATTTCCGCCGGCATTGAAGCAGGCGCTCGCGTTCATCATGCCTCCAGGCCTTCACATTAAACTACACGAAGCGGAGCTGCGAGAAGCGTTGGCCCTGTGGAAGAAAGACTCTCCGGAGTACAACCCGGTGCTTGGAGATCGACTTAAGGCCTTGCAGGACTTTTACGTCCCCGTTGGTATGGTGGTGTTTGGGGCCGTCGTAATGGTCGCAGGGGTCAGCACAGCGGTACTGTACGAGTAGTCGCCGACGAGAGCCTCACGAGTTTATCTGTTTCTCTCTCTTTGCGACTAGCTTCACTGTCTGTTTGTAAGGGTCATTCTTATCGGAGAGCTTTTTTTTCCCAAATTTACGACTTTTTTTTCGCGCAATTTTTCAATCTTCCATATTTTCCTGTTTTTTTTTTTTTTTCCAAATATTGGAATGTTAACGAACTTGATATTTTTGGTTCTGGAGAATTTCACGAATAGTGACAGAACGCCTCCGTATATTGATACCTGTCTCCAACTATTTCCAAACTTTGGAAATTATGGAAAGAACGCTCTCCGATAAGAATTAACCTAAGACGGACAGCACACGTTGTGGTGGTCGATTTTTTGTTGAGGTGCTTCGCACTCTGTCTGGTTATTGGGCAGACGACGCACAGTACGTTTTATGATGGTCAAGGCTCGTGGTGTTTGTGCGCCATAGCTACATTTATGGTAGTGCACGAAAGGCGTCTTTATCGGTGGGTAGGTTACACATGGCGGTCGGGCTTCTCCTTGCTATGCTGGCGAGAACGAAGGGCAGGGAATAACGAACGTGCGCCGAAAGACGTGCCTGCCACGAACTGAACGTGCGCCGAAAAGGATACCCGACTTAGAACTGATGCTACCAGAATACTGTGGTGTCGGTGTTGGTGTTGCGATTATTTTTCCCTGGAGGACAGGGAACGGCGTTTACGTGCTGTTTTTGTAAGAAACACAGGTAGTGTGTTACCAGTAGGAGAGGCACGCACGAGTCTAAGGCTACATAGGCACCCACGCAATAGGAGTCGGTGTACGGTATACCATACTTACTTCCCGCAGTTTTCATGTTGGTCAATGTTTTGAAATATATAATATGGTCGATAGAGCCCCTTTTGTCTATTGTTTGTCTAGCTGCATTGTTGTGTTTGGATTCCTTGCTGTAGTTTAAGTACACGACAAGGTCGCGCTGCTGCTGCTGCTGCTGCTGCCTGTCTGTCTGTATGCTGCATTGTTGTGTTTAGTAAAGTCATAGCTACGGCGTCGCTTTGGCCTGGCGGCTTCACCCGTTGCTTTCATCATGGGCAGATGAAAAAAAAAACGGTTTTATACGACATAACCACAAAACAAGTCCAAGAGAGTGGGAAGACTGGTGGTGTACCTGGTATGGTATGCGTACGTCGAACTTTCATTTCGAGAGAAGGGAGGGGGCGGGGGTGTACTTGGTATCATGCTTGGCCGTAGTCGTATGACCACAGACCCTCGCATCCCTACTGCCGGGACGGAGCATATCGGGTTTTCACCGATCAGGAAGGCATCGCTTACACCAAGCGTGAAGCGTCGTGATGAGGTGTGGGGGGTGATGAGTGTAGTGGAGAATTTAGTTCACGATTTTTGTCTAAACTAGTACCATGGTATTTGATACGATGTATTGAGAAGTGTTCACGATGGAGAAGTGTGACTTACCTATTTTTATGGATCGACGCTCTACGCTCTTGACGAAGTAAACCGTGGGGATATTTTGAAAATCCGAGGCCCATATATTATTAGTACTGATTGATTCGGGGCTGGACGAAGTTTGCCATTTATTTGGAAGTGGGGCGACGAGATCTTGGACATACCATCCTCGTAGACTTTCTTTCGCGACGTCGCATAAAAACACGAATTTTACGGCAATGATGTTGAACGGCGATGCCCACGAATACCGCTGCCGTGGGCCACGCATGAACGTCAAGGCGTGAGTAGTATTTTTGTCGCCAGAGGGCGGGAGAGATGACAAAAATTAGAAATTCGCACCAAAAAACGAAGTAGCACCTCTGGTACACTTTTGCATTGATGAGGTTCCCTGTTGCGGTCTTGTTGCCGCCGAGCGGGCGGGCGGCCGTACGTAGTCGAAGCGTGCAACGATACTGCTGTAGAGATGACAATTTTCTGGCCGAAATATTTCTGCCCGACGGGAGTTCCCCAACCGAGGCCCCACAGAGTATACCCACCATTTTTTTTGTGTCGTACAATATTTTTCGTGTACCTACCCGGTTATGACTTTTTTCTCGAACGTCAGTTCTGGTGAAGTCATGGAGATCCTCAAAATCTATGACCAAATATGCCTTCCATGTACAGCAGCAGTAGTAGTAGTATCTTACGTACGAGTAGCACGCAGCAGTTATTTTATGGTCCGTGTGAAATGACGATGAGATGTACTTGGTACAGAGTATGCATCTAAATATTAATCAGTCGAACTCACAGCTGACGCATTTAATAATTTTCAAAAAGACTACCAGGTACTATTATATTAATAGTGGCGTATCTACTCGACGACTGACTGCTGCGAGCTGCTACTAATACTATATTTTTTTACTTTTTTATTTATTTTTCTCATCCCATTCATTATCTTCGCACATCTTCTTCTCTCTCTCCTTCCAACTCGTAACTCAGATCCGGGGTCACATATTAATAGCAGGCTCTTCTCCCCCCTTCCCGCTACGGTACGTGCCTTCATTTTTATCGCGAGAAGATTTCAGCCTTTTCTTCCCTCGTCGACTCGCATCGAATTGTGCCTACCCACGCTGCAAGGCGCTCTCAACAATTGAATCCTTTTTTAGTTTTGCAAATAAAGTCAAAGTCCGACCCACCTGGGGCTCGAACCCAGGACTCAAACAAGTAGAATTCGAGGTTAACCACTTGAACCACCGGGGCGACCGGCTATACGTGGCGGGTACCCATCCTTATCCTACACGAAGTAAAATGTGGTCTGTCGCGTAATTAGTACTGGCACAACAATAAATAATGATTATCGGCCAATGTTCTCCTTGTATGTCTTTTGTCACCTTGGACTTTATTTACTGCCGCGTCTTATTTTGGTATGGGTGTACACAGCACGTCGAAGCCATCGCAATCTTCGCGATTCGACTGTACTATTAATAATATGTTTTGGTTCTGTTTGGTTTGATGTTTCGAATTACGGAAGGACATTCGGTTTATTTTGGAATGGCATCTACGCTATATTGTCGGAAGGCAAGCACAATAACAATTGAAGTAAAGTACCCATGAGGCTCGCGACGACTCAGTCATTTCCGCCCCCCGTAACCTTGAGACCCCACGCGGATTCTTTGGTTGCAGTATACTTGGACGTACACTTACACTAATTACTTCAAATTGATCGATGTTCGCGAGTCAACGACCAAGTCCCGATGAAGGGCATTGCACATCTGCCGATCTTCGTTTGCAGCATGTAAGTAGTTCTCGTGCCGCTGCTGCTAATTTTCACTCCCACCCAAGATGCACCTGACCTCTGCAGTATGGTGTTACAGTATCGCTGCTGCTATTTTTCGCTCCTACCCCAAAAGCACATACCTGGTACATATTGTTCTTTTCCGGCCGACGTGTTGCGAACCTATCGTTCCTGTTTTTTGGCCGGTTTTCTAAGCCCGACCAATCCCTAATACATATACCTCCGTCCAACCTTGTATGAAATGGTAACACCTAGGGAACAGCAGGGCAACGCTTGCCCTGTTCTACAATTATTACTGGCACAACATTAATCTGAACGCATCTGACCCAGCATCACGAACGAATGCACTGGTGTATACCCTGGTAGTGTGTATGCTTGTTGTACGATCGTACCCTGCGTGAATGTGGTCATTTCTTGGGAATACACCCATCACACGTACAGTATAGAAGTACTTACAGATATCTCACTCTCTAAGCGTGTGCTCGGTTGCTACATCCCTGGCCTCTCAGAGCTCCAACTTGGAAATCACACCCCTTTACTATTAACACTTGCCGGACCTTTCCAGTGGTTCTTTGTTTTATTCATTTCTCTTGCTTGGCACTTTCGTCCTTTTTTCCTGTTTTCTTCTTTCGTTTCGTGTGCGTACGTGTACTCGGAGCACGACACCGCGGGCGAGCCCGGCGCCGTGGCAGGTGTCAGCGGGTGCTGGAGGGTAGAGGGGGGATTGCAAGGAGCGCAGTCGCAGTTTTCGTGGCTAGGCGTTGCGCGTGTGCCTCGAGACACTAGGGATGCGTGAATGGGATCTGTCTGGCCTCCATTTGTGTTTTGGATAGAGTATGTACGAGTGTATTAAAAGGGTCGTTCGGGATTGCAAGATAACATTCAAGCGGTACTTATTTTTGCGGCAATCTGAAGAAGTTGAAAGAGAGCTGCGCATCAGTCTAGGCAACGACATTGTCGAGCTGGCGAACGACGGCCACGGTGAGCGCCGGGCTTCACGCGAGGCGGGCGACGGGGCTCACTATGGCAGAGAGTGAGTAACGCTTTACACGGACCGAATCGGTGGCGAGGTGATCACAAGAGGAGCGGGCGGCGTACAAGGCTGAGAGAGAAGCTCCGCTGTTCGATTTATTTTTATTTCTGACCGGTGCAAGGTGTTCAATCAAGCAGGAAATTCTCGTGCATGATGAGAGAGGGGACAGGGATTAATTTTCTTTCCAAAAAAATAGGTTTCATGTTCATTTTTTTCGGGGTGCTGCTGCTGTGACGTGCTGCGCTTTCTCTTTCGTACTACTGCTGCTGTACATCATACAGCAAGCATATCAAAAGAAGAAAAAGATTACCCTACCTGGGGTACGTACGTAAGTACGGCATGTAAGCGAGGGTAGCGGGCGGAGAGGTAGCGGGCGGAACCGCCCGCCACGCGAAGCGTATGTGGCCTCCGAGCTGTTTTTTCCTGGAGCATGGTGGCGGGACTCTTGGGTCAGTTCGCAACTACGATCATAGAAAAACTGCAGTCAATCATGGACCTCTGTCCGCTTCGCACAATTTGATTTGATGTACTTTTCCTTCCTGAGCGAGAGTAGCGGGCGGCGTAGGCCGCCCGCGGAGCGCAGCGCCTTATTGTACTACTTACTACGGTACATACAGCAGCAGTTACTACTGTAGTAGGTATTGTGGCTACCCCCTAAGAATATCACCCACACGTCGTCCCGCCCTGTTTTCTCTTCATACAGAGGTAGGTGTGTAGTAGTATAGTTGTGTCCTCTCACAGAGTCCTCAGTTGTCGGCTGTTTTATTCTGGGTGGTAAAAAACGGTCGATCCTCTATCTTCTACCAGGTATCGTACAACAAAAGTAGCTTTGCCTGTTGCAGGTGCATGTTCTGTATCATCACGCGTCGGTCGCGTTTGTTCACGTTCTACGTACCCCGCGGGCACGTTTTCTATCATATATATTCGCCTTGTGAGTACTACGCTACCATACTCCTACTCCTCTGCGTTCTGTGGGCATTGATGAAGGATATTCGTACGTCGTACTCGTACTGTTTTCAATTGTGTAGTGCTATTCATACCAGGTATGTATCAGGTGCCTCGAAGTGCTCGTGCTGCGCCAATCAACTACCCGAAGCAGCTCGGATGTACCGAATTTCCGAGGAAATTTGTCGGATAAAAACTATTCGGTAGTATTTGTTGTTCTCGTGCGCTGATTGGTCGACCAACAAAGAGGAATTCCCACTCCTCCGCCGCCTATATGGCAAGCACCGCCGGCAACACAAACAACACCCAGCGTGCACGGGCGTATGTGTGTGCCTCAAGGGACTGATCCATGGTAGACATGCCACCGCAAGGAAGCACTGTAGTCGTGGGAGCACAAAGCAATGGAGCCGAGTCGGAATTCGAGATGACCGAGAGGCCGGAAGGCATCGTGTTCCCAGCGGATGTGACTACAGACGTGAGCGGGGGAATAGGGCCTGCAGATCGCGATGAGATGGCGCAGAGGGCGCTAAGGTACCCGGCAGGGAACAGCTCGGCGGCTGGGGCAGTCTGTAACTACGTCAACACTATCGTCGGAGCTGGTATCGTGGGTTTGCCTTTCGCGATGGCTCAGGTGTGTTGTTTCTTCTTTTTATACCCTCCTTCGTGTTCTGTGGCCTGCACCCTGCTCAACAAGATGGAACAAACAAATACCGAGTACACACACAAACACAGGCAACACAACAAAGCAACAGTAGCAAGAGAGGAGCAGCAGCAGGAGCAGCAGCGATTCAAGCGCGCAAGACGATGGTTTTTGTCGACTGCGTCTCTCCCACTACCATTCGAACAGAGACGTAGCACGAAGCCCCATCCGCTGCAACTGCTGGCATGCACATAAACAGTGACTATTGGTGGATGGTGTACCCGGAGTACTTTCGCTTATCGATCCGTTTGACCGTCGGTACTTTTAATCTTGAATCGGTCGCAAGATTTGTCATGGGGATGACAGTTGACAGTTGACAGTCCAGCTGTTCTGATACAGCTGTCGACGAATGCAGAAACGAAATGATAGATCAGGTGGCTAGGTATCGGTTCGACTATTAATAGCTCTTACAGACTTTTGCCTGTATCTCCCTCTGTTTCGTGTTGCTTCGTCCGTGCAGCAGATACCTGCCCTTCATGAGTGCGTATCCTTTCCGTCTATTAATAGCAGCCTTTCTGAAGTCCGTGCATCGTTTGCATTCTGTTTTTTCTTTTTTTCATTCCAGATTTTTGGTTTTTTGGTTTTATTGTTTTTTGCTCTTATTTTTCCGGTCTTGCTTGTGTTGTTGTGTTATCGTACCCGGTACGCTGACACTTCACTATATAGCTTGATACTTGAATTTGCGATTTAGTTTTATTTTTGGTCTTCCTCTGTCTCACAGTCTGTGACCACAGAATCAGTATCTCTCTAGGATAGGGAATCAGGACGGACACTGGGTGTACTGATGAAGCTGGGTAGAAAGGACGATTTCATGTGAAGACAACAACAACAGTCTCTGCGTGAGAGAAAGCCTGCGAGACGCCACAGCTGTTTGATGTTACAGTAAGTAGACTCTGCTATCAGAGCTTCAGACCGCAACTCTTGCTTGACGCGGCAGCAGCGCCGTGCGCAAGGCCCGTAGCCGTAATGGGCGCGGTCGAGAAGGGAGCATGTGCGTGATGTCGTGAACATCTCCTGTATCACTAGTTTCCTGGAACAACCATTCGGTCAAGGCAGCAAGCAGTATCTTGTACCAGGTACGCCTGTGTATTACTTAGGGCCACGAGTCGTGAGCATTTCGCGAGTAAATGTTAGGTATATTAATAGTAATACATACCAGGTACCTGTTACGATAGTCGCTGTCAATAGTCGGCGAAGACGACTTGCTGACTTTGGTGCTAGCGAAACGAGCCAATGCAATCCCCACCCCGGCAGAGGGGGGTCCGCCTTCGGAGTCCGGAGGCGAAAATTACTCTGTATGGGTTCATCTTATTATACGTAAGAAAAGCGCAATAACTGTGACCGTACTCGTAGATTCACGTAACAGGTAAGATTCAACCCAAAAAAAAAAATGCTTCAGTTTTACAAAAGAAAAGTACAAAAACGGCTATTGCAAAAAATGTACCACGTAGTTCTCCACCCCGGACTATTAATAGAGGACTGCTGTGACAGCACTTGGCTCAACTTTGTTCAGTCCCAATAATTATACCGGATGCGGATACGGGTACGAGCGAGCGAACCAGCGAACTCATGGCCAAGCTGCGTACAGTCTTCAACAGTTGAGCTGTTTCCTATGCGGTTCAAATTTTGAGATTCAGATTTTGGCCCGATCGCATTTTCAGCTGTGAACTTCGCAGACCGAAACCGCAGTCTTCCTATATGCGGAAAAATCGGATTTGTTGTGCGTGCAGAGATTCGAGCAAACGCCGAGACCAACTGCTGTTGTTATGGTCTGGCGCCGCGAAGAGACGCGCTGGGTGCGCTGCACTGCGCGTAGGACCCAAGCGTCCGAACCAACGCCGACTGCCTTTGGTCTGGCGGCGAAGAGACGCGCCGAGTGCGCTCGAGTCAACCTGTCTTGGTATTTTGTGCTTTTTTGTCCCTTCTTTATTTTTCATTTTTCTTTCATTCCCGTTTGTACCTCTTTGTGTCTTTGTTAGTATGGTCCGTTTTGCCTTTTTTAGCGTTTTGCTATCTGCGTCTGTTTTAGTTTTGTTTTTGTTTTTGTTTTGCTTAGCTTCATCTTCTTTTTTTAGGTTTTTGTCTGCTATTAATAGTCTCCTTTTTGCTTCCCTGGTGTCCGCAGTGGTGGAATACGTATGCTTGTTTTTTGTTTTTTTTGCCTCTGTTTTTACTTGAGGTATTTCTTCCACTCCAGAGTTATTGGAGCCTGTCCTGCGACCACGGACTGCATTGAATTGTGAGTTAATGTGAGAACAACAACAACCTGGTATTCAGAATGTGACTGACTGCTGCTGCTGCTGTCTACGAGTACATATCAATGGAAAGGTACCCGCCGAGTGCACTTCTCTTGGTCTCTAGGCCCGAGCCCGCGGCAGCCGACTGTAGTCTGGCCACGGAGAGACGCGCGGCCCGCCGACCGCGCGTCGGGCGCGAAGCAGCGTCGCTATACAGCTGTGTCATCATCCAGCTTATCGATCGTTCTGCTGTTGGTTGTTTTCGTGGATAACATTTTGAATTTAGCGACCATGCTAAAAAATTGAAAATCTGATTAACCAAGTCGTCGGATTTTTGGGCCAAAATCTAACGACTTGGGCCATCGGATCCTCAAATCGAAAAAAATCCTGTCAGATTTTGCATATTCGGACTGCCTACAAGCAGATGCTTTCACTTTTGGAATCGAAGAATACGCACTTGAAAAAAAAACTCGAAATCGAAACGCATACCTGGTAGGAAACAGCCTTACAGGGCAGCGGTGCTCCAATCCCAGAATACAAGGTCTCAAATCCTTCCGTGAGATTACAATTCGTTTGTCAATGTCTCTCCCAACCTTGCGCGAAAATTGCGCGTCGATGACGACGGCGAGTCGTAAACCACAAACCAGGTATAAATTATCACTTATAACTACCAACAAGGTGTCACACAATATCGTACGAAAGACATGGCGTTTTCTCAAAAAAAAAAACGTTTTGGTATAATACTAGACGGAGAAGATGGTCAATGGCCCCACAGCTAAAATACGACGCAGACTCTGACGATCCGTCGGATGACCGCCTGCTCTACATACTGCCCCCACGTTCGTACCCACTCCTCAATCGAAAATAACGCCATCATTCAGTGCGTTGTTAGCAAAACAGCACCGAGCGAGTTCAAGCAGAAACACACACACGCACAGCAGGAAGAACCGCCGAGCGTCAAGCGAGGCAGTCCTACCTAACGCTGCCATGCCATTCCTCTACAGCCTCCCAGTTGCACGGGAGAAAAAACAGTTTTTTTACGTTCTCGGGGTCAAGTAGTCACGCCGTTTGTTCACAGTGAGCCCTCCCGTCTTGAAAGATGCGCTCAGACTGGGCCTGCGTAGCGGGGGTGGCAAGAACGCGGCGGGCAACCCGTGCGAGGTACTGGAACTCCATGGCCCTGTTGCGCCACATGTCTAGCATTGGCGTCGGGTGCGCCAGAGCTGACGCCGTCAGCACCGTCGAGAGAGGTGGGTTGCTCCGCCATGTCTGTGTGTTCATGCGTGTGGATCTCATGCCGCGCGCTGCAGTGTCACAGGGCATTAAGTTATCCGCAGCCCGCAGCTAAAAGCGTCGAAACGTAGTATCCCGTCCAGAAAACGCCTGCCTACCATTGAAGAAACCCAATAGGTCGGAAATTCGGCACCTCCATTTCACGACTGGCTATCATTCCGGCTGATAACTACTGTAAGTCGGCGATTTGAGTCGTCACGAGTCACAGCCCTATGTATTACGTACCAGGTACCAGGTACGAATTAAACCCCCGGGTGGAGGTAGGACCGGCCCTCCCCGTGCCCCCTCCCGCGTCCATGTGGGAGGCGTCCTCATCCCCCGCGTGAATGACCTGCTCCTCTCCTGCTCCTGGGCTAAAGTCTGCCATGAAGAAAGTCGATGGAGAGCAATAGGCACGGTGTCGTCTCTTTTCAATACAGCAGCGGTGCTACGAACTCTCGCCGGTGCCAACACGGCCGTCTCTGATCGGCGAGACAGCTCGGAGCTATAGACGCTCTGATCATCTGCTACATATCTGTTGCCTTTTTTTATCCAACCACTCTGACGTCTGTTCGAATTCCAGAACGCCTCTACTAATCCAACATTCCTACGGAAAGGTACATTTTGCCCCGTCCTGGCGTCTGTTTTTTTCTGGCTCGAAGCAGGGTCGTAACCTTCATTACGGCGTGCACCCTTCGACTCTATACTCTACCACTATGTACCTATATATAACGACCGTTTGGATGTTGATATTCCACCCAAACGGTCCTATGTTTCGGGACATATTAGTAACCCGATGATGCTCGTACTCGCATCAAGGCAAATCATATACCAGGTACCTTTCGGGGTGTCTTACGTATCATGTATCATAGTGCTGTTGATAGAGCTGCAAGTAAAAGTTTCTGCAAGTTCGAAGCCTACCTGGTACATATTATAGTACCGGGAGATGTGCAGGTGTGATTGAAGATGGGATGTGGAGATGTGCAGCTGCATTCTTACGTACCACCATGAACGGCAATATAAGGACCATTTCGACATTAATATGAAGAGCTATCGATCCTTCTATCCACACAAGGGTGGTTGGATAGCACCCCCACTGGGAATAGAAGAGTTGTTGCTGGCGGCCCGGCCCGTTCGCACGCACGCGATTGGCCAAACGTGGAAACGGCCACCGCAAAAACTTTTTTTTAAAGTGCTATTGGGGGTGGAACACTTGTAACGCCTTCCAGGGCAAATGTAGGGGACCCGCGAGTATATATCGAGGGGGTATGATACGGGCAACATACATGCTTATCCTCGTATGTTATAATGATACATACCTGGTATGTGAGTACCAGGTAGTGTTCTTCTGTTGTTGTAATGATTTCTGAGCCGATTTTTTCCAGAGCATGCCTTAAGGGCCTAGGGCACACACGACGAAAATGGTGGTGTTGGAAATGTCTCGTCGAAGTCCTTTCCATAGACGCATCGCTTGACCTTTGTACTCCTCCTGTTGTCGAGAAATCGGCTCTGAAGAATCGTCTGAGGGGGAATGCCATCTTCAGTACCAGGTATTATATACTCAATATATGATACAAGATAGTGGTAGTAGTAGTAGTAGTAGTAGTAGTAGTAGTAGTAGTAGTAGTAGTAGGCCTCGGTCTTCCTCTCCCTTCATTGGCTTATGGTCTCCAAGGAGGAGCATCATTCCAGACGGTCCTTAAGGTCCCTACGTAATGATTGACGCCCATACCGCGCGCAGTGCAAACCGGGACCCGACGAAACATACAAGCGGTCTGCTCCAACGCTCGGCTTCTCCGGCGCCCTGCGCCTTGAGCTAGGCGACACACCCGAACACCCCTCGTATGCACGATACGTACAACAGTCGCTCCTGCAAGAGCCGATATTAACATGGTTCGAAAGTTGCGCATAGATCACCCATCAGGACATCCGAAAAAATGTGGGGCTCCTACTATAGGTGGAGGCTTCTGTCCCCCAACGGCGTTGTTTCTTGTTATTGTTTTCACGGCGGTGCCCGCTGTTTGCAAACAACAGCGCAAGTTGGCATCAGGCGGCAACCACACGCACCGACGGGCGTTGTAGTATGGCATTTGGCGTGCTTTACCAGGGTGGTACCAATGCTGGTACTTTCCAGGTAGACCTATGAGTAGTTGTTAATAGCTGCATCTCGACAGGAGCAGCAGCAGCAGCAGGAGTACAGTTTGTCCACCGCTTGCATTAAGATCACTCAAGAAATTGTCAGAGTCGGTCCTCGCAGCAGGGACACACGGGCATGTCATGGCGTTCGTGTCGTAGGACGTTAGCATATTTCAGCAGGAGGGCTCAAGGCCCACGTTCCCTTGTTTCGACAAGCAGCAACGAAAACAACGAACACGCAACACCACCGAGGCAGCACAGCAAAAGTAGCGTGTCGCAACAGCAGCAGCAACATCATTGTGCGAGTATCGTCTTGCGACTGGACTTTGCCTCATTGCAGCATACCTGGAATGTTATCGCGCTATATTATGCTGCGGGATTATCGTACGAGTACTCGTGCTCTGTTGCTTGTCGGAGGTTGGAGCTGATTTTGGGATATTTCCTCTGTTTCGTGTGATACTCCGTATTTCTGAACTTTTTTTTCTGGTCGATTAATCATCAGCAGGCACACACAACAAAGCAGCGCAACGACTTTGCACAGCAGTCCAACCGAGGGGGTTAGAGCAACAACAGCAGCAACAGCATCGGCACCACAGCAGCACCAGTAATCGTTTCACGGCAGCAGCAACAAACGTCGTTGCACAAGCCCCAGATGAGAGGCGGCGTCTTTGTTCACGTGCCTTCCACTCTCCTCATCATCCCCGACTCCTACAGCCCCAATGACGGCAAACGATAAACAAGAATGGCCACGAACCCTCACCACCGTCAATACCACCGACTTCGCGTGGGAGTGAACATGATATTTACGGATGCCTCCCTCCTCATTGACGCTGTCATCCATATGCAAGTTCACCTCACACGGGGTCCTTAGTGGGATGCAGCTCACCCTTCATGCGACTCGCCGGACACCTCACGGCGATTCGCCCTTGGTGCAAAATAATGCCTGCCTTGTCGGTGAAAACCCGAAATGCTCTGTCCCGGCGTTGTAGGGGTGCGAGGGTCTCGTATGGTCATACGACTACGGCCATGCATGAGATCGAGTGCATCTCTCCTATCGAGTACACTCCCCCCCCCCCCCCACCGATAAGATGCTACCTGGTGTGGTGTATCACGTGGTCACGATGCATCACACCTGACATCATGCACTCAAATGCTGTTGATCACGATCATGCACTCATTACGGCTGCTGTCTACCCAGTAGCGTGTGAGCGTATGGCGCCTATCGATGACCATGATTGTCGGTCGCTATTGATTTCGCGGGCTATCCACCCATACCGATTGTCGGCGACAAGAGCTTTCACCGAGGGACCTGCTGCAGACTGCTGCCCAAGCAATACGTTGGAGAAGGGACGTATGCATAAGACATTTTCGGCGGTATTCGATTGTGAACCGTGCCAAACGACAACCTTTTCTGACGACAATAGACTCGTCCATCGCACGATACTCTTACGTATGGCATTGCAGTGGCCATTGTCTGTTGTCCAGCGTGTAGACTCGCGCCACGCCCCTCTTGAAAAGCAATCACCTTCATTTGAGGCAGCCACCGCAGTACTACCGAGTAGTGAGCTCTACTCGTACTATAACATAACTCCTGCTGCGGTACTCGTATAATATTTTACGCAGTCCGTACTACTGTACGTGCTTGCAAGTAAGGCAGGGGTCCCTCTATGGAGCCGGTTGAACAGTGCCGGCTGCCTGCTATAGGGCCTGTGAGATCGCTTGGCACCCAGATGGGGCCAAGCGGTGGTGTGCGGAGTTGTACCGGTTGCCACTATAGTGCCGGTATTGTTGCCTGGCGCATACCATACCGGCACTATACAGGGTCCACTACTGCACGTCGTACACATCATCCTGGACGGAAATGCAAGAACCGTTTTGGGCTTCCTGCTCTTATCCCCTTTGGGACCCCGAGATAACGACCAAAACAACGACACAATGGTTGATGACTTTGGCGTTATCAACCATCTATGTATGAGGAGCAGCGCGAGCGCCCACCAGTACCGACAGCAGGATCGTTTTGCGCCCGTGCCTTACGACTCTCTGCGTTCAACCATTGTAATTTGGGCACCATGTTGCAGAATATCACCCCCCAATTTCCCCCAATCACGCAGTGGCCGTTCGCCGGAACCGTCACCTTCTCATCGTCAGCTTCCCCGTCTCAAGTCCCAACCGGGTGTACCCCCTCTGGTGCTGCAGTGTACGCAAACCTGCTCTAAATCTAACTACAATTCCAAGTGTGCTGTGTCCACACCGGTATTTATAGTGCAGTCCTTAAGGCCTAAAACAGGCCTAGAGGGAGGGTCATGCCTACTACTGCAGTGTAAACGTTCCTTTGCTTTTTCGTGGTGACCTCCTCGTGCGAGCGTCCAACCTTCCACACCTCGGACAGATCGTACAGCTCATCTACCGATCATCCACAGATCATCTGCAGATAGGTGATGATCTGCTGTAGTTGATCTAGTTCCTCGCCTGCCGCTGTGGGAGGTTGTGCACGATCTGTGTACAGTAGTATATATCCAACCCTGGAAACATGTCCTAGACCATGCAGATTATGCGTTTCCCACCCGGCAACATGAGCTAGATCATACAGATCACACAGACCATACAGATCAGAAATGCTGCAGTGGTGCCCTGAAGTATCTATCTAGATCATTGTGTGGGAATCGGTGACTCATCCAAGGTGTGCAATCTTCGTATTCCAGCAGTACACTATTACGGGGAATCATAGTTAGTAGGACCAAATATTGTTAGTAAAAATGTTAAATATATAGTTTTTTATGTATACCATAGGTCCTATTAACTATGGTCCCCCGTAATAGAGAGCGGCAGGGAAACACATATCCTTATCTCTGCTCTACAAAGTATAGCACAAGCTGAGTTCTTCGTTCCAAGGCGTAAACATACGGGGTATTCCGGAGAGCGGCTATTTATAGGAAACCCTTACTACTGTAGTAACTAAGTTGATAAGTTGCCTGTACGTCGACGGCTGATGTTATATTTCCTGCACGAAGGCGCCCGTACGATGATGGCTTCTCTCCTCACGTTCGCTCCAGATGGCGCGATAAATGGCGAGACAGATTACGTCGGTTGCCAGAGCCGACCATGCCAAACGACTGGCCCCTTGCCGTGTCTTGATAGCGCGCCCTTCGCCACCCCCCGCCACCCTTGTTCGCGTAACGCCTGCGGCAAACTGAAACCGTCGCCCACACCACGGCTCCAGATGGCGAGACCAATGATTAACAGATGGCGTTAACTTCCAAAGCCGAACATGCCAAGTGGCTCAGCCCCTCCCCAGTAGGTACGGTGCTCCGTCTCGAAGGGGATGCGTGGTCAAAATGACTAAGGCAAGTAACTAATGAGTACCCCCCGCCCCCCCTACCCCCCACCCCTCACCCCTCCGCGCCGACGCCCCTTGCTCGCGTAACGCCTGCGGAACACCGGAACCGTCGTTGACACACGACGTGCAGAGCGGACTGTGGATGGGCATGTTCATGATGGGTTTGGCGGCGTTCCTGAACGTCCAATCGAGCAACATGCTCATCGTGATAGGGGAAAAAACCGGGCGGCTCAACTACGAGGAGCTAATGGCGGACATATTCGGCAACGCCGGCATCTATTTCGTGAGCCTCTTCGTGGGCGTCCTGGCTTTCGGGGCCATGTCCGCCTACCTCGTCATCGTGGGAGACACGGTTCCGGAGATTTTGTTGGCCTCCGGAAGCACGACGGGGGCGTTCGCCGATCGGACCTCGGTGATCCTCTTGTTCGGCATATTTTGCATGCTGCCTGTCTCGCTGCTGAAGGACATGAGCAAGCTCTCGTACACGTCGTTTGTGAGCATATTGGCGGACTTGCTGCTGACCATGATTGTCGTGTTCGCCGGCTCGGAAGAGGCCAGGTATGAAACAAAAAAAATGAACGAAGCGCGGCAGTGTTTTTCACTGATGGATGAGTCCCTCCGATCGTCCAAAGGGCTCTGTTCTCATGTCTTGCCTGTTGTTGGCATTCGCCGCTATTTTCGCTCCTTGCTCTACCTTGGTTTTTTTCTGTCCGGTTACCCTCTAGGCCAAAAGCCGTGACTCCTGTGTTGTAGTTGTGTAGAGGCCCGTTTCAGATTCAACACCGTTCGAAAAACTACGTGGGAAATAGAGTTGAAAAACATACCCTGGGAAATATTGCAGATCAAGACTGCTTGGAAATAGAACGAGGACCAACTACTTGGAATTACTCGTAGAGCGTGGGGGAAACTACTCACAAACAGATCTGAAGAAAAAGTTTTGGAAATGGAGCTGGAAATACTGCTTGGAAATATAGAGATAACACAACTACTTGGAATTAGAGCGGGCGGGGGATGCTTGGAAACAGAGTAAAAACCACTGCTGTAGTTGGAAAATAAGAGTTGAAGAAAGTGCTTGTGTTAACGGGGACAACTTACCTGTACTCTGAGCGGGGGAAAACTACTTCAAAATAGAGTGGATTCAGACCACCTGGAATTAGAGTCGGTCCAAACTACTTGGAAATGCGAGACACCGGTCAATCACACATGGTTGAAACGGGCTAAATTTAAAGGTTATCGCGTGTATTTCTCCTCTCTTACCTTCGCGATTTATTTTTACCTGCTTCTGACTGCCGGTTTCACATCGTCCATCGCCCGTTGTTGCTGGACGCAAAGGGACAACCCTGACATCGACCGCTCGGAGGTCAACACCTTCATCCGCCCAACCATTTTCGCCGGGTTCGGGGCTATATCTTTCGCGTTCGTCTGCCAGAGCTCTTCTTTCCTGGTGTACCGGAGTATGTCCAAAGGCGGAGTGGATCGCTGGGCCTGCGTCTCGCGGTGGTCCGTGTCTATCGCCTTCGTGATGGGACTAACGCTTGCCCTCGGCGGGTACCTCAACTTCGTGAACGAGACGCAGGGGAATATTCTCAACAATTTCTCGACGGAGCACAAGGCTGCGAGCGTTGCGCGAGGGTTCCTGGCGGTAACGATGGTGAGTCGCGGCAGCCTGCCTGTTTTTTGGCGTCGTCGGCGTCATTCTTGAGTACCGTTGGCTGTAACGGTTTGCGTCGTACAGTACGGTTGACTGCGACGGTGGTGTCATCTGTATGAATGTCCGTTAGTTGCAGCGGCTAGTGTCGAACCAATATACCCGCAACGTCCTAGACTACGGAGATTCGGCCGTATGCTGTCCAGACTAGAGAGTTTCCGCCGCATTTTTTTCAAACTACAGTAGAGCGTTTCCGCCGCATGTTCTCCATCCTCCTCGAGACTTGAGCATTTCCGCCGCATTGCGTCCTCCGGTGTGCGCGAGGGTGAAGCGGGGGTGAATACATACTACGTTTTTTTACCCTGCTCTGGCGCCATAGTACGATCGGCGACCAAGTGTCTACCCCTCCCACGAGAAATCGCGTGCGCATGTTTGTTTTCTCACGCCAACCGCGGTTTTGGCACAATAGTTGCATTACTTGCGGTGCACCACGAGTACCGACCGCTGGCGCCTCCCCAAAGCGCGCGGATGTTTGAAACCGTCTAATGTTTTATTTCGTTGCTTTTGGTGGGTGTTTCTTCCCCATGGGACAGGTTTTCACGTACCCAATGGAGATGTACGTGGTAAGACACGTGGTGGATGTCTCCGTGTTCCAGACCTTTCTGGGGATGGGGCCGATATCCTCGGCGCGTCATTACGGCATAACGATCGTGCTCTGGGGACTCACCGTCATCCTGGCTACGTCCACCGACAACCTGGGGTCAATCTTGGAGATTTTCGGGGCCTTTGGCGCTAGCGTGAGTGCTGATTCGGGCAAAGCAAGCAACGTGTGTGTATTTCTCCTTGGGAAAATCCGTCGTCCCCTGTCCCCTATCCCCTGTTGAATCGGGGGCGACACGCCTTCCCCCCATCAGATTTTGTTGGAGCACATTGATGGTAGTACGGTAGTGACGGCTACTCCGGTCCGGCCCGCCCGTGCAGCCAACGCAAGAAGGGGTTACGCGGTACGAACCAACGGTCATCTTGTGGTCTTGTGGTTTGCTCTCGGGGACGTAACCGTTGAACCCACTGTAACTATGAAACGATTTTTTTTCAAGTAGTTTGTCCCTGAAACGTGGGTGCAGTACGTACGTAGCATAAGGAGTTTACTATTAATATTAGTACGTACTGTAGACAAAACGGTGATGCTTATTTTTTAGACCGTATTTGGTACGTGCCGTTTGCGGGAAAGCGGCGATTGTATCGGATTATATGAATGTCTCGTTTTTCGTGCGAGTGTCGGCCGGAGGTTTCCGACGCACCTCTTCGTTTTATCGAGTCCCTCAGTCATGTAACCGCGGGCGAGCGTTTGGATCTGTCTCTGTTGGTCGGGGCTCTTTTGGTTCAAGAGTAACGTGGTTTCCGTCGGTATCATTTCCCTGTGGCCGCACCAAGTGTGTACCTTATTGTTGTTACTGGCTACTGCTAGCATGTGCACGGAGATTTCTTGAGTCATGCTTACGGCGATTTCTTGAGTCATGCATACGGCGATGTCGTGGGTCATGTATACGCCGTATCGGGCGCTGGCGGCAACGAGCGTACGCCACTATTTTAGTCCGAGCCCGTCCAGGCTCCAAACCCAGCCAGGCTCCAAACCCAGCGAGCTAGCGTGCAAGTGGCGGATATTTCGCTCTTGCGGCTTCGCGGGGGTGCATTCGAGCACAACCGATATAACCCCCCGCCTCTAAAGCAGTTCTTAGTATTAATAGGATGCAGCTCACCCTTCATGCGACTCGCCGGACACCTCACGGCGCTTCGCGCTTGGTGCAAGCATGTCTGCCTGGTCGGTGCAAACCCGACATGCTCCGTCCCGGCATTGTAGGGATGCGAGGGTCTATGGTCATACGAATACGGCCATGCATGACACGGGTATATATCCTTATCGAGTACACCCCGTCCCTCCTTCATCCTTGTCTACCGCAACTCATGAATATCTCGCGCAGGCGGTCGGCTACATCATGCCGCCTCTGCTCTTCATGAAGTCCAACCGGGCGCAGTTCCGACGAGCCGTGGCTGTGTGGAGAAAAGGTGCTCCGGAGTACGACCCCGCGCTGGGGGAGCGGCTGTGGGCCATGCGAAAATTCTACCTGCCCATATTCATGGTGGTGTTCGGAGTAACAGCAATGGTGGCCGGCGTTGCCACGGCGATAGTGTCGGAGTTGTCACCGACGAAGGCGTGACCCGACCGGGGGTCCCACCGCAGCTGAATTTTAAGCGATAGGGCGCGGGCAATGGACGATCTAGTTGTTGACGAAGGGCAAGCAGAGACCATTTCGGTTGGCGCCAAGGGCGACTCCAGGGAGGGGCAGGGGGAGGCAGGAGGTGGCCCGATGAGACAGATCAGCCTGTCGGTATGTAGCAGTGTGGGCGTGCGCGGGAGCAGGGGGTGTGGGGTGTCGGCCGGGGGTGACCCATTGATGCAACGATGAAAGACGGCTTTTTTTTTTCTCCTGCGCGCTGTGATATGCGGTGGTTACTCTAGAACACGAGGCGGAACAAGCTGTTGGTCGTCCGCGTGCCTGCGGTATTTAATGTACCTCGACCGCACCGCTGCCGCTGTGGGGGGCTGCTGGTGTTCATTGAGATACGCCAGTTGTTCTATACAGATGACGTTTCGTAGGAGAGGAATGAGTATTTGATTTTGCTTCTGTACCGGGTATGTTATGTATGTTGTATGTGTAAAGAGTCTTGACAGCCGCGGTTTTGCGAAAAACACCCCACCGAGTGCTCAAGGGATCGGCGCTGAAGATCAGTAGAAAGTATGGGGCAACTTGGTACTTCGATAGAGCTCGTCACCGCCGAGAGAGGTTGGACGTGGGTGCGACTGTGGAGGTGGGCTCCCGTGTTTTTGGGAAGAAAAAATCGCCTCCGCTGCTGCCCTGGAGTGCTTCTTCGTCATCAATCGTGCATGCAAGGTCACAACATTTTTTTCTGGCCCTCGGCACGTCGCTGGATAGAATCAGCCAGTGTTCATGTGATTATGTACAGATTGCCTGAAGTGCACGCCGAATGCTGCTGTCGGTTAGTCTCAATAGCTTGTTTTTTAGGGAGTTGTTTTGTGTTGTTGTAGCGGTCGACGAAAGAAGTAAAGGTGACCTACACCTCTCGTCGAGTACGTAGCACAGCGAAGTATGTTGTTCCACCAATCACATTTCTGTTTTTAATCGAATGCTGACCAATCGGGGAACCGCGGGCACTTTTGTACCAGGTACTTGTTCATTCAATCGTGCACAGGGTGTTGCTGGATGCGTTCCAGATTTTTTCCTGCTGGCTCTGGTATTCATCTCTGTGGGTACGGACCGGCTACACTTTCTATTCGACGGCGTGTTTTTCACGGGCGACCGAAGTGTGACGTGCTTCTATTAGGGAACATAGTAATCAGGACCAAATAAGCTTACTAGAGGTGAAAGATACTGAATACCAGGTAATCTATACCTGGTATATAGGTTTTTGTGTATATGATGGGTCCTGATTATTATGGCCCCCCACAATAGTTATCGTAATTGGATAGGGAAATGTACGAAATGACACGGTTGGTAGATAACAGGTACCATCGACATCGACCTTCCTGGCTCGACCAAACGTCAAAATGTCACGGGTGCATCTCCGTGGAATATTTACATGCTCGAAGCCAAGGGGGGGGCTTCCATCGTCGATCGATGCCCCCGGACGGCGCATGGGGGTATGAGGTCAATGTTTGGTCGTGTGAATACCATTTTCTTTGCCACCACAATAATTGATGAATTGTTTCTGTTGGAACAAGGGAAATCACCCGATATAATCGGTTCGCTTTCTCCGCGACACACTGACGCCTTCACAGATCGCGGCAGGCGTAACAGCTCTCTATCAGCGCCTGGTACGGAATTCACCGGTTTGGCTGGAGGTTCTGTACCACGGAAGGCCCAAATGTGTCAGTCCAGTCCGTCAGTTAAAAACGTACTGATATTCAAGTGGACCGTGGTCTCTACTGTAGCTGCTGGAACCTATGCTGCAAACGCTTGATTGAATCCAACGAAATCAAGACGGACGACAACAACCTGTAGACGTCTGAGAGAGTGAGTGGGAAAAATCATGACCGCTCAACTTGTTGTGGAGAGGCAGCACACAAGCATCGAGCATCACGAGACAGGTTCCGGCGTGCATAGCGGGGCATCAACAAGCTACGGTGACAAGAGGCGCTGGCATTGTTGTGCTCTCGTGCCGATGTACGCAGCATGTATTTATGTGCGTGATTCACTCCGTAAACTATAGCGTTGGTGTCGCTGCTATATACCTGTGCTTCAACTGCTGTGGCAGTTCCAGTTGCACTATTAGCATAAGAGTGCAACAAGTTTCCGGTATTAATAATCTAGTCTCTGCGTGACCAGCAGTCACAAGACAGGTACATCAAGTACCAGGGTGTACGTAGTACAGCGAACTAGACTGATACCTGGTATCCCACAGTAGCAGTGCATGAGCTCCGCGAGAACACAGAGAAGGTATAGCTACGTACGTACAGAGGCATGACTCCGTGGTTAGCGTAACACTCGTTGTATTAAGTTGCTCTAACGACGCCACAGCAAAGCGACAACAACGCCCGGAAGACGCGTCAAACAAGCGAGAAGAACACGCTCTCGATCCAGAGAGTCGAGATCGGTGCGAATCACACGCCCTCTCTGTTATCGGTCGAAAAGTGGGACACACCAACCTGTCCATCAGCTGAAAGAACCTGCTGCTGATAACACCCACCAGCACCCACCCAAGAACAACAGCATTCGCCCAGAGAACGGCACACCACGTTTATCTGGGTAATCAGAGACGCTGTACCATACCCCACAGCTGCAGGAACACTTTCTCTCGCCCACCCATCCCTCGTCAAGTTTACACAGAGCCGCAAGACCAAAATCAATGAGGACCCGTGAAGCCCGTGCTTCAGCCGGACCGGAGGAGCAAACACCGAACAAAGCCAACAACAGCAGCAGCAGCAGCAGCAGCAGCAGCAGCAAAAAAAAATGCGGCAGTAGTTTGCACGGAGAAGCAACAGAGGAACGGAGGACTACGTCTCGTACAGAAGATAGAACAAAAAGAAAGAGCGGTGAGTCGCTCACGGGGTCATCTTGTCACACCCTCATTACGCATCTACGGTGCGGGTGCTACGAGCAGAGCAAAAACCACAAGATTCTCGCGGAATGAAAAGCAGCGGTTGTTGTTGTCCATACGAAACGCTTCCAAGTGCTTCCGTCCCCTTTTCTGATTTACGAGTACGCAGCCCTCTCCACCACACCGCAACCCATCACGTGACTGACTGACTGACTGTAACGTACCAGAGGTAGCTTTTGCGACGGCTTTCACTGGGAAAAACAGCTAAAAAAAACGAAAAAAAAACAGCAGAAAAAAAACGCCCCGATATGCGGGTCTACCTGCCACTACCCCACTCCAACCGTGTGCGGCATCGGGGGATTTTGCGGCTCCTGAAGTCCAGCTGTCGCCCACGCTTCCCGTGCACCGTGCCCCTCCCTCGCCTCACGCTCTGCTCCTCGTTCGTCGAGCTCCTGCCCCTCCCTAAGCCCCGTTCCGCGCCGATCGAGTGTGCTGCCCTGCCCGCGTCGGCTCCGCTTGGGTACACGAACGAACATGGTTCGCACTCGTATCAAACGAATTTCCAGCAGTTTGTTCCGTATTATCCACTGCCCACAGCAGTCCTCGTCCCTCCCAGCTCCCGGCCGGATCGCCTCGCCAGCTCTTCCTCCACATCCTCCTCCCCCTCCCCTACCCCCTCCTCCCAGCTGGCCCCCCTCGGTTGTCATCATGACAGCGGCACGAGCTTGAAGTACCTGTCGATTTCCTCCACGTAGTGCAGCTTGCCGGCGGCCAGAGGGAACCAGTACATGGCGTGCGACTCAGGGTGTTCGAAGCCCACAACTCGCTCCTGGTGTTCCGAGGGCACCTCAAACGGCATCGCCTTCGTGCCCCCACCCTTGGGAGGGTGGATGGGCTCGCGGTTGAAGCCGCCCCCCTCTCGCTCCTCCCTTTGCCGGCCGGTGTCGTGGGTGTCCACGATGGTTTTCTCATCGCTGAAGCATGCCGCCTGCTGTCGCAAGGCCTGCGGGGCGGCCAGCCGGGGTCGCATGGCAGCAGCACTGGCGACCGCACCCGCTCGTCTCGCTACAGCAGAAAACATGCCTCGGATGTCTGGGACACACTGCTGTACACCACTCCCGCCTGTCTTATTAAGTGCGCCGGTGCAAGTGTGGTAAGCAAGCAGCAGATAGCAGCTACGAGGATGCAAGAGGTCTGGAATTGAGCTAATATCGTCCCCTCTCCCCGCCTAGGCAAGGCAAAAAAAATCGAAAAGCCTTCGATCGTAACGTTCTGGATCTACGTTCGTAGAGCCAAGATATGAACGCGCGGACAAAGCATTTTGAATCACAGCACTGCTCATACCCTCCGCTTCGGGGGCTAGATCACGCCGTAAGTCAGATATTGAGAGGGCATACGGGTGGACAGCATGGAACTGTCAACTACCACCAAGATAGGTGAGCTGATAGTCTGCCGTGGATATCACACAGAATCTGGAGCACCGGTAAATAGCAGTGTAGGATAGCGGCGCTGCTGCTGTTGTGCAATATTTTGACAGGTCCATATCCTTCGACAGGAACCGCATAATGAACTCTTCAGCCTCCCCTCGCAATCCATCCACACGTTGGTGATAACTTACCCTTTATGAGGCCGTGAGCAGTCCAGTGCGTGGGGGGGTTATCGCATACCTGGTACGCATTGTCTTGCCTGTTCTGCTACACGCTCGTGAGAAGATGCGTACAATGAATGCACGCGGTTCGCGAATGGGGTGGATTCACGCTAATTTCCCTGCCAATTCGCCTCTTGAGGTCTTCCACGCAAGACGATCACACCGCCCTACTTTCTGCTCTGCTCTCCCCGCTTTGCTGGAAACAAGTTTTTTGTGGCACATCGCCCCTACGTGGCATCACGACTCACAACGTCAGCTTGTATGGCACGTTTTACAGGACTACATGTGAACCGAGAAGACTACTATCGTCGAGACCAGGACCCCCTCAATCGGTTGGGCGAAACAGAAATATCCTCGTGGCATCCTCATCATCATGAGCAACATATTCCAAAATCGACGAGAACTTTCGACGAGATAACTCCAAAGGGTTACGTCCTGCCCAACCACCCAAGCGCAGGGAGCAAGCGACGTGCACGGCCACCACCACAAGTTCCACAACCACCTCCGCCTTCGTCCCCCCCCCCCTACCCTCTTCTACACCTTCATCCTCCTCCTCCTCCCCCCCACCCCCCTCCTATCATAACCCGGCCCGTTACTTTCTCGAAAAGCTACGGGAAGTCCTACTCTGGCTACCTCAATTCTGATGAGACCTGCAGGGAACATCCAAAATCGAAAGTGGCGCAGACAACTTCTCGCCCACACGCTGCTCACGATGCCGATAGCAAACGAGGAACTTCACCTGGGCAGCAAAGGCCCGCTGTGATCTTCACCACAAATGGCAAGAAACAAGATATGTCTATGGCAGCCCCGCGGGGATGCCACCGGAGGAAAAACACCGCAGCCGCCAACCCTGCCGACGACACCTTGCAATCAAAAGCGGTTGTGCTTGGGAACAGCGGCTGTGACCATCCCCATTGTGGGTTTAACCTATGCTATACAGGTAAGCTGCGCTGCTATGCAGGCAAGCTACGGTGCCAAGACAAGGTGGCAAGACCTGACGCGAACACCGAACAAGGCTCGTGTTACCCAGATCCTTGTCAATCTTCGTTCACACATCAGACCTCCGTTCCTTATCTGAAGCGTCCTGACGACCCGTCTGTCATGGTCGGGGGCTGCGGCAAGGGGGGCGACCTCAGCTGGCAGACATCTGGTGAGCACGTTAAGAGGCATGCCAGAAAGAAGCACCAGGCGCGCGTGAACGAAGCGTCATTTGTGGCTTCTTCTCCGCATGACAAAAGGCAGACAGACCCAACGAGCCGGCGACCACTATGTCAACTGCAACGCATCAGTATCACCTCTTCGGTGTCTAGAGATTCAACTTCTCGGCGTGGCTCGTGCATCGCCGATTACTTGTTACTGGCGGAACAGTGGCTCGCTAAAAGCCAGAAGGAGCGTCTCCATAGTCTGACCGATGGCCCTGATCCTTTGAAAGGGGCGTATTCCCTTACGGATAGCGCGTTGGGCCAATCAACCACCTCCCTAGGCGACCAGGTTCGTCCCCTGGAGCTCAAAACGCGTGGCACCGCAGCATGTCTTCGTGGGAAGGCAGCCGCTGAATGGGCAGCGGGCGAGGCGCGACGTAGAGACGAAGAGCAAATGACGGGGACGCCGAAAATCACACGGCTCGGGCGAAACAAGCGGCGCAGCGTGGACGACCTCTTCTTGTTTAAGCGCACCGCAGATACTGCTCGACGCCGAAATCAGGATGATAGAGTGGCCCGGGAAGAGAATCTTAATACTGGTCGACCGGTAAGCAAGCAATCGCCTTTCTTCTCGCATACTGAACTCTAGTATACGTGTAGTGCTAGGTTTATGGTGCATGACAATAAGATACAGTGCCTTACTCCCGTTTTTAGTAGCTTATGCCGGCTTTTAACTACGTGGGCACGTGACAATTCTCTGCCCAGTCCCGTGCCGTCCAAACAGACCCGTTGTCGCCATCTATCGTGACACTCACCATCTGACCAGGAGTTGAACACAAGGTCTAAACTCCTAGCGGCACGTATGAGCCGGAACAGGAAGGACGCCCATCAGTCAGCGTCGCAGCGTCTCCACGGCGATGCCCTCGAACAACGTCGACGTCTAGAAAATCGACGGACGCGGGTCGAGATAGCCGCCCGCCGCCGCGCCAACCCCGACCTTGCAGCCAGCTCGAGGACGGTTTCGAGGAGCCGAGGGGACGTAGCACGGCGCCTATACGAGCAGGCGCTTTCAGGTCGAGAGGAAGCGCTTGAACGTGAGAGTCTGGCGCTGGCAGGTGCACAGGGAGGCACGTTTCGTCCCGTGATCACCCAAAGAAGCGTGCGCTTGGCCAGGAGAAGGAGAGAGGGTTGGGGCTCAAGTGGCGTCAACGTGTCGGACAAGGGAGGGGTGATAGAGGAGGCGTTACTTGCTGAAGGTGTTGTGTATGAGTGGCGGAGGCGGGAGCGGCAAGCGCGTCAGGAGAGGCTTAACGTGACCCTACGACAGGGTGTTGCGCCCAGCCGCCACTCGAAACGACTTTTGCTCGAGATCGAACGGAGGGGAAACGCGAAAGGAACCAAACCGCTTTCAGGAGAGGGGGGGAGGTCGTTAGCTTCGGAGAAGCCGACTGCCAGCGACGACGTGGATCACACTGGCTTCAAACCTAACCTCGAAGCGCTGGACACATCCAAGAGGATGCTGGAGGCTCGGTGAGGCTGGAGTATTGGGTAAGGTCGTTCGCTACTAACACAGCGAGCCGGGGGAGGTACCATGAATGGATCTGAAAGCGACTGAATGGCGGGTAAGACTACAGCAGTAGCTCTTCCACCAGATGTGAGGCATCAAAAGACGTAACACGGTTGGCTAGCTTACCCGAGGCGGCAACTGGCAACACTCGTTTCGGGCCACCACGAACACGACGTATTCCTTATGCAAAGGCAGTAAAACGCCATCTCCTACACTGTTTTGCCACAATTCCCTCCACACGCGCTGTCCGCAGCTACGGCAGAGGCTCTGTTCCCAGCATGGCACAGAGGGCCAAGGAGCGGGAGACAATACGCAAAGAACGGCGCGCACGAGCGATCGAACAAGAAAAGGAAAACGATCGCTTCGCAACGAATAGCACTCTTCAACAGTCGTGGGGGGGGCAGACCTCGGGACGTCGTCGACGCTCTGAGGGTGTTGCCAGCGACGTGGGCTGCAGCGGCGACATATACGAAAGGACGGCCAAGAGAAGCACGCGAAAGGAAAAACGGTGAGGCGCTTCATACGGGAGTTTTTTCGGTCCACCGCACCATGTTCACCATACGGAGGGGCGGCCTGAATCACAGTCAAATATAATTTGGTGCTTTTATACGAAACAGCCCTTCAGCGAAAGTTATTGATAGAAACCTATAGACCGATCAGGCATGAATTTCTGTGCCCAATACCAGCACACCGCCGCCACGTTGCACACTCCCCCCCAAGACTTGCCTCAAATTTGACCTTGTTTTCTTTCTCCCGCACCCCTCTCGACGAACCAAGACGAACCGCGGAACTCCAAGCTCGCCTCGAGGAAGAAATGTCTGGCTGCACGTTCACACCCGACCTACCCGCTAGGCACGTTTTACGCTCGAGGCAAACCCCGGACGCAAGCATTGGCGCGTCGGCGACCTGCGGCAAGGACCGCCGGTTGGAAGACTACGCAGAAATTGGTAGCGCCGATGCCTCGATCACCGCATGTAGCAGGTCGAGGGGCGGTAGAGGACCAAAACGGCGGAGCAGCCGACACCAGCGGAGTGCGAACTGCTACGGAGGAGGAGCCGAGGATAGCCTTGAGAGGGGTGGCGACGTCTGGACGTGTGCACGTAGCATTGGCATATCGGTGGCGAATGGCAGGGCGGCGACGAACGGGGTTGACGACGACAACTGTAGTTGGCCTCTTTCTGAAAACTGGTCTGCTTTCGTTACGCCCGAGGGGCGAGAGTACTTCTTCGACGCGCGACGGGATGTGGTACAGTGGGAGCGTCCGACCTGACACGGTTGTTGGCTATTGACAGCGAGAGGCCAAAGGGGCACTCCAGGTTTAAGTGAAGGCAGATCAACCAACTCTTGTTGGTCGCGTATCGAAGCTTACACAAGCGATACTTCGTGTATCAGGTCCGGTACCGTCGAAAACATCGGAAAAGAAAAATCGTACCGGCAAATAGGCAGACGCCGATCAACGCTTCCATCGATATTGTCGCTTCGCTGCATTCCACAACCCTGCTTGTGGGACTACGTAGCCGAGCGCAATTCCCCACCAGGTGTGTCTCGAGATCAACGACTTGGGCGGCGCAATGTGCCCACGTTGTCCAATTTCCGCTGAAACTATGCGGGTATTGAGGTCTCTTCCTTGCCTTGATTGGCCGACGTATACCCTGCATCCCTCCGAGTGGGAAAACGCAACGCTTCTCCATGCAACGCACAGCCGGGCAAGAGGTTGACGCCAGGCTTGTGCCGGAAAGTCAGTCGACCCCCGCCTGCTTTATTGTGACCCTGGCGATGAACGGCGATAAATAAACCGCTAGGCAAAAAGAATAACACCAACTGAAGACTTAACGGATGCCGGACCATGAATAAGGGCGGTGAAGTACGACCGGTTAATCAGAGGGATTGGGTATGTGGCACATTCTTTACAGCTCAGTCGGACGACCTGAACCCCACCCGACCATACGTTGATGAGCCATCGAACGACACCAACACCAACACTACTTTTGACTGCTATAGCATCCTGATATTGCAAACCACTGGAGACCTCAAAGGGCACTATTAATAGCTCTTGCTCACTTCTGTACAATGCGCAAAACACCTCACGCTATACGTACGTAGAGGTAGGAAGTAAATGGTCTCGTAAAAAGTAAAACGCAACAAGCAGCGTAAAGAACACGGGAAAGACAAACTGATAAACGAACAAATACACCAACTTTAAGTACTACTAACTGTAGTGCGTCGGGGAACGAACCCACAACAACGGACCATTCCGAACAAGAAACAAGCAACAAAAACTACGCCCGCCGGATACACACCACCAGATCGTTCCCCAGCTGTTGCGAGCGAAGCGTAACCCCCCCTCCCCCCGTACGTCAAACGACTGCCCACAACCACCACCGGGGAATAAGCCCTCAAATAAATCGATGCAGGAACGAGTGACTCAGCAGGGTACACCCTACACCTGCACTACGGCGCGACCACCACAACCATATCCTGAACACGCGGGCTTGCGAGAAGCGGCAACAGCAGCAGCAGCAGCAGCAAAATACCCCGCTCACGAAGATTCCTCCTTTCTCTTATCCTTCGCCAACTCCTTGAGCCTTCGCTTGGCCCCGCGTCCCCACCACAGCTTAGCCACGCGCGGAGTTAGGGTCACCGTCATGACGCCTCGAACTGGGCCGGTCACGGTAGTCAACGCCCACGCGAGAGCCAGGTTACCGGCGCTCTTGTGGGGGAGGTTATTGGCGATGACGGGGATGTTCTTGACGAGCGAGGCGACGTCGAGGCCGTAGTCCACCAGGGAGAAAAAGCCTCCCAACGTGGTCAGGAAGACGGTCGCGTGAAAGGAGACAGCGACCGGTCCGTACTCTTTCATGAGCCGTTTTAGCCCCGCCGCCGACATTTTTTCTTTTGTCTCGGTCGAGTTGGCGGTGACCATGGTGTTGGTCGTTGTCGGCGGAGTTGGTGAAGCTATCGTTGGTGTTGTTTCCTGAGAGGCGGTCGGTCGATCAGACACACGCAGACGAGTTGCAATGTCGAAAAAAAATAACTATCAGGGCACTGTCTGGCAGTGCCGTTTTTTGGAAATTAAAAATCGTGTACCCTGGTGTTAAATCCCGTAAGAGCGAAGGTGCTGGCTTGGTTGCGTGCGACAACTTTCGGTTGTTTTGTGCCCCATCTCTGAGCCGCATGAGCATTAAAAAAGAAGCGATGCTGGGTGTTGTCCTGTTCATATCGATATCCACATCACAGCACTTGAGGAACAACAACCGTTGTGCCCATGACGCTCCCTTCTACCGCAAATACTGCTGTACCGCAAAGAAACGTGTTCATCCATAGCGCCAGCCGTCGATAAACCAGTACCCGGCATGGTAGTACCGGTATTACGAGTGAGCTTCAAATAATCTACAAGAAATTGATACCGCGCCAATTAGACCTATGCCAATGGTACAGCGAAGTTGCAATAAAAAGTTTGAATTTCAAAGATACCCGCCAAAAAAAATCAGAACACGCTTCCTATGGACCACCTAAAAAAAAAAAGTTCCTAACTTTTGGAAAAGCCCGAAAAAAGCAAATCTGGGGCCGATGTTGGGCCAACATCGGCTTGAGAAAAACTCAGGCCGATCTTGGTTCGAAGCGGCGAGATTCCGAGTCCTCGACAGACATCGATCAACAAAACCAACGATTGCGTCATGAATTCTGAACGGAGTGCGCTCGTTAGGGGCTCCGACCCACCCTAGGGTCACCGTCTTCACACCATGGCCGGTGTCATGTGGCAGGAGCTGACCAGGCGTGTGATAAAAAAACATTTGGCCGCTGGTTTGCACAAAACAGAAGACAAAACTTCTCCATCCGTCTCGAATGGCAAAAAATAGACTTTTTTTCAGGTTTGGGAGGATACCGTAGGACGCCGCCGGCAAGCTCTCGCCCCCTAGACCATGGATCCGCCTGATATCTTCGAGGCCGTCATCTATACTCGTTGGGCTTGCCAGATACCGAGTGGGTTGGCCGTGGGCTGAGTCTATGTCGAGATCGAGCGTCGATCGTCGCACGAGCTGGATTCGATCACCGTGTTCACAATTTGCGACCAGAAAAACACAAATTGCGCCGCCTGCAGCCGTTGGGGGAAAAAAAATAAAAAATCAAACATTTTTCTCTTTTTTTCCCACAGCGGCGGTACGAGAAAATTTTCGGCTGTTTTTTAAAGCCATATATTTGAAAAAAAACTTTTGAACTTCGCGTTTCCATTGGCATAGGTCTTACTAAGGGGAAAAAATTAGGTATAATAGGGACTCCTTTCGAGCTGGGTAGAGCCAGGTTCTACGGCCGACGAAGGTTCCACTTACTACCATCTGTAGGTGTACTGCATGCTGCAATTCTCCAAATTATCAAATCAACCAACGCCCACAAATTGACAGCAGTTACAGGATCCTGCGGCTCGAACGGCTACGACGAGTACAGCAGTAAAATGTTTTATTTTACAGCAGTGGTGGAGGGTCGTTGTTCACATGTTCCCGGTACGAAATACGGGTACTGTTCTGGTGCTCCCTGGCAATCATTCGAATCAGCGAAATCCGAGATATCGACACGAATGATCCCACTGATGACGGGCCATGCATGATATGAGTCAGCCAGCAGCCAGCTCGAAATTAGGTAGCCCTAAATTAGCCGCCCGTTTATTTCTCTTTGCTGCAGAATTCAGAAACCACGCAGACAGCGAATTGGCTGAGAAATGAACGGTTCCGTGAGCCGGTGTTTGATACAACTGGCCCACAGGACAGCCAGTGTCGAACAGACCATATGCAGATACCAGGTACTGCTCTGTGTGCCTGTGCTTTATTAAATCCCCCCGCATGCCAACAGCGAAGCAGTACGACGTACCAGGAATGCAGGTATAGTACGAAGTACATGTAGAGTAGTATTGACATGGACACATCGGGCAGCAGTACTCGTAGCGAATGACAGCAGGTACGGTACACTGGCGTACGCACCGGTTTTGCAAGTTGTTGAGAAGTTCGTGGGGGGTTTGTTCCACATCCGGTGGCATTGCGAGCACCCTACCTGCTTGCTACCGATCCGAGTCAGAGAGCGTCACATCCGTTCCACCAACCGCTTACCTGTTTCTCCCACTGCCGCACCGCTCGATCAAGATCGATATCTACCCTGCGCGTCCCCCTGTCAAGCATTGGATCCTTGGAGACTTGGATCGGTGACTGCCGCAGCCGCTGAGAGGGTCGGGCGGGCATGGCAGTAGCCTCCCGGCGATGCGGCTGATCTGCGAGTTGGTGTCGACGTCCGGGCGAAGCAACGCCTGCCGGTCCCGCACGTCGCCATCGCCGTGCTGCAGCCCTGCAACAATGTCCAGAAGGAAGGGTCGTGCGTGAGTTGAGGGTGCCGGTACGGCAGTACGAGCAGCCCCCCAAGCTCATGAGCCAGCTCATCGTCATCGTGGTGTTCGGGTGGGGGGGTGGAACATTGATCATGGGGATTTTACATACTGACTCTGGACACAAAAGACGGAGACACTCGCGCGTGCCTCCTGTTTGTCATAATCTCGGGACAGAGCGCGAAGACCCTCACCTGAGGCTGCTACAGATGATGATAGACATGGCCTATCAGTCGCGAGGCATTCGAGGAAGCCGTGAACCGTCAACACAACAGGTCGTACAGCAAACCTAGAGCAATGTACGCGGTACTGTCAATAGTCCTGAATATATGGAGGCGTCTTTGTACCGGGCAACAAACAGGTCAAATGATGTGCCGGCTCAGCCCCGGGGAGCTCTGCAGCACAAGACAAGCTCGGAAATGTCTTCCGCAATGAGAAACCTCAGCCCATCGCGCCGATCTGCAGCGAACGAGCTCTGCTCTTTTGTAGGAGCAACTCAGATTCAGAGCGTGGCTCTTCTCGAAAGGTTCAACTGGGACGTAGCGGTGAGCAGACGAGGAGTAGGTCTAAAAACAAAGAACTTGGTCTGGTTTAAAACTTTGAACGATTCCTATGTATCGTGACCTGCGTTGTGTCTGTGCTCGGGATATATTCGAGCTAATATCGTGGACGATGGAGGTTAGTAGGTACCGTGGACTTTTTGGTTTCCTGTGGCAAAGAGGAGCATAGCCGCGTGGAGTACATGGAACACCCCCACTTGATTTGATGGTTTTTGGTGATACAATGATGGAGGTCCGAAAATCCCCAAATCGGTATCATGTCTAAATATTATATGCATATCATACATTATCGTACCCTACTTCTGACTTACCAGGTACTGACTCCTCTGGGTACGAGTACAAACAGCAGCAGCTCGAACGACCCCCTCCCCCTCCCCGGGGACTCTTTGCTCTCTCCGAACTAATTCCGACTTGCTCTCGTGCCCCTCTGGTGTCTGCTTCGAGCGGGCTTGAGTTTTGTGTGGGTTCGCCCGCACGTTGGGCGCAGAAATTTTGCACCATGGACACAAGCCTTTTTACGTCCGAGTACAAGAAAGTTGTACACAATTGACGAACGAAGATGAAGACATCGTACACTTATTATCAATAGGTACCACGGAATACACTATGACCGAAAATATAATAACCGTTTTGTATTCGTATCATATTCCAAACGGTTATTATATTTCCGACCATAGGGCTACGAACAAGAGACCTGAATACTGAACTTTTGACGCCCCGCGCCCTGAGCACCTGTACAAAGATTACAGCAGGTACGTATTAATAGCTGTACGAGTACGGAAGACTTTCTGGGTATACGTACGTAAGAGGCAAGAGTGCGTTTCAGCGCGCAGAACGATTATTCGATTATTGATATAATACGTACCACCAGGTAGTGATTGTTCGGATTGAGCTCGCCTTGGACCGCGAGTATACCCGAGCATACAGCGCAGCACTGAGCAGCAGAGGAGAAGTCGAAGTCGAACTGGTGAATCATTTTACGCGCGCGTCATAGGCTTGCGTTCTTACTTACTCCTCGGAACCGCGTACCTGAACATCTTGCACCAGTACCAGTAGATATGATGTAAGTATACTGGTACTCGAATATATGATCATACGAGAAAACCTAGCTTGATGTACGAGTAAGAGTGTAAGAGTTTTGATCTAGCGCTTTGCACGCAACATGACACCGAACATCAGACTCCTACATAGACTTACTTACAAATATTTTTTTCCTGAGCGTGCTCGATTGGTACATACATCCCTGGCCTCTCAGGGCTCCTCCCACTTGAACAACGCCTCCTTCTATTACTTGCCGGCGAGAGCCTTTTTCCTTTTTTGGTCTTGGGTGCATGCGTGTACCCAGAGCACGGCAACGCGGGCGAGCGCGGCGGCGATGCGGGCGAGCGCGACGCCATCGCGGGTGTCAGCGGGTGCTGGCGGGTAGAGGGGGGGATGGAAGGAGCGCTGTCGCCGTTCTTCGTGACCAGGCGTCGCGTGTCCATCGGGGCACGAGGGAAGCATGAGTGGGCTCTGTCTGGCCTCCTGATGCCGGGTCGAACATAATATGTACCTGGTACGAGTCTATAAGGGTCGTTTGTGATTTGCAAAATAACATTCAAGCGGTGCTTATTTTTGTGAATACGCTGAAGTGCAGAGAGAGAGCTCGGTAGACTGAGCACCAACTTGATCGAGCGGGCGAACGAGAGCCACGATGGGCACCGGGCTTCACGCGAGGCGGGCAACGGGGCTCGCTAGAGCAAAGAGGGAGGAAAGCTCGGACCGAATCGGTAGCGAGATGGTCGCGAGAGGGGCGGGGAGCGTGAGCGTACGAGGCTGATAGACGCGCATTGGGATCGTTGTTGTTAGTTGAGCGGCGCTAGGAGTTCCAAGCAGGCGGGTAAGAAATATATCGGAGGGGAGGAGGGGATATATATTTTTTCACTCAATTTTTTCGCTTCGTTTGCGGTGCGGTGCCATGCTACGGCATCCGTTGTTTTTTTTTTGCTGGGGCATGGATCTCTTGACATTTCCAAGTCGCCTGCTTTGCACCTGAACTAAAATTTTGGACCATCTGTTCCGTTACATTCTTCCTCGTTAGCGAGCGTAGCGGGCGGAACTCCCCTCTAGGCGAAGCGCCTTGTATGATATATACCTGGTACACGCGAACGAGTGACGTGCACACAGCCCCCCGTCTGTATGGTATTATGCCATGGTACATTATGATACCCTTCGGTACAAAATGATACCCTTCCCCACCTTGCCGTACAAAAATTCAACTGCAGAAACAGCAAAATTTCAGTAGAGAGCACTCGCGGCGGGACCATCCTGACGACGCACTACTGCTGTGCGCTTTGCTGCTACTACTGTTGTCTGTCCGTGCTCCGTTTACTGCCTGTGGCCGGCCGACTGCGTCCTTCTCTATCTTTACACAATTTTCCCTTTGAAACGCCACAGCCGTAGACAGAACAACATCACGATTCAGCACTATTTATGTGCCTATCCCAAGCAGTATGGACGACGGATCATACGGCTCATTTTTCCAGCGGTTTGCGCTTCAGTGCGTAGCCTTTCCCGCGTATTCAATCACGAACATACCCTACCGGATAAAGTGTGCCTAACTTATCTGGTCGTGTCCTGAGGGGTTTGGCCCTGGGCAACAAACCTCGTAGCGCTTAGCGATTGACGCTTCGCCCCTTACCGGGAATGAAGTGAAGTCGTTGACGCTGTCGTCCATATGCAAGAAAATCCTATCTGGTCGTGTCCTGAGGGGTTTGGCCCTGGGCAACAAACCTTGTAGCGCTTAGCGATTGACGCTTCGCCCCTTACCGGGAATGAAGTGAAGTCGTTGACGCTGTCGTCCATATGCAAGAAAATCCGCCTCGCAAGCGGTTCTTGGTTTGAACGCAGCTCATCCTTCATGCGACTCGCCGAACGCCTCACGTGTCGCTTCGCGCTTGGTGCAAGCAATGTCTGCCTGGTCCGTGAAAACCCGACGTGCTCCGTCCCCGCATTGTAGGGGATGCGAGGGTCTATGGTCATACCACTACGGCCATGCATGATGTCAAGTACACCCTCCCTCACTCCCTCCCTCCCTCCTTTCCCCCCATCCCTTCCCTCCATCTCTCCCTCCCTTCCCTCCCCTCTCAGGAGGCTGCAGATGCCTTCTTCTCGGGAGACGTGGAAGTTGATGAACTTGTTGCCGCGGCAGTGCCGAGAGCCCCGGTCATCGACGTGCGGACCCTGGATGTTTGGTGAGCGGTAAACCGTGCAGAGTACAGAGTACCGAACGGCAAGCAGCGTACTTGCCGTCGATTCTTCGCGATTGCTATAGCTGTCGCTATTGCCGTCGGTAGTGCTGTCGCTATTGCCGTCGATAGTGCTATTAATATTGCTGTCGCTATTGCTACCGCTACTGCTATCGTTATGGTGTCGCTACTGCTGGGGCTATTGTTATCGCTCCTGCCACCGCTATGGCTTCGCTAGTGCTGCCGCTATTGCTCCGACCCCGTGCCCGCGTGGCGTTGGCGTCGGTCAGGTTTGATCGCTACTCTGACGACTCAGAACAAGACTCTATCCTGGACGACGGCATCGAAACCTTCTACAACGAACTCGGCGTCGACACACAGGTGGGATAACGTAACCACCACCACCACCACCACCACAATCGATGCGGACTATTTTAGATGCGCACACGCACGCCGGCGAGGCGCACTACGACTAGCGCCAGGACTCGAGGTTCTCACAGAACGATGCATCAGCCCGAAGACGTGGGATGGGCCGGAAGCTTGCCAATAGGCCTGTCTGTGCTCTAAACTTTTTGTTCTTGTTTTGTTTTTCGATCCCAGTTGTCTTCGCGCTTGTTTTCGCTCTCCCTCCTAGTCGTACGAGGTAGCTCAGATCAGGGGCCCACATAGCAGGCTTTCCTCTCCCCTCCCCTCCCCACTACGACTCGTGCCTTGCATTTTGTATTGCGAGAAGACTCAGCCCTTTCTTGCCTCGTTTGGCTCGGGTTGTAATTGATTGGTGAAAATACCATAATACTACCTGGTATGCTAGTATTACGGGGGGGCATAGTAAATAGGACCAAAATTTGTTAGTAAAAATAGGTAAATACATAGGTTTTTGTGTGTACCGTAGGTCCCATTTACTATGGTCCCCCGTAATAGTAACATGCCGCCCTTCTGAACCCCCCGTGTGTAAGGTATAAGCCGCACGAAGGGAAGGGTTGTCGTTTCAGGATTGTTTGCGTGGCAGGGACGGAGCGCTGCTTGCTGGGCGCCGTTGCCTGCCGTGGGATTGGGATGCGCCCAAACCTCGCGAAAACCGACATTCCTCGAGCGTGTTACAACCCACTACACAAATACTGGGATCGGGATGCTCCCGTAGTTGATGGTCCCACCTCGCACAAATCGACACCTTTCAAGCCTATTGAAACCCTTTTTGGGATTGGGGTGCTCCCGAGGACACTTTGGGTCCCACCTCGCGACCGACGCCTTTGAAGCGTGTTGAAAACCTCATCTGTTGCCGACGTATGAACCCTTGTACAACTGCAAACACTTTCCCACTCTAATTCCAAGTAGTCTACACTGGTTCCAAGCAGTTTTGTTCTTTAAACGCCTGGATGAAGGTGAATATTCTGAAGGGTATAAAATCGATATTGATACTGGTATTTTGCTAGTGCTGGGGCTTACGATCGCACGCCCGATTTGGATAATGTGGCGCCCGATTTCAATACTGTGGAATGCTTAAAGGGTGTATAATTCGAAGTATACACCCTGGGGTACCCAGGTACGAAGCCTTGTTGTTTGGGTCATACTCGGGTAAATACCGGGGGATGTCCTTCTTGAGGGCGTGCATTCACTCTGGGGTACCCGGGTACGAAACCTGGTTGTTTGGGGCTTACTCGGGTAGGTACCCGGGTACGTTCTTGTTGTGGGTGTGCATAAACTCTGGGGTACCCGGGTACGAAACGTTATTTGAGTCATACTCGGGTAGATACCCCCGTACATAATCCAAGAGTGTGTATATATACACTCTGATGTACCCGAGTACGAAACCTGATTGTTTGGGTATTACTCGGGTAGGTACCCTGGTATATAATTCAAGGATGTGTATATACTCCGGGGTACCCCAGTTCGAAATTTTGGTTGTTTGGGCCATACTTGGGTAGGTACCCGGGTATATACCTCTCGAGGGTGTGTATATACTCTGGAGTACCCTATTAAATAGTACCAAATATAGTTGTTTCGGTCACACTCGGGTAAGTGCGTGTTAATACTTTCCTAAGACACAATATTGGAGTATTGCGTACACCACACCCCCCTGCTCGCACAAGGGGAGGGAGCCCTCCTTTTGGTTTTCTCTGCTGACTACGGGATTCTCGCGGGGGTATCGCAGGACCTCGTGGTGCTCCTCATCTCCTGGAAAATGGAGGCGGCGGAGATGTGCGTTTACTCGCGAGAGGAGTGGCGGCGGGGGATGACCGCGCTAGGGGTTTCGACGATACGGCAGTTGCGGCAAAAGGTGAGAGGAAAAGGGGATGCTCGATATATATATATATAGTGTGGCGGTTCGCGCGCGTTTTATTGGCCTCGTCTTTTTGCGACCAACACCAACCATGTTACGAAAAATTATCTTCGCGAAGGGTGTCTTGATGTCTGACGCGAAGGAAGCGCTACGTAAGTACTGTGCGGTGATTTTTAGTTCCTGGAGGGGAAGGACCGACACTCGCGCGTGGAGTGCTTTGTGTTCTAGCGTGGCGTGTTTTGTTGTGTTGTGCTGTGCTGTGCGTTGCTGTGCTGTGCTGTGCTGTGCTGTGCTGTGCTGTGCTGTGCTGTGCTGTGCTGTGCTGTGCTGTGCTGTGCTGTGTTGTGCTGTGCTGTGCTGTGCTGTGCTGTGCTGTGCTGTGCTGTGCTGTGCTGTGCTGTGCTGTGCTGTGCTGTGCTGTGCTGTGCTGTGCTGTGCTGTGCTGTGCTGTGCTGTGCCGTGCTGTGCCGTGCCGTGCTGTGCTGTGCTGTGCTGTGCTGTGCTGTGCTTTGTACTACGTTTTTTTTGTGTGCTGAGTGTGTGTTTTCCCCTTCTACTTTAGTTTTTAGGTTATCGCGGTCGTGCAAGACAACCGCTTGGGTGAGAGGTCTGTGGTGCCTCCCCCCCCGGCCCCGACGGAACGCCGCCGCTTCGTGCAACCCTTCTTAAAAACTGATGTGGAACGGAAGCGGCGTATCGGATACGCTCTATACGGATACGTCTGCCCCGGCGTTAGATTTCGCCCGCGGTCCCTACGATATTGGGTTGCTTTGTCCCGCCTCGCCGCGCCTCGCCTAGCCCCTCTGCGTACCAGCGCTTCTTTTCATTGACTCGTTGGGCTGAGTACGCTTTTCCCCTTTGTGTTCTCGCGACGTTGTTACTTCGTGGTCGCTCTTTGCTCGCAGCTAGACAGTCTACGAGAGGAGGTGGCAGATCAACGCTCGCCTGCCTTCCAGCAGTTCTACATGTTTTGCTTCGAGTACGCCAAGTAGGTGCCGCGCTGGAGTTGTAATGCATTTCGGGGTTATGCTCTGGTGCTGGACTGGTTGTGTACCGTATTCTCTGGAGATGCGTTCTGTCTACACGCTGGAATTGCAGTTTTGTGCCGAGATTGGACGTTGTGCTTTGATATCGTTTTTTTGTGCTGAGATTTGTGCGTCTAGCTTCGCTCCCCTCGGGCTTGCGCAAAGGTGGCATACGGCACACTGGCACCCGTCTGGACGTGAATTTAAGCGCCGTTTGGTCTTCACGTCTATTACCCAAACGGTCCTTATAGTTTCCTCCGTGATGGTATCATAGCGTTGCGTTTTTGCACGCTAGTCCCTCTCGCTTGCCTTTTGCCCAGTTTCGGCATCTTTCCACGAGGAGGGCGAGTGCTCTACGTAGCAAAATTGTGGAGTGTCTTGCCGCCGTATTTTGCGAGAATCGGAGGGACTGGCGCGGCCCGAGCCTTAGGCAGTCGTGACATAGCGCCGTCGCCAACCGAGCGTACCTACCGTTTAGGCTGGCCTCCGCCTCTACTCGTACGGCAGTAGCAGCAGTACGTACCTGGTATATACCGTATAAAACTCTACCCTTTTTGTACTGGGGACAAAGAACTTGGAATTTGAGCGGTCCGTCCTCTAAACGGGATAGCAGTTTTGCCCTGAAAGGGTTCAAGATAGCGTACGCCCTCGGACGAATTTCCAAGCTGAATGCCTCGACAACGGAGAGAGGTGCAAACGCCGAGCGACGCATGCGTCCATGGAACGAGTTCGACGGGACGTTTTCTGAATCGCGATTTCGGTTTGTGCGGGCCCCGCGTTTGTTTTGAAAAAATGGGTTTTTAGGGAGATGAATCCCACAGGGGCCGTGTTATTTTGCGTGGTACGGTGTACTGATCACTGACGTGCGTGGATAGGATGTTCCTTTTCGTTATTTGATTGCGCCGCGTGAGAATGAAACGGTCGTCGCTGCCACCGCGACTGATGCGTGTTGCTCGAGGCGCTGAGAGGCATGCCTCGTTGTTCAATGAAACCCTGTGGCAACGGCCCGTTCGTTCCCATAAGAGAAAAAACAAGAAGAACTACGGTACGTTATTTGCCTTGGGCGGTTTGAGATTCTGTGATTCTGTCGTAGAAGGTAAACAAGAATCGCTTTTTTGTGTTGTGTTTTTGTCGGGAAACGAGAGAGTGCTCTGGGGAGGGTTACGGTCAAGAGACAGCGCGATAGAAAGGGCGTGTAACGGGGGGGGCTGAACGAGACTGCGTTATCAAGCGCGAAGGGAAAAATTATCCAGCTTCCCTGATCGCCGCAAGCACCACCGCCACCAACACCACTGCCACCGCCAATCACCAACACAACACCACCACACAGCACCGCCACCACCACCACCACCACCGCCACCACCACCCCCGCCACACCCCCACGTGGACCCAACCCGACCCGACCCTCCCCGTTCCTCTGCTGCGACAGGGAGCGAGCGAAGAAATCGATCGAGCTGGACGTGTGCCTTTCCGTCTGGGAGCTGGTCCTGGTCGGCTCGGAGTTCCCGCTGGCGAAGGAGTTTAGCGATTTTTTGAGGGGGGCTAAGGTGCCCGTCGTCACGAAGGACATGTGGGCTCAGACGCTGGCGTTTTTTTGTCTAGTGGACGCGGACTTGTCGAATTTCGACGTTGGTGGTAAGTTCACACAAAACAAACAACAGTAGTATCGGTCTTGTCGTAAAAAAAAAAACATAGTTTTAAGAAATCTAGGCTATATTTTCTGTTGTTGATGAAGTACAGGTAGTGTGTGTAGCCTGGTGTAGGCAATTTCCCCCCCGTCTAGCCTGTAAGAAGAGACGTTCTACGATAGATGTTCACCCAGAAATTTCTGAAGCTCCTCATTGTAGGGGCTCCATACCTCACCCGACAACTGACTTCAGCGAAAAATCAAAATGCGTCCCGATGAATAATCCCATGGCCCAAGTATACAAAACCCTCATTTTTTTTTTCAACTTGATAGGCATTCCGACGGTTTTGGATGAAGGAACCTCGTTATTTCAGAAATATTTTTAGCGGAAACGTGCTACCTCTATCGTAGAACGCGTCAGAAGTTTTGTAAGAAATATGAAAGAAATAGAAATACCCCCCCTTCTCCTTCGGCCTTAGTGCTGGGGTGGTGGCTCCACGTTTGTCGGATTTCGGGTTGCCCACGAGAGGGCTATTACTACCACGATTAGGCCGTATGATGTCTTCTCGTTCCTGTTCGTTTTCCTTTCTGTTTACTGGCTGTGTTCGGAGTTTGTTTCGTGGCTTTCTCCGCGTCTCGGAGTTGAAGCGTCACTCTTGCCCAGACGTGTAAAGTCCGGTGTGGGTTTCTATGCGGATCCCCGAATAGGCGTTTTTTTTATTTACGGGCAGAGTGGTATCATAAATAGCGCAGTGTAGCACCGAAAAATATACCAGGTACCTGGTATGTATATGAGGGAATCATAAAAAAGGGAGCAGTATTTCGAGTAAAAGGGATGCATGAAAAACCCTAGCCCTGAGGGTGTTGCGCAAAGAAGAGGCACCGGGAACCAATGCTGCGAGCAAAAGGGTATTCAGAAGGAAGACATGCTCCTATTACGGGGGACCATAGTTAACAGGACCAAATATTGTTAGTAAAAATGGTCAAATATATAGGTTTTTATGTATACCATGGGTCCTATTAACTATGGTCCCCCGTAATAGTTGTACTGCGAGCAAGAGAGTTTTAATATAAAAGAGGTACCAGTACAGGCATTGCGAATGAAAGCGTGCGTGTAATGGAAAGAAGGTTCTGCTGTAGTATAGCGAGTGAAAAAGGTACACTGATAAAAACAGACGTACCGGTACTGCGAGTAAAAATATACCAGGTATATTCTTAAAAAAAGGTATACATATGTACAATTCAAGCATTGCGAGGAAAAGGGTATCCATATGCTACAAAAGTAGAGTGAAATACCATGTACGCACTGCATGCGTATTGCCGGACAGCAGAATAAATATTATTAGTAGCAACATATACTTCCGTCGGCAGCTGGTTCTGATGACGCCGGAATGCGCTGGGAACTGGCCTGGCGTTGCTACTATCAACGTATGACGCGGTCGACAGGAAAATTGCAGGGTTATTATCCATGGGTCAGGAAGTTTTTGGAATCGCACGGGTCGGTTCAGGTCGGGTCGGGTCGCCCTTACCCGACCCGGCCCGAGCTGACCCGCGAGGTTTGACTCGACCCGTGAACAGCCTGGGAAAAAAATGTCAGATGGTGGTTTCGACGGTTCGTTTGTCGTTTTTTCCCGGTATGCTTCGCGAAATTATGTCGCAGGTTGAGCGACAGAAGGTTGAAACATTGTGTGTCTCTCGCAAACATCGAACAAATAATCTAAAGAGGTAAATCATCTACAGACAGACAGACCATCTAGATCATAGGCAGACGGACAGATCAGATCATCTAGATCATCTACATCCTAATCTTCCGCTTTGATATGTTGCGAAGGGTCTGTATGGTACGAATCCAACGCAGAACACACTCGTGTGCTAGTTCATGAAGGTTGCACAACTCCCACCCGGCAATATGAGCTGTTAGATCTGTACGCATTAGGAATTATCTATCTGCCGTGTAAGATGTCGATGATGATCTGTGATGATCTATCTGTAGATGGTCTGTTCGAGGTGTGTGTATTTGTTTCTGCCGCCAAGACTGGCCCCTTCCTGTCTGACGTAACGGTCGACAGCCCTCGAGCCGCGTCCTGTTGTCTCAAAATTCATGCGGAGTGGAGTAGACCTCCAAAAGGCCACCCTGGTGTATTTCCAGATTGCTGTTCGCTGCAAGTAGCGGCGGCAAAAATGACACAATATATATATGTATAAAGCGGGAATTTTTAGGAATATCAGCACCTCCACGAGGCGACCTCCGAGGTACCAAGCCCATCGTACACCCGAGGTAGGTATAGCTGCTGTGCCGACGCTAGCTGCTCTGCCCGCGAGATGCGTCTGTCCGCCTGCCTGCTTGCCTGCACAGTTACGACTAGCGGCACCAGGGCCTCCACCCTAACTCCCTCGAGCGCCCCCCCCCCCCCCCCCCCCCTGCCACATTGCGCCGTCTGCCCCCCCCCCCCCCCACCTCGGCGTCCCAGATGCCTGGCCCGTGGTAGTAGACGACTTCGTGGAGGCTAAGATGGCCCAACGCAAGGCGCTCAAATCCGAGATTGAGAGACCATAGCATCCACGTCCGTCTGTTATGGTTCCCCTGTTTTCGGCGTCCATGGTTTAGCGTATGTGTCCCCTCATAATGTGTACCTGGCAGGCGTTATCGCCTGCTGGATGATGAATTTTCTCATTGTCCTTCGATTTGAGGACATCCGGAGGGGGGGGGGAAGCAAAACCACCCGGTTTCTAGTGGTAAGTAGCGTGCTGCTGTGCGCGGGAAGGTTCCCGCGTGAGTACGGTCTGCCGCGAATACCGTCCGCCGCTTTTTAGTCTAATCTTGCTTACAAAATCAGACAGATCAGATCTTCTTGTCGTGATCTAGATCGTTCGGGGCAGATAGACCCCTGATTGGTATGATCTGCAGGATCTACTGCAGTAAATAATGTTTTCCGGGTGGGATCTGTCTTGAGACAGCTCTTCTGAACTTGATTGCCGTGTGGGATCTGTCTTGACACAGCTCTTCCGAACTTGTGTGTGGGTCTGTCTGACACAGCTCTTCCGAATGATGTTTGCCGTGTGGGATCTGTCTGACACGGCTCTTCTGATTCTGTGTGTAGGACCTGTCTTGACACAGCTCTTCCGAACTTGTTTGTGGGATCTGTATTGACACAGCTCTTCTGAACTTGTTTGTAGGATCTGTCTGACACAGCCCTCCCGAACTTATGTTGGGATCTGCCTGACACAGCTCTTACAGAACATCTCGTAGGGGAAATATGGGATCTACTAGATGATCTAGAATATCTATCTGTAGATGATGGGTGTGAAATGCGAAATCTTGGCGTTTTGTAGGATGGGATGGGATGGCGCGGGGCGGGCCAACGGGAAGCGCAACGTTACACAGCAGTAGTAACTACAGTACGCGTTCGTTCGTATATTTATATGTTTTGTAGCCTTTTTGAAGCATTGTTCGTTGCTGTGTTTCGCATGCTGTTTTATTTTATTTTTATTTTTTTCTCGCAATACATAATATAGAGGTACCCGCTGCGTGGGGGGGAAGGGAGGGGGGGTGTACTCATTATCATGCATGGCCGTAGTCGTATGACCGTAGACCCTCGCTGCGGAGGGGAGGGGGGGGGGGGGGGGGGGGGGTTGATATTTTTTTACTTGTTTTTTGGAACAGAACCGACCTGTTTGCCTGCCACCGTGGCTGCCATATTGCGAAAGGAAAGGAGGCGAATCGGCAGCAGCAGTGTCTAGTGGGTGTCGGTTCTGGGTGTTGTCCGCTCGCCTGCTCAATTTTAACCCTTGCTTGTAGCCCTCTTTTGCTGAGCCCCCGTGAAAAAAGCGAGGTGATTGTGTTGCAGTAAGCTGATTTATGTCTGCGCCTGGTCGGATCGTTCCCCACATGGGACAGATCCAGATATTCATATTTCCATCTACAGAGTAGATAATCTATTATAGATCCTGTACTTTCCGTTATGGGGTGAACGTTTTGCAAACATCTGTATCGTATGATGCAGGTCCCTCGCCCGGCAAACAGGGTCCAGATAGTACCGATCATACGTTCATTGAGCGATTGTATCATCAGTCAGCTACCAGTGGCGTCTACCTATGGGCAAGTGATATTTATGTGTATATCTTGGGAAAGCGCAGCCCGAGGGTCGATTTCCCCCCCGTGGTTTTTCTTGGGCCTTTTTGAAGAAAGTTCAAACGACGGTATCTTAAACCCTTTTATTTATAGTGAGATCTGCACCATAATCACCGAGTGAGTCAACCTAACATCAACATCACATACTGCTGTAGTCGGAATACATCTAGTTTTCCCGAAAGATCTAGATCTTGATCTTGGAATGGGGATCTGTCTGGTCTGCCCGATATGTAGATCGCTCTTACAGGCAGGGGGGGGAAGGAAGGTAGTGGATGCTTGCCACCGCACCAATAAGGAGGATTGCCCCGGAGCCCGCAGGGGTTTGATGAGGCGCGCCGCCCAGTTTACACGCGACGTTGCGCGTTGGTCTCTTCGCGCTGTCGCGGTATACACGTAGCCTCGGAGCGCGTTCATGTGCTGTAATACCAGAAAACAAAATCACTGTCAAACGAGATAACCGAAAATGCGAGAGCACCTGTTGGCAAAATTCCATAGCTCTTCGCGGGTCATGACCCGACAGGCGGGTGTTGGTCATGAGTTTTTTTGCAAGCCTTCACGAATCGGGCCGGGTCATGCTTACCCGACCCGCGAGGTTTGATCCGACCCGTGAACAGCCGATGCGAATCGACAAACAAGCAGTGCATGGGAACGCTGAACGAGGCCTATTATAGGCGATAGCAATGCAGTGATGCTAGGCAAGCATGTCGCGGGGGGGGAGGAGGGAAGATACCTCGTGTGACCACGGCTTGCTGTCTTTTTATTGTCAAGAAATCCACTGTGGTTCGTATCTCCTATGCTATCGGTATAACTAACTACTGTAGTAGTATGAGTATTTCCGCTGGAAAGTGAATTGTTGGGTGTATACAGTATAAGGAAACAACTCATGCGCCGGGGGGTGCGTCGCTCGACCTTGCCCTGAGGCGTGGGAGCAGAAGTAGAAGAAGTATACGAGGTATCAGTCAATGTTGCACATGCCGAAGTCCATTGATGAAGTATGTAAGTGCCGAAGTAAGTGCGAGGTAGGGAGCCTCGCATCGCCTTCCCGGGGCCCTAGAAGTCGTTCACAACTAAATACTGGTATGCGTTCCATCTGGAGAGAGACAGAACTATCTCCCGAGATTTCTGTAGATGAACGGCAGCTCCATTGTTCACACCAATCAGCCAATCGAGCTATATCAGACATTCGCGCGACTATGAGCAACCGATATGCCCTACGACAGCCTCCCAGTACGAGTAACTAGTTGTGGTACACTGCCTTGAGAATATTGCCAATGTAGGCCTACAACCATCCAACACGTCAACTCTCTTCTCGTGGCACTGCAAGTGGTATCGACGAGGCGTTCCACGATGAAGGTTCACCCTGAATTTTCTCAGGCTCCTCACTCTAGGAGCTCTATACCTCACCCGAAAACTGAACGTACGCAAGAATCGAGTTGTATCCAAATGAATCATCCCATGGCCCGAGTATACTAAACGCCATTTTTCGAAACAAGATTGGCATTCCGACGATTTTAGGTTTAAAATCCCCGTCGTTCTGAAAATGTCTTGGGCGGAAATGTGATGCCTCCATCGTAAAACGCGTCGAACTCAAACACAGAAGACCCGAAAACCATTATATATAGGACAAAACAGCTGCCTCCTTCCTCAGAACACATCAAAATCATCAAAAATCCTAAAGCTCGGATCAAGTGCAAATCTCTTAAACCATACGACTGTACTGGCGTAAACTTCAACAATCTCCCCAACACTCACCTGCCGTAACTAGGGACCTCGGTCGGCGATAATCGAGCGGTAATCAGTTTGGTGGAACAAGTCGGCACAAGTTTACCTCAGCAGTTTCAAAATCTACTACTACGGGGGGCCATAGTTAACAGGACCAAATATTGTTAGTAAAAATGGTTAAACATATAGGTTTTTATGTGTACCATAGGTCCTGTTAACTATGGTCCCCCGTAATACAGGAGTGATCACACGCGTATCCACCTCCCGGCTATGCATACTTCGCCCTTCAAATTCCCAACGTTCAAATCCAAAATATCATACTTGTTATAAGGATTACCCTAGCTGGGCAATCGATCGATCTATTACCGCTATGCGTAGCTCAGTAGGTAACACCTTCACATTTGACGTCGTCCAGGTCACGGGTTCGAACCTCACTTCGAACGTTTCTCTTACAGAAACGCTTGCGCGTGCACACCTAAAAAACACATATTCTCCCTGGTTCTCCAGGTAACGAAACGAAGCGGGTAGGTCAGCGTACAGACGTATACGGCTCCGACGCCCCAAAGAGCCCGTCGTTTAGAGGGGGGGAGAGTGTTATAAGGATTACCATGGGCTGGGTAATCGATCGATCTTTTACCCCTATAGCTCAGTAGGTAACACCTTTACATACTGCTTCAATTCAGTATGACACCACCCGAATATCTCGACATTGTATCAGCGAGAGTACAGCTTACCAAAGCTACATCATGTCTTCTTTACAAACCAACCACTAAAGATACCCATTGCGTACCACTTAATATCAAAGCAGTGATAAAAAATGCATAGCTACGCACACGGACAGTAGCATCTAGCCTTGTAACTCCGGCCTACGTACGTAAGTGATCGTACTTGAAGCAGTAACATTAGTAACAGTATTAACAAACAAAAAAGGCATGACGAGGCGGGGGGGGGGGAGTGAAAAACAAACCCTCCCAAACAATGCAGTCACTTCCAACTAGAACGCCCAACTAAACAAACCAACTTCCCACCGAAAACTATTAACCCCGACGCGCAAAAAAAAAATCTCCATTGTGTAGGATAAATACTGCTTCACGTCGGGGGGGGGGGGGGCATCCGAACATGATCCAGTGAATACGCCGAAACATCAAACATTTTCCAACTTTCCGCACACATGGAAAAACCCAAGCAAACAAATTTATGGCTGCATATCGTACACATCATACGTACGCGCGCGCGGGGAGGGGGAGGGGGGTACACGATCCAGTTACGACACTACGTAGTGAAAACAGTAGCGCTATACACCACTAGGGATAGCGTGTTCTGAAGTCCCAAGTCTCGTCACAGCATTATTGATCTCCGGAGCCATCCCCTCTCGAAAGAGCTACCACATACCGTACTCCGTTTACCCCTTTTAGGACTCGGCTCCCGGTTTGGGAATGTATTACTTGGAATTAGGCTATTTTTGTTTTTTGTTTTGGCGCAGCATAGAACTAAAAAGGCTAAGGCTAAACCAAGCCGGCAAGAAGCCTATAGTATTGCCGCGGCGTGGTGCCGATCACCGTCGGCGATGCGCACAGTTTGGGGTTTTGCACTCTCTGTAGCCTTGGTCGTATAGCAGCAGTCCCTGCTGTGGCGAATGCCGCGGAGGGAAGCTTGGAGACCTGTGGTGTATAGATCGAGAGGGTATCAAAAGAAAAGGAATGTACGACGGCCGACACGGTCCCCAATGCAATTGCAGTGGGGGTGGGGTAGCAGAGCGCGTGGTGTATGTCAGGGTACCTCTCGTAGCCCATGGGCGGATGGCTAGCGCCCAACGGTTCCGTACAGCCGAGGCGTTCTACGATAGAGGTTCACCTTATTTTTTCTGAGACCCCTCACTTGAGGAGCTCCATGCCTCACCCGAAAACTGACTTCAGCAAAAAATCAAATTGCTTCCCGATGAATGATCCCATGGCCCAAGTATAAAAAAACGTCATGTTTCGAAACAAGATTGGCATTCCGACCATTAAGGGTTAAGGAACCCCGTCTTTCAGAAAACATTTTATCGGAAATGTGATACCTCTACCGTGGAACGCGTCAGCCGCACAGGTCGCCAATCCGTTATCCGAATCCCTTGCCGTACATGTAGGATTAGAGATTGGGAATCTGTCTTTCACCGAGGCAAGACTGAGCCGGACTTTTTCGACCATTGTCCCGACACCCCTGGGGTTAGTGCGGCGCCGCATGAAGCCGGTGGCCGCGCAACAGCCAAAACGAAAACACCAAATCCCACTGCAATGCATGGCAAATGTTTTGGGTCTGGGTGGACGGGCTGCTCTCGAGAGCACGCCGACTATACACTCTGGCAGTTTGAAGTGCGAGGTTTATGCGATTTTTGCTACAGTACATTTATTTTCTCGGACACAGCGGCAGTGTTTTGCGTTTATCTTCGTATGGCACAACAGAGCGCGATGTACCCTGTAGCATGAGTTGATTGCTCGCGTTAGGTCGGTGCTCAGCTTGCCTATAGTCAAATGGCTAGGGTTTCCCTTCGGAGAGGCGTATGTGCCAGGGTTTGCTCTCGTAATGGCGTGTTTTCGGAGCGGCGGTGGATGGTGGGAATGACCGTCGCAGGCCGGTCCCGGTGAAATAATACTGGTACTTGTGCCATGAGCGCGGCGGCGGGTGGTGGGAATGATCAAGCTGGTCCCGGTGAGTTCATCCTTGTGCCATGATCGACAAGCTCAAACTTAGGAGAGGTGAAGAAAAAAGTGACGGACGAAGCGAAGCGAAACCTTCCCGAACAAGAGCCATTGCACTTACTGTAGCTGTTGTACAGCATGGGTCCGTCGATAACAAACATCTGCTACGCGTTTAGACGCGTTCTACGATAGAGAGAGGTAGCACGTTTCCGCTAAATTGTTTCTGAATGACGGGGTTTCTTTGCCCAAAATAGTCGGAATGCCAATCTTGTTCCGAAAAATAAAATGACGTAACTGTATACTTGGGCCATTGAATTATTCATCGGGACACACTTTGTTTTTTTCTGAAACCGTTTTACGGGTGAGTGAGGTGTGTGGAACCCTTCAAGAGAGGGTGACCCTCTATCGTAGAACGCCTCTTTAGTGCAAGGCTTAGGCGTGGAACCTTAGCGCATCGGAAAGAGATAGATCAGATAGATCAGATAGATTAGATAGATAGACCAGATAGACCAGATAGATAGATCAGATCAGATCCCCCTTCACCATCTAGATCTTTCAGGGAAGGTCCTGATCTGCATGCTCTACTGCACTATATTAGCTCATCGTGTTGACGGAGGGGTGCCATATGTTCTTCTTGGATATGTGTTTCCTGGTGGGTTGAATCTGTACTTTACACAGACCCTGCACAACGTCTCATAGCGGCAGGCTAAGATCCAAATGATCTAGATGATATATCTGTAGATGATATAGATGATGTAGATGGTCTATCTGTAGATGATCTAGGTGATCTACCTGTATATGATACATTAATGGATGACCTAGATGATATACATGTTGACGATTTACATGATCTAGATGATCTATCTGTAGATGATCCACATGATCTAGATGATCTATCTGTATATGGTCTATTAATAGAATAGCTAGATGATCTATCTATTGATGAACTATGTGTTATCTAGATGATCTGTCCGACGTGCGAAACTTTTAAAGTGACATAAAACGTTAGCAACCTTGAGCATATGCTATTACAGTAGACACGTGCACCCCTGGTAGTATTACCAGTAAGTGCAGCGCTCGGCGCTGAGCACGACTTCTTAGCCTGTGATAGAGTACCTTGGTTTATAGTACACCAGGTAGAGACCAACCATCGGTATGTATATAGACCAACCGTCGGCAAATAAGATAATTGTAATCGCAGAATGGATACGTACGTCTAGTATCGAAATAGCCGAGGAGATAGAAATATACGTACGTACTATGTTCATACAGAACTTACGGGGCGCTGCGCTGAATAGTAGTATCTTCATACAGGGTACTATGGTCATACAGAAGCCATGGGGTATCTCGCTACATAGTAGCTTCTGAAAAGGATACTATGTTCATACAGAATTCCCGGGGTATAACTACATAGCATCCATAGTGAGCCCATACAGGATTCTCCGGGTGCTGCTCTATATAGCATCCTCATACAGGACTCACCGGGTGTTGCACTACATAGTAGTACCTCAATACTTGAGGTTTTACGGGATGGCACGCTTGAAGTTGAGGGTGGCGCGTGCCCCCAGTTGAGGGTGACGCGTGCCTCCTTGCCAGTAGAATATAGTCGGTTGAAGACAGATCATATTTCTGTCTTCGAAAACCAGCAGCGTCCCACCCCCCCTCCTTGCTCACTCGTCTCGTGCCCCCTTCGAGCAAGCCGCACACTCCTACAATAAAAGGGAAGTCTCACGAACTGCGTCTGAGTTTGGCCAAGCACAGACACCTGTGTCACACTTCTTCTGTGGATCATCATCACTGGTACCCTTGCCCTCTCTCTCACATCACATTTGGCGTCGTCGGCAGGATTGGCGGCGTCTAACGGACTACATCTCTGCTCGTGGCCATCGCCTCGACCTGTTCTACGAGCCTTCTCCTCGCTTTGTGTGAGCCTTCCTCCTTTTTGTTTTTGGCAAGATTCGAGTCATTGTATTTTAGAGTACTTCGTCTTTTCCCTTTTTTGTCCTCGTTTTTCTTCTGTCTTTCTGTCTATCAGCGTTCGCGTTCTCCTTGGGTAGCATGGCAACGTGACACAACGCGCGCGCATTGCGCGCGCCTGTAGAGACCACCGCTGTAGCGCGCGCGCCCGTTAAGCAACTTTCGTCTTCCGCGACCGTGCGTTTCCAATGACCGACCCGTCTGGCGAACCTTCCGTAGTGATTTCCCCACAGATCATTCTTTTCCATGACACCATTTATAGTTTGGACTTCGAGGATGAACCAGAAGTCACCGAAAGGCACATCTCTGTTGCTGACGCGGAGGCGCTCATGTCGACACCAACAGAAACTATTGCTGCCCTGAACGCTTACTCGCTCCAACTATCACGGTTGAAAACCAAAAATATTCAGCCGTACACACCCCCAGAGTCGACCGCGCGATCACGCCGCAGCCCCTCACGTCGCCACCTCGCATCTACGTTCCGATGTTGATGCGACCGTGGGTCCTACACACATGCCACTCCACCACCTCTTGCCACCTGGGTGTTTCCCGGACGTTAAGCATGCTTATGCGCTTCTATTGATGGACCGGCATGGACATCTCCACCCGCTGGTGGCTCCGTCGCTGCCTCAAGTGCCAGGCGTGAAAGTCTTCGCGTCAAACAATTCGTTGGCCCACCCTCTCCCTGCCGCTACCAAACGGCCCCGGTATTCTCGTCAGCGTCGACTATTTCGGGCCCCTACCCATCACGCCTCGGGGCAAAGCCTATATTCTCCTTTTCACCGACCGTTTCAGCCGCCGCGCCGACATGTACACCACGACTGAGGCCGAGTTCACCGCATCCGGCACAGCCGATATCCTCGTCGACCGATACATATCTCTCTGGGGATGCCCCGTTACCCTTCTTTCCGACAACGGTCCACAATTCTGCGCCAAACTCTCCCGCGCTCTCTATGAGCGCCTCGGCATCAACAACATCTCCACGAGCTCTTACCGCCCCTGCACCAACGGCGGAGTCGAACGCGTTAACTACACCATGGCCCTGATGCTCGCCGTGGTCGGCAACGAACTACAAAACGATTGGGACCTGCATCTTCCCCACGTCGAAAGCGCCTACAACAACTCCGTCAGCGCCGCGACCGGGCTGGCCCCCAACGAAGTACACATTGGCCGGCTACCTCGCCCCCCCCTCACCGTGTTCGACTCTCCCAACATCGGCGGACATCAAAGCCTCAACCGGGACCAGCTCGCTTACATTGGCCTCGCCACTGCTCGCCAGCAACGCGCCTACCGCGCCGTACGGGAACTCCACGCGGTCTACGTCTCACGCCTCGACCGCCGCAACGCCCCCATCATGGACGCCCTCCGCCTTTCCCCCCCGTTCTCTGTCGGCGGATGGGCATGGATCTACAACACCGCAGCCACTATTCGCCAAGGCGCCGAGAAAGGCACCGACGCCACCGTTCTCGAGACCAAACTCTCCTTCAACTGGATTGGCCCGTTCAAGATTCTTGCCGTGGGCCCAGCGCCAGCCTCTGCCGTTCCGGATGGGCGGCCCCTTCACGACAAGCTCCTGTACTTCGACCTTCCCTCGGACATGCCTGGGCGGGACTCCAAGCACCGCGTCTCCGTTCTCCGCTGCAAGCCCTGCCGGAACCCCGACGACATCGACGATCTCCCCAAACACCTACCGGCCAACCTCACTAAGTACGTGCTCAGCTCCTTCTCCACTAAGTCCCCGCCCTTCCACGTCACCTTCGACGACATCTCCCCACCGCCCGAACGCCTCAAGGTCGATCAGATCTCGGGACACCAACTCGTTCGCGGACGGGGAGGCGTCCTCGCCGTAATGTACGAAACACATTGGGCCTGACTCCTTAGCCCTTCTTGGGAACACGAACGAGGCCTACAGCTTCACCGACCCCACATCCTTCGCCATTGGTCGGGCACCCCTTCCCAGCATCGTCAGACCAACCGGCTATACCGCCAGATGCGCATCGGGGCCGCTCACCGAGAATTATCGCGATCCCGGGGCGAAATCTTCCTCGCCCCCGGGTACAGCCTCGTACCACGCACTCTCTGGCTTCGACGCTTCAGCTCTTCACCTCTACCCGCCGGGGCACACCTCTGGTACAAGGCCCGCGATGGACTTTGGTGGTTGGGCAAAGTTGCCCCCCGCGCCTCGACCGACACCTCCTCCACTAACTCCTACATCATCCGATTCCTAGACGACCCGGGCCCGATCAAGATTACTCTACTTCCGTCCCTTTACACCACTTCACGGAGCGCGGCCCACGGATCCTGGTGCCTTCAGCGTCATCAGGCCGGAGGACTGGCACGCGGTGTACTGCGTAATGCCAATGCACCCCCCCCCCCACCACTCATCCGCCCGATCAGTTAACAGTAGCTGATGGTCGGGGGATGCGTTAGATTGTCGTATACTAGTTTCGGGACGGGATACTCTCTGCGTTCGCTGTCTGGGACACGCGTTCGCCTTGTGTGTTGATTCCATCTAGCACCTCACGTTGCGCTTGTGTCACTAGGACACAATTCGCGGCAAAAAGTGTTATTGTACCTATCTTGCTGTTGCACCTCCTGTTTGCCTTTCCTTAGGGGTGGTCTTTCGGTGTTTGGGTCTTTCGGTATTTCGGTATTGCGATTTTTCTTATTGTCTCTATCTTTCTTCTTCTCTTTCGTTTCCTGTGTTTTCCTTCTCTAGCTAGACCGCTATCCCTACCAGAGGCATCTTAGCCTCATTTACGAAGTGTGGGTTGGTCTATGGTCTCATTTGGCTGTTGGTTTTGAATAGCAGTATCTTCGACCCCCTCTTCGATTTTCTGATGTCTAAGTAGCCATCTCTGTATCGTCGCGGAATCTGCATCTACGGCTATTCAGGGTGGGCTAATGTGATAGAGTACCTTGGTTTATAGTACACCAGGTAGAGACCAACCATCGGTATGTATATAGACCAACCGTCGGCAAATAAGATAATTGTAATCGCAGAATGGATACGTACGTCTAGTATCGAAATAGCCGAGGAGATAGAAATATACGTACGTACTACGTTCATACAGAACTTACGGGGCGTTGCGCTGAATAGTATCTTCATACAGGGTACTATGCTCATACAGAAGTCATGGGGTATCTCGCTACATAGTAGCTTCTGAAAAGGATACTATGTTCATACAGAATTCCCGGGGTATAACTACATAGCATCCATAGTGAGCCCATACAGGATTCTCCGGGTGCTGCTCTATATAGCATCATCATACAGGACTCACCGGGTGTTGCACTACATAGTAGTACCTCAATACTTGAGGTTTTACGGGATGGCACGCTTGAAGTTAAGGGTGGCGCGTGCCCCCAGTTGAGGGTGACGCGTGCCTCCTTGCCAGTAGAATATAGTCGGTTGAAGACAGATCATATTTCTGTCTTCGAAAACCAGCAGCGTCCCACCCCCCCCTCCTTGCTCACTCGTCTCTTCTTGCCCCCTTCGAGCAAGCCGCACACTCCTATAATAAAAGAGAAGTCTCACGAACTGCGTCTGAGTTTGGCCAAGCACAGACACCTGTGTCACACTTCTTCTGTGGATCATCATCACTGGTACCCTTGCCCTCTCTCCCACATCACAAACCCCTCTAGTACCGCAGTCCCGATTTGGGGACAAACCTCGATAATTCCAAGTGATTTGCCCCCAAAACGGGACTGGGGTCCTAAAAGGGTGAATCGACGTTTCTTGCAGCGGCCCAGCAAGCGAGCCTGTATAATCTCTCCATTTTATGGGCCTCGTACAGTAGTCTGTATATACTCCGTAATATGCACGGGGCAGTGAAGTAATGGCAATGGCGGTAACGGGACAGAACCGCTACGCGAGTACGACACACAAGAAGTAAACCACCAATAATACCCGGTAGGATCCGCAGAAGGGACAGCGAAACTTCGTGTGTGCACCAGAGAGAGGAAGAGTTTTTGTCCGTCTGCGTCTCCGTGGTGCTGGAGCTTCGGAAGCCCACCCACCCGTCAAGGATTGATTGCTCGAAGCATCCGTTTTGATTGATTGGGTCTTCGACTGGCCCTACCAGCTACAGTAGCTGGCTGTTGTACCTGTGGTGCTACCGTTCTTGCTCCTACAAGAATACCAGTATGTTGAGATGAATAGTTTATTCTACCGGCACGGCTCCGGTTTGTTCTGTACATACACACATACATTAAATAATTTCAGAAAATCTGCTTCGGGCAAGGTTGTCGGAGAATGAGAACTACTACGCCAGTGTTACTGCTGTTGTTGTTGTTGTCTGTAGAAGGACGGTTGATGATTCTTCAGCTCCTTTATTAATAGGAACCTCTCGTCTTCTATGATACGTAGAACACATACATACATACATGCTGTATGAGCTCACAAGGAGCAACGAGCAACGGAACATCCCACCACAAAGAAGAGAGCAATGGCCAGGGAACCGGTAACAGTCTGTTTTGTGCGCTTCGCAGTAAACCGTTTGTTCTACCCGTCGACATCCACCACAACCAGTGCCCGTGCCGATTCTTCACAGCCCTCTTACAGAGAGATACAACCTCTGTGATCACACACAACTACGGCACAGAGATACTATTTTACGGGGGACCATAGTTAATAGGACCAAATATTGTTGGAAAAAATAGGGAAATATATAGGTTTTTATGTGTACCATAGGTCCTATTAACTATGGTCCCCCGTAATACTACTGTAACTGTTGTGCACGCACGTAAAACCATACCCACAAAGAGAGAATAAATGTAAGAACATCGTACCATGGTAACTCAATGCACGCCTATTAAATAGTATTTATTTTGTATATATATACCTGGTAGATAGGTACCATCACAGGTACCACAGGTATATAGTATATTTATCCGGACTATCATATCACAACAGTGAAACGTTGAAATAAAAAAGTTTTCTCGAAGGTCTGTCGTCAATATTTTAGCATCTGCTAGACCTAGAGTAGGCCATCACAAGAGATCATCGTCGTGCGAAGTATTGTGCGTTGTTTATTGGGACAAATTACTGAGAAGTTGACTGGTCCGTCCCCAAAACGGAACTGCACAGTCCTAAAAGGGCAAAATATTATCATTATGTCAAACGCACAACCCGAACCAGAATCGAGCCTTTTTTGACGCATGCTTTTAGTTTTCGCTGCAATAATATATATGTCGAGTTAGTTGTTGTTGTCGTCGTGTGGTCTCCACATGAATCAGTTACGAGTATCATAGATAGTTGTTTCTACCCTCGAACATCCCGCAGCTAACCTAACCCCAGCAGCATCGGTGCTGATTCTTCTTCCTTTAGAGTCTCTGAGATATTTACATACATACATACATGTGTACCGATCGAAATGTCAGGATGTCTCTAGTCTGTACGAGCTACATAGTACGCGGCAACAACCTGTTGCGAGATATACTGTTGCTGTAGCTGTAGCGGTAGCCTATTACGGGGGACCATAGTGAATAAGACCAAATGTTGTTATTAATAGTAAAAATGGGTAAATATATAGGTGCCTATGTATACCATAGGTCCTATTAACTATGGCTCCCCGTAATAAATACAGCTGTATGATGGAGACAAATACACCACTGGTCCAGGTACTATGTATCGATAATGAAACGAGACCAGGTTTTGCCGGGAAAATGAAGTGCCCACTACCAGGTATACCGCATAAATAACATATCACGACTTTTTCGCAGGGAACAATAACCAAACTTGAAGGCAGTCTGACTGTGAATCGCAGTGAGTGGTCGATTCACAGCCGGTTCAATCGTGCGATTCGCTTGACATCGAAATCGCAAAATATAGATTAATTGTTTCACCGATATAGTTTTTATTTATCCGATATTCGCATATTTTGTATATATATTCAGAACGGTCTTCACCGCCTATTTTGACCCCACGACCAGCCGAGGCCGGGGAGGAAAGGGTTGGGGCTCGCTTCGCTCGATTCACTCCAAAAATGATTACTACTCGGCCTCGTCGGAATCGAATCGATTAAAACTTACTCGAACTTTCGCTCCGATCACAGCCCTAACTTCTAGAAGAAAAATAAAACAGATCTTCGTGACATTTCGCAAAATGTAATGATGCCAGAGACGAAAACCGAACTTCTCATAATAATAATGGAACGACCCCCCCTATGCGTCACCAATAAATTAATAATAATGCCAAAATACAGCCGACCCTACTTGTTGTAGCGCACCCTTGCGCGGGTAAATCCAACTGGTGCTGCTGTATCACACAGAAACCGTGATACGGGACAGATCACTATATCGACTCCTGTACACTGGTGTGTGTGTGTGTGTGTTCTTCACATTAAACCGTTCTTTCTACCCGTCGACATCCAGCACAACCAGTGTCCGTGCCGATTCTTCCATCCTAGAAGAGATACAAGTTCTGTGGTCACAAAGCTACGCCACAGAGATACTACGTTGCCACGTGTGCAGTGTGAACTGCAGTGGGCAATGCAAAGCCATGTCATCATACTAGATACGACAGGCACGACATACGCAATCTATGAAATAGTGAAACGAAAAGAAACAATCAAAGAGAAAACAAAACAAGGTAGACAAGTCGAAAAAGAAAAAGAAGAAAAATGAAAGCAAAATCTAAGAGAAACAATCTGTCGTGCCCCCCCCCCCGCAGGCGAGGTGGCCTACACTTGAAAAAGAACGAGCTGGAAAAAAGAAGAAATAACAAAAGACACCACTGCTTGTGAACAGAGTAAGACAAAGAACCAAGGAGAAAGTAACAAGGAAAAATAACAAAGGGGAAATAACAGGCAGACCAAAGCCCAAAGCACCTTCTAGGTGGCGGCAGCAGCTTGTGGTACGAGTAGTATAGCCAGGTTCTCCCTGCTAATCCGCCTGGTACCTTGCTACCCAGACTGCCGTCTCCGCCCTGCGTTCGTCAACTATGCCCAGCCCCTTGGCGTCAGACAATACGAGCCGAGCAGAGCAGGTTCGTCTTCCAACCACGCCACACGGCTCCTTGAGTACGGCTTATCAATCAGAAAAGGAAGAGGAAGAGAAAAAATGAAATGAAAATCACGGAGAGTCAGCGCAAGAGAGAAAAAAAAAAAGACGATACTGACTACTGCTGTGTAATAGCAGCCATCTCTACCACACGTAGGAAACTGAACAACATTTTACAAGGATATGCGAGTATGTACGTAGCTCAGAGGTCTATTACGGGGGACCATAGTTAATAGGACCAAATACTGTTAGTAAAAATGGTTAAATATATACCTGGTAGGTTTTTATGTGTTCCATAGGTCCTACCAGGGTATTAACTATGGTCCCCCGTAATAATACACTACCACATGGCGTCGTCGGCAAGATTTCGGGCTTTCTTTGGAAGAGTGATGTCGCTATTATTGGCAGTTCAATCCTCTTACCGTCCGCATTGATTAAATTCATACGAAGAAAGTAAACCATAATTTCCACATGCCAACAATCTGATAAATACGCTAGATTCTCCCTGGATCTGGGTCCCCAGGAATTGGAGCAGACCTTGGCTTTGGCACGTTTTATGCGGTAGTTCGGAGTCGGTTCTCGTACGTCTCCAAAAAAAAAACGTTCCAAAGGGGGGCGAGTGTCTTGAGGCTTACCAGGTTTTATTTACCCTGGGCGGGTTTTTGACAACTCTTCGATCAGTGTATACTGTTAAGATCATGGACAGCGGGACACTTTGTATCCCTGGGCAGGTCTGCCTATTAAGCCGGTACTCGTTGGTACTCACGTTGATGTTCGCTTAGAGATAGAAGAGCCACTTCATTCCTTTCGTGCACGACGGAGACTGAGACCACGCTCGTGCCTCTCTGAAAAAACCCTAGTTTTCCACCTAAGATACGCCTTCCAAGTACCACAAATACGATCCCAGTGCCAGAACCCAGGTAATAACCGGGCTTTCAACCTCATACAAAGCAGTATCATAACACTAGTCCACTCTGATGAGCCGTATATATATATGCAGAATTATGGGAAATCATGGAAACCCCGATTGGATTCCACGAACTAGAACATGAGTCGAAGATGCGGCTCCTCAAAACCCACTCCCACACCTCTGAACGGCAAGGCAACGAAGCCGGCAAAGTACGTAAAAAATAATGAAAGGAAGCGTAGCCTGAAGGGGCAGGAAGAAATCGTCAATGAAAAACCATCGCCATGTCACCCGCGACGGGGGGGGGGCGAGGAAGATGCAGGGAAAGTGATAAGGGAACATAAAAAAAAGACGAGAAGAAAAACATTACGGAAGATATCAAGAGACATCGAAAACCCAGCCTACTACGCGGGAAACGTGTTCTGTGCTACAGTGAGTGGCACGATTACCCAAACCAGCCCCGACACTGAGCGGGGGGGTAGGCAGGACAGAATAATAATACGCGAAAAACATCCCTAATCAAGCCCAAGAAAAACACTCAAACGAACAACCCAGGAACACACCTACCTGCCAGAAGAAAAAATCGACCCGAAAAGTCGGAAGACGTCAACAACGAGAAAGACCACCGCCCAAATCCAGGAAAACGTCAAGAAAGTATCATAACAATACCAGGTCACAGGTGGTATGCCTGAGCATCCAGCCGCCAGCTAAAGGCAAGCGACACCGATAGAAGGCCGGTCCGGCGACCTTCAGCGAGAAAAACACCGCCAAAATAGGGGAATACAGTTATCACCAGGTACCTGTGGTATTAATTTTGCCTTCGGGCAGTACATAGAACTACATACTTAGATCACAACCCCTGAGCGTGCTCGGTTGGTACATCCCTGGCCTCTCAGAGCTCCCACTACTTCCAAACCGCCTCCTTTCATTACGTGCCGGACCGTTCCAGCAGTTCTTTGTTTTCTCGGTCCTTTCTCCCTTTCTTCTTGTTTCGTTTCGTGTGCGTGCGTGTTCTCCGAGCACGGCATCGCGGGAGCACCCGGCACCGTCGCGGGTGTCAGCGGGTGCTGGCGGGTAGAGGGGGGGTTGCAAGGAGCGCGGTCACCGCTTTCGTGCCTAGGCGTCGCGTGTGCCTCGAGACACGAGGGATGCATGAACGGGCGTTGTCTGGCTTCCATTTACGATTGTTGGTAGAGTATGTACGAGTTATAAGGGATGTTCGGGACTGCAAGATAATATTCAAGCGGTGCTTATTTTTGCGACCACGCTGAAGTTGAAAGAGGGAGGTGTGCAGTTTGAACACCAACGTTATCGAGCTGGCGAACGACGGCCACGGTGAGCACCGGGCTTCTCGCGAGGCGGGCGACGGGGCTGATTGTGGCAGAGAGTGATAAAAGCTTTACCCGGACCGAATCGGCGGCGAGGTGGTCGCGAGAGGGGCGGGCAGCGTACGAGGCTGAGAGAGAAGCTCTTCTGTGCGATTTTTTTCTTTTCTTCTTTTTGACCGGGTGCAATATGTTCCAATCAGGCAGAAAAATATTACACGCGAGGGGACGAGATTTTTTTTTCCTTTCCGAGTTTTCGGTTTCATTTTCATGGTTTTTGCTGCTGTGTCGTGCTGTGCTTTCGCTTTCTTCGTACACACGAGTACAGACATAGAGCATATCGAAAGAAGAAAATAATTACAGACAGCAGTAGTATCCTACCTGGGGTATGTACGTACGTACGACATCCGCGACGCGAAGCGTATGTGCATCCGAGCTGGCGTCGAAGCTGCTTTTTCCTGAAGCATGACAGCGGGACTCTTGGCATTATCAAGTCGCTGGTTTGCAATTACGACCTAAACTCAATCGTGGACCTCTGTCACTTCGCATAATTTGATGTACTTTTTTCCTTCCTGAGCGAGCGTAGCGGGCGGCGTAGGCCGCCCGAGGAGCGAAGCGCCTTGTACAGACATAACGGTTCAATTTCCACTTGATTGAACCGAATATGTACTATCTTTTACCACTCTGAACCAACAAACACCCTGCTGTGAAGGTACTGCCTACTGAGCTACCAGGTATAGAGGTAAAATACCGATCGACTATTCAGCCCAGGGTTATCCTCATACATACGAAGAACCACCACTTTTTTTTTTTCCTTGGAGGTTCTTACCACCACTTTTTTTTCTCCCTTGATAACCTCGTTTAGCCTATACCCTATATGTAGTACTCCTCGTCAATGTTCCACCCTCACGACGTCAGTCATTGTCGGGCAGCAGTGCTCCGGCTTCTTCCCTCCTTCTTTCCCTATAACATTAGTAGCCTAGTGGTTTAAGGATTACCCTGGCCTGGGTGATCGATCGATGTTTTACCCCGATAGCTCAGTAGTAGGTAACACCTGCACATTTGACGTCGGCAGTTGTGATGTGGGGGAGAGGGCAAGGGTACCAGTGATGATGATCCACAGAAGAAGTGTGACACAGGTGTCTGTGCTTGGCCAAACTCAGACGCAGTTGTTCGTGAGACTTCTCTTTCATTATAGGAGTGTGCGGCTTGCTCGAAGGGGGCAAGAAGAGACGAGTGAGCAAGGAGGGGGGGTGGGACGCAGCTGGTTTTTGAAGACAGAAATATGATCTGTCTTCAACCGACTATATTCTACTCGCAAGGAGGCACGCGTCACCCTCAACTGGGGGCACGCGCCACCCTCAACTTCAAGCGTGCCATCCCGTAAAACCTCAAGTATTGAGGTACTACTATGTAGTGCAACACCCGGTGAGTCCTGTATGAGGATGCTATATATAGAGAGAGAGCAGCACCCGGAGAATCCCGTATGGACTATGGATGCTATGTAGTTATACCCCGGGAATTCTGTATGAACATAGTATCCTTTTCAGAAGCTACTATGCCGGTCGCCCCGGTGGTTAAAGTGGTTAACCTCGAATTCTACTTGTTTGAGTCCTGGGTTCGAGCCCCAGGTGGGTCGGACTTTGACTTTATTTGCAAAAATAAAAATAAAAAAGGATTCAATTATTGAGAGCGCCTTGCAGCGTAGGTAGGCACAATTCGATGCGAGTCGAAGAGGGAAGAAAAGGCTGAAATCTTCTCGCGTTAAAAATGAGGGCACGTGCCGTAAGTAGCGGGAAGGGGGGAGAAGAGCCTGCTATGTGACCCCGGAGCTGAGTTACGAGTGGGAAGGAGAGAGAGAAGAAGAAGATGTGCGAAGATAATGAATGGGATGAGAAAAAAAAAAAAAAAATGTAGCGAGATACCCCATGACTTCTGTATGAGCATAGTACCCTGTATGAAGATACTATTCAGCGTAACGCCCCGTAAGTTCTGTGTGAACATAGTACGTACGTATATTTCTATCTCCTCGGCTACTTCGATACTAGACGTACGTATCCATTCTGCGATTACAACTATCTTATTTGCCGACGGTTGGTCTGTATACATACTGATGGTTTTGGTCTCTACCTGGTGTACTATAAACCAAGGTACTCTATCACACAGTGCTGTGAATGTGTCACCTACTGAGAGCTATAAGGGGGTAAAAAATAGATCGATCACCCAGCCCAGGGCAATCCTTATAACACTCTCCCCCCCTCTGAACGGCAGGATCTTCGGGGCGCCAGAACCGTATACATTTGCACGCTGACCTACCCGCACTGACTGGCGGTTCAACGCTAATTTTTGTACTATAATCGTGCTATTCATAACCACTATTACTACTACTACTACTACTACTACTACTATACTACTACTACTACTACTACTACTACTACTACTACTATACTACTACTACTACTATACTACTATACTACTACTATTAATACTGCTACTATTACTACTACTACTACTACTACTACTACTATACTACTACTACTATTAATGATACTTTTAAGAACCGCAGTCCCGTTTTGGGGGCAAACTACTTGGAATTTGACTGGTTTGTCCCCCAAAACAGGACTCCAGTACTAAAGGGGTTAAAAGGTTGACAGGAAGAACCTTCGGAGAGATATGAGACGCGCAGCCAAGTGTAATGTTGTACGTGAAACAAAACCCGAAGAAACACGCCAACTCCCAGATAATACGTAAGTGTACTTCGATCGTCACTGAAAAAAATCCGTCCGTCGTGTGGTTTGATTTCTTCGTGGAGGAGGAAGAGAGACGGGGGGGGGCAAACGACACGTCGTAGGTATCGTAAAAAAAAAGAGTTATCGCCGTGGTTTTTCCCCAGGAGAGGTGTGTGTGTACGATGTACCAGGTAACACGTTAATAATGACGACGCTCGATCGGTTACCAGAGCGTACCCGTGTATACCAGAGAGTAAACCCACAGTTGTCCACACGCCACGTGAGAGAGGGAGAGAGAGTAGGGGATAGAGGGACACTTATTACTATCTATGTTTTCTTCTTTCGGGAAAGTTATGAGTGATCCATGTTGAAGATCATGCTGCACATTGTCGGATGGCAAGAGAAATAATAATAATATAACGAGGTACCAGGTACCAGGTATTATAATATACTTGCGTTGTTTCGTAGCTTCGGTTTCACAAAAAACAAAAAATGGCGGTGTGTCGACGACTGCGTATTACAACCGATAGGATTGAGAAGATGGTCGTGTCTGCTGTGGACCTACGAGGCTCGGGTGACGGCTCCCAGAACACCATCCTTCTCTCTGTAGGTGTATTCAAACAAAATATGGGGCGCGTGAGCTCTCCTTTCTTTAGCTTGCACTCCTTGCTGCACACCGTATCATACGAACGTTACGCGGTCGTACAGCCTCGAAGCCGTATTAATACCAGGTATACTTCATTATTTGTTTGAATAATCGAGGCTCGTGCGACGCCGTTTTACATGATGGACACCAGTATTAATAGACGGGCGATTGCATGCCTTGGTGGTGTTGTGGAGAGATGTCGGGTGCGAGGAGACCTGGAGATGTGGACTCTAAGGATAGATCAGGCAGACGAAGGAGGAGCCGGAAGCCGGAAGCAAAAAACAGGGAGAACTGCCAGAGACAGAAGGGGGTTTCATACCGTTTCATGCTCAACAAAACTGCCTTATTTTTCACTGGAACTCCTCCGTTCAACGAGGATGATTCGAATTCAACTTTCAGCTCCAAGATGAGAGGCATTGCATCTCTAGGCCTTTTGGCCACAACACGCTGGAACGACCAAGAGGTTCCTGCCACTGCTACGGTCTCAACCCTCGCTGCTTGGCGTCCGGAAACGCTGCGATATTCTCGCCACAAGTCGTCCAGTTTGGAGCGGATCTGGTCATCTTGCCGTTGTCCTGGTAGTGGGCACTTTGCCTTCGCTTCTTCGACGGGACCTCTGCGAGGAACAAGGCGATTCAGTCTTCGGGGAGGCAGTCCTCAACACCGTCGAGCCACGGCCGTGCATCGACGTGTGGCTTATCTGGGTGACTCAAATGCTGCAGTGATTCTCAACGGAAGCAACAGCAACTACGACTGCAACGACGACCACGACGACGACGACGACAATGACAGCATTAACTACAACTCTGTTCAACAACAACAGCATCAGCAAGATGATCATGGAACAATGGTCATCTTCGAGATCGAACACGACGAGTCCGAGGACGCCGCTGCTCTCGCCGTGTACGGCAAACTACACCGACTGCTCGGCACCACCCCCTCGCGCCGGCTGCTGGGCCCAGAAGCTGTGGCCACAATGACCAGCTCGAATTACCTCGTTGTGCATCACCGACATGGCGGACCGTGGTTACACGAGTACGAGCCCAAGAGTGCGGGCGGGTCGAGGCTTGCTCTGGGCGACCGTCGCTGGGACATCTGTGGGATAGATCGAAAGGCGCGTTATTGTTGTTGCTGCTGCTGCTGCTGCTGCTGCTGCTGCTGCTATTGGTTGCTGTGCTGCAGCTGCTGTTGTTGTGCTGCAATAGTTTGGGGAGCCTTGCTATTGATTGCTGTGCTGCTGTTGTGCTGCAATACGTAGTTTGGGGGAGTCTTGCCCCCCCAGCTGCACATGTTTTTTTTTCTGTTTTCTGATACCGTTCGTCTTCACCGCTTGTGCTGCTATTAGTAGAAGCAGCAGTAGGCTGCTGAAGTAGCAGTGGTACCGTACCCGAGTGTACCGGTATGCCTCGTACATAAAATTGCTACGAGTATTAATTCAGTACGCTGCTCCGCGCTCCGAGCATGACGTCAGGACGTCCCGTGTTCCACTCCTCACGCCACTCTAAGTCACTTTAGAGTCCTCAAGACTGGTATTTTTGGGCTCGTCAAGGCCTCTTGTGGACTTATTATGCTGGCTTTAGTGCAGGGAACTGTCAATCAAGGGTCAAACCGCGGTCTCCTGTGTCAAGGTATATACACATGATAGCGTAGTTTCTTTTGAGACTGATCTGCCCACCCATCCCTGGTACGGTATCCTCCGGTACGTAGCTGGGGTACTTCGTACCCCGTAGAGCTGTTGTCTAATATGGATTTTTTCGATCTTACGGCTCGGGTTGTTCAATTTCTTCCTAATTTGATACGTCAATATTCACTCAATCACTTGAGACTATTAATAGTGGTACAACAGTATATAGTGCTACAATAGCACTGCTGTTTGTTGTATGCAGAGTGCTTTTATTTCGCACTGCAATAGAGCACCATTCTGCCGCACAGCTACCATGGCCCAGTGGCACGCGCGGGGGAGCTGCTACGGCGGCCTTGGGGGACGAGCGGAGGCGCCCGCCAATCTGACGGCGATAACCTGTTTCCCTCGCATTCCTTGTCCTTGTGGGCGCACCTACGCAGGAACCGTCGACGGAATCTCTCATGCGGGGGTCATGGAAGAAGCACGAGACACCGAGTTCGGATGCACGTCGCCTGGAAGGCGTGATCGAGGTGTGATGTCCGCCCGTCTGTCTGTCCGTCCCTCGTGAGACGGTTACATTGCTTCTATTCCAGTAGTGGCTGGGGGCCGTCCGTGAACTCTCGTTCCTACGCGTTGCAATGCTGCCAAGTTTACGGGTACAATGAACAAAATGCGAAATACGGATACGTAGACTTCAGAGTAGTAGCAGAAAAATAAAGACAGCCGTCCACGCGTGATGGAGTAGCCATCGAATACATGCTATTAATAGTACCTGTGATTGCCCGCAAGGAAAACCAACCCAAACAAAATCGAAAAAAAAAACACTAAACCTACAGCAGTATTCGTGTTCACGACTCCCTGTGGTTAACCCTTTTAGAACCGCAGTCCCGTTTTGGGGACAAACCAGTCAAAATTCAAATAGTTTGTCCCCAAAACGGGACTGCGGTTCTAAAGCGGTTAACGGTCGATACTCCGCTGATTCTCCGGAAGCAAGGGCCAGTGCGGTCCCGATCCAGGTATCAGAAGGCTTTATTTCGCGCCCCAGACTTCAGAATGTGCCGTAATTTTGATCAGCCTGCCTACCCGCAAGGTGATTCAACTGACACCCCCCGCCCCCGCTCCAACCCCCACCACCACCCCCGCCTCTCCCACTTCCCCTCCCTCTCTGGCCCGTACGGTCACCCCCACCCCGCTTCCGCAGAGCGTGGTCAAGATAGCGTCTAGGGCGGATGTGTTTGCGGTCGAGCTGGTGCCCAAAGCCCGGCGGCGGCGAAAGGAACAAGAGGGAGGGGTTCCCTCGCGTGGCATTGTGAGAAAAACGCGGAAGCGGTTGCAACGATTCTACGCCCGCGTCCTGGCTGAAAAGGCGCTGGTCTGGACGTCTCCGCCGAAATCAGCCGTTCACGGCAACCCCCTCATGCTCGTCGGGATGGGAGCGCTGCTGTCCCGCGGAGACTGTGAGACCATCCTGGACGAAGCTCAGGAGAAGAACGACTGGGGCCATTGGGACGGCGACCTAGGTGAAGATTCTGAGGCGGTGAGTCTTGGGCACCTCCCGTTGTTGCGGGCGCTGTGGTCCGGGCAAGCGGGAGATGCCGTTCGCGCGCGCATTGCCGATATCTACGGGGTGCAGCAGAGCAGTGTCGCGGTCGAGCCCGGCGACGTCTTTGTTTGCAAGGCGGGGCCGGAAGGCTGCGGGAGGGCTGAAATGCAAGGGCGATGGCGGCAGCAGCAGCGGCGAACGGGGAGGCGTGAGGCGACGATCGACATCGCACCGCAGCAGCAGCAGAAGCTCTCGGGTGCTGTCGAGTTCAGGCGCAGCAAGTCGCTGGTCTCCTTCTGCGTGGCCTTGAGCGCGGAGGAAACGCCTTCCTGGGCGGTGTGCATGGAGCAACGTCGACAGTGCCTCCGCCCGAACGGACAGGGGGCGGGGGTAGTGTTCTCGGGGAAGTTGCGCCACGCCTGCGTAACGGTGTCGCCCGAGACGAGCGCGGAAGCGCGCTCGGGAGCGAGCGGAGGAGACCCGGCTCAAGCGACACCCCCCGTGATCCTCCTGAGGGGCTTCGCTTCCATCCAACACCCGTCCGTCCGGGAGGATGTGGGGCGGTGGCGGTGGGGCTCTCCCGCTTGGCATGTGGATGCACCTTGGATCAAGGATCAAGATATTCTCGATCGGGCTTGGGTAGGGGGCGATGTGTCGGTAGGTGGCGTTTCCGAGGCGGCGGGCGCAACGGTCGAGGGCGTGACGCCGCCGGCCGAGACTGTCGCCGCCCCGGGCTCTTCCCACCACCTCGAACGCATGAACACGTCGGTGGCGCATCGGTACTACCGACAAGGGCTGGGAGGCATGGACGTCCCTATTGGCGACCCGCTGGGACGCCCGGTGATAGACCTGGTCGAGGACGGATCGTCGTGGCTTCCCGGATCGAAAAAGCCTGCTGAGGTTACGATTTCTGCCGTCCTTCGAAGGCGTTTTCCGTGGGACCGGCGACGGCAGGTGGGCAAAGCGGGACTGAGCACCGCGGCGGGAGCGTCCCCCATCATGGACGCGGCGCTGCAAGAGCTGTTCGGGGCGTCACAGGAGGGCACGGCGACGGTGGCGGCGGCAGCGGCGGACCGGCTTGTGCGCGTGCAGGTACCACCGATAAAGTACGTGTTCGTCGACCCGCGGTACAGGGGGCTGGGGCTGGGGAGGCGCCTGTTTCTGGAGGCTATGCGCAGCCTGGCCAGGCGGGGGTTCCGATTCGCGTTGATCATCGTCGAGGACAACGGCAGCGGCGGCTTGTTCGGGTTCTACGAGGAGATGGGGTTCGCCAGGGCCGACGATCTTTTGGGTTTGCCTCGGGCTATGATCGCTCCCATCCCGCCACCCGATGACGTACTGTAATTTAATTTAGAGCCTGGGAGTGGTAGAGGTGTTCACGGTTCGACGCATCAATTGCCTTGTACGGCAGCGGGGTGGACGGCATGTTGCGTCCCTTTACGGCGTTCGTTGGGTTATACTTGTAAATATTATTGCCCTCCCCGCGCTGTCCTGCGGGGGGGTTGGTGCGAATTGAGCTTGGGAAGAGCAACTAGCATCAGAAGCGGGGATTGAGGCCTACGCTACTATTAATAGCAAGCGGCCGCTCCACCATAAAAGGACACTTACGAGGTCATGGGGAAAAAAAATCTGGAATGTACAGCTCTATCGCACGTTACCATTTACCAGTATTTAGCTTGACTTCCTGAAGGTTGGTTGAGAGTGCGACAAACAGTGGACCAATGACTGAGAAGTTACACAATTCCTCCTGGATTTACACACTTTGCACAGCTTGGTGTACTGGGCGAACGCCCACTACACGTGCCGGCCTTTCAATGCGTCCCTGCCCCAAGTTGGTACTCGTAGCTCACTCGACACCACTACTGCTGCAAGGCCATGAGATGATAGCTGCTGTCATACACACCATCCAACGAAGGTGCGCCAGCCACAACGACCGCTGCGATGGCAAGAACCGACGAAAATCCGACGGCACCAGAACGAAACAAAATAACGAAAGTCGGGGACTGCTGCTGATGCTACCGGAGCTGCTGCGTCAGCAGGTATTATACGCCACTGCCGCAGGCGGGTATGCCTCTCGGACCGCGTGTGGAGCAAGACCGCCTCGGCGCTAAGCCCCTACGCTACTAAACAATGTAGCCACACTAGTTCCAAGTATCTTTCTACCCAAAAACGTGCGTGCAGCTCTAAAGGAGTTAAGGCGCGATGATACTGCTATTATATCTGATCGCGCATTTCGCCTCCACCCAGAGCTACCGCCACATCTATAGAAACACGCTTGACATGCCGCGGTAAACCCGTACTAATGATGCTGGCCATAATGCCCGGTTACTTTTGCGGACGACAGGAGATGTCATACGTACATACGAAGCATGGTGTGCGTCAAGGGGGAAAAAACAGTACATAGTAACACACGCCCGACAGCCGTCAGCGTCAATTCCGCTGACGAACGAAGCGCGCGGGCAGCCTCCAGTGCGGAAGAACGCCTTCCGCGGTGAGCTCATCGTCTTGGAACTGCATCACGCAGAAGTCGGTCCCACCGTCCTGTTTCGGGACCGGGAGGGGGGGGGGGGGGGGGTATTCATTTACTGCTTGCCTGAGTAAATTGACCATTGACCACGCATCCCTTCCGAGACGGAGCACCGCTCCTACTCCTTATAGAGACACCTCCAACAGCTGGACGCTCAACCCGTTGTTTCCATATACTACAGATTTTTTTCTGTTGTTATCCCCTTCCTGTTTCGCCACCTGTGGCCACCATCTACCTCCTAGGATAGCGATCGTTTTCTCACTACTATCTAGTGTATCAAACACCTTTATGCGTGGGGGGATACTCATTGCTATGCATGGCCGTAGTCATACGGCTATTGAACCCTTGCATCCCTACAATGCCGAGACGGAACACATCGGGTTTTCGCCGACCAGGCAGACACTGCTTGCACCAAACGCGAAGCACGAGGTGAGGTGTTCGGCGAGTCGCATGAAGGGCGAGCTGTATTCTACTAAGAACTGCTCGTGAGGCCGGGGGGGGCGACGCAAGCAGGGCCTGACGCTGACGCGAGGCGGTATACCGTACGTGATGCATGATCGGGATCTGACATTGACGGACTGGATGTTTGGCGATGAATTAGCGTGAGAACATCAACAACTGACGCTAAAGGGATATATACTGTAGTAAAGCTGCGATGTATTTACGGGTGGGAAATTGGCAGTGTACTCTTCGCAGCAACCTTGTATGCTTGTGGGGAGGGGGGATGGGATGGGTGTGCCGGCAAGCGCCAGCGTTGGGGGTGACAAATAACGCCATGTACCGCGAGCGAGGGGCAACAATGGACACCGCCCGGACACGCGGGGATAAAAGACGGGTGAGAGCGTAACGGCCGACCAGCAGCCTCCCCCCCGTCCATTCGAATGCCAGGCGTGCATGGGATGGAGGTGATTGGGGGGATGAGCGCCGTCACCCACATTTATTATCTCCTTCATGCCCAGGAATGATGAACAAATGTTCAGGTGGCATGAGTAGACGACGAGTCAATACGTGCCCTTATACACGTACATTCTCGAAGCTGCTGCTACACGTCCAACAAACACCAACAGGAACAATCGAACGCCTCCTAAAAAACAACAAAAACTACTCCAACGTTTTTTCCTTCCGGCAAGGATCCTTCCGCCACCACGACACGGGTCATGTAATAATCGACCCGGTTCCACCAAGTCCGCCGAAACGCCGGCAGCTTTTCTTCCCAAATTTTTCACCGACAGTTTCGGAGGGAATCGGTATTTTAGCCGCGTCCCGGGGACAAGACCTCCGTAGGGGTTTCCGTGATGATGGTAGTAATACACACGGAATCCGAACATATCGGGGCCCCTGTCGAGCTGGGCGGAGCCGGTGATCCGCGCTGTCCGGCCGAAAATCTCCGTTTTTCGCTCCTACTGAGGTCTTCTACCAGCCCACACAATTGCCATAGATACATAAATCTCCATCAGCGAGAGTTCCGACTGTAGCTCTATCGTATTTAGTATTGTAAGGCAGCGCCAATGATACGCGTTGCCCTGATTTTTCCTACGTGGAAGGTGCTGATACTTAATCAAGATTGGATGGAGGCGTGGATGTTTCTGGGAATTTCCAGACATCGAAGTACGGAAGCTGCCATACACAGGCACCTGAAAAAAAAAAAACAGGTGCTCTCGGGAGGCCTTAGATAAAAAGGATTGAAACACACCCATTACAGGAGAGCAGCATGGACGAAATGACAACAAACGGCGCGAGTTCCTTGCCCCATCTATTTTAGAGCGAGTGCTATTACGGGGGGACCATAGTTAATAGGACCTAAGGTACAAACAAAAATCTATATATTTACCTATTTTTACGAACAATATTTGGTCCTATTTAATGTGGTCCCCCGCAATAGCGACCGCGAGATTTTTTTACAAGCACCGCGCAAACGCCCGAACTTAACACTTATCTCACCCGCCCTTCCACGAAAGGCCCGCTGATGGTGGCGGGATAGAAGGTCGTGGTTTGCGGATAGAGGGTCATGACCCGAGACCCAACTGGAAATATGGCGCCGGACGCTTCTTCTGGTCGGGGCAGTGTCAAGATGTTGCTCCTCCTCAACTTGAACTGCCTGCTTGCAGTCAAATCAGTCAATGAACCCCGATATTTCGGGGGGGAGGGGGGGAGGGGAGGGAGGGGGGGGGTCACGAAAGTATCCAGCATTCATATCGCGAAAACAATCGGCGTATTGAGACATTTTAGCACCGCATGGGCGTGGCACGTGACAAAACCCTGTGTTCGTGGGAGCGGATCGAGGGTTGCAAGGGTGCTGCTTGCGGTCTCAAGCTGGAGTTGCCAGAGGAAGCGGCGGTTGTAGAGCGTGGGGGGGGGGGTGTACTCGATAGGAGAGATGCACTCGATCTCATGCATGGCCGTCGTCGTATGACCATAGACCCTCGCATCCCTACAATGCCGGGACGGAGCATGTCGGGTTTTCACCGACCAGGCAGACATTGCTTGCACCAAGCGCGAAGCGCCGTGAGGTATCGGGCGAGTCGCATGAAGGGTGAGCGGCATCCTACTAAGAACCGCTTGTGAGGCGGACTTGCATATGGATGACAGCTTCGATGAGTTAGTTTAATTCCCGGTGTAGGCAATTCCAGAGACAGCAATGGGAGTACTATGTAACTGCCTCTTGGGTGCCTTACCTTGAACACTACGTGATAATATCATTCCCACTTGTGCGGAGTAAAGGTTCTTTACCTCGCACAAATGATCTAACTCGACAACCAGCTGTGGGCGACCACCAAACAAACAAACAAAAAACGGTACCCTGGTTGTCTAGCTCAAGTAGTGAGCGGCATGTTCTACAGCGTCGTTGCCAACCGACGCCAACCCAACCTCTATAAAAAGGGTGGGGGGGGGGGGGCATTGCGGATGCATCGGTCGACTGCGTTGTTGGTGCTTCGGTTGTTGAACTGGTTGCCCTGGCGTATAAAAAAACTGACAACGAAAGCCTCGCCCTGGCCACCACCTCGACATCTTCGTCAACGGTGTGTGCTCCCCACAGAGCCCCAGCCCCAGCCAAAGTGCGATGACGACGCTGTGCTTACGAGGAATACAAGACATGGGCATCTCGGTCGAAAGAAACCTGGCGCAGTCGGCAACGACAGCTACTAGCAGAGACGGCGCGGGCGGTCATACATTGACGCTATATAGCCCTACCGCTTCCGACGGAACAACCGGAGGTCACACGCCTCCACGTCCAACTCGAAGCGACATTTTCTTGATTTTATTATTTACAGACTTGTACGAAGTATACCTCGCACGCCAGCTGTGACTTGACCGGTTCGGATAGGTTTGAATACTATCTTCTACATCTGACATTCCAGGCGAACCCCGTAAAAACACATACACACGACGACAACAACAACAACAGAACAAGCGACAAAGGGTGTCCTGAAGGCCGAGGCGGTGGCCTCTGTCAACCTCTTACGAACTGCGCCCACGTTTTCGGGGGCAACCTGTTGGGAAAAGTAGCCTGGGATAAAGTTTTGCACGAGCGAAAAAAAAAGGGGCTACTGCTGTACCAGGTATACATATGAATGCTGGTCGCCCCGGTGGTTCAAGTGGTTAGCCTCGAATTCTACTTGTTTGAGTCCTGGGTTCGAGCCCCAGGTGGGTCGGACTTTGACTTTATTTGCAAAAATAAAAATAAAAAAGGATTCAATTGTTGAGAGCGCCTTGCAGCGTGGGTAGGCACAATTCGATGCGAGTCGACGAGGGAAGAAAAGGCTGAAATCTTCTCGCGATAAAAATGAAGGCACGTACCGTAGCGGGAAGGGGGGAGAAGAGCCTGCTATGTGACCCCGGATCTGAGTTACGAGTTGGAAGGAGAGAGAGAAGAAGATGTGCGAAGATAATGAATGGGATGAGAAAATAAAATAATATATACCAGGTATATATATACCCCTGTTATTTAATTATACAACGCACCTGCGCTTGTCTTCTCCGGCGTCATCGTCCACGACGACAAATACGCCCTTTTTTTCGTTATGTTTTTCGACCGTCGCAAGGATCCACAGCGCCTCTTCTTCCACCTTAGCGGCCACCTGCGAACAACGTACATACATACGTACGTACATAAATACGTGCATACATACATACATACATACGTACGTACATCCATCCATAAAACTGTAGCGGGTTGAGGTTTGTAATGCCAAAATGTCGATCCACGTGGCACGCACGGACGGACGTCAACACCTCGATCGGGGGGGGTTATGTGCATGACGGACGATTGCGCTGAGATTGGTGATTGGCGGGGCCGCCCAAGCTACGAACATGTCGCTTCGACGTCTCGTCTAGAGCAGTGTTTTGCATACACATGACTCGAGGATCATGTTTAACGCTCTGACAGCAACAATGATCCCGCACTACTATTACGGGGGACCATAGTTAACAGGCCCAAATATTGTTGGTAAAAATGGTCAAGTATATGGTTTTTTATGTATACCATAGGTCCTATTATCTATGGTCCCCCGTAATAATAATTTTGGAGCATACTCTGGCCCGAAACATAGTCCTCCTTGGGACTCTGATGTCAACAACAAACGTGGCTTATATCTGTATGCTCCAGTGCCTGCCTTTGGTATTTTCTTTCCCCCCCGCCCGTGATTATCGCTTTTTTGTCCCTTCTTTGTTTTCATTTTTCTTTCATTCCCGTTTGTACCTCTTTGTGTCTTTGTTAGTATGGTCCGTTTTGCCTTGCCTTTTTTTCGCGTTTTGCTATCTGCGTCTGTTTTAGTTTTGTTTTTGTTTTTGTTTTGCTTAGCTTCATCTTCTTTTTTTAGGTTTTTGTCTGCTATTAATAGTCTCCTTTTTGCTTCCCTGGTGTCCGCAGTGGTGGAGTGCGTATGCTTGTTTTTTGTTTTTTGCCTCTGTTTTTACTTGAGGTATTTCTTCCACTCCAGAGTTATTGGAGCCTGTCCTGCGACCACGGACTGCATTGAATTGTGAGTTAATGTGAGAACAACAACAACAACAATATCGCCGGTCAGAGTGGTTCGGCAGAGGCCAGATGGTTGTTGCTTGTTTGTGTGTTGTCGCTATCTTCATTCGTGTTGAGGTTGTTCTGCCCCCTACTACCTACTGCTGTCGGTGTGCTGGGCGGCGCTTCCAGGAGGGCCCGGTCCTTCCTCCGTGCTGATCTCCATGGGCTGCGGACAAGAAAACGCAAAAAAGCAGCTGTCGCGGTCTCTTACAAAACAAAACATTGTTGGGAGGATGGCAGCTTTGCCATGGTTCGGAGTGATATACTGATATTGTTGTTCTCTCATTAACTCTCTGACGAAGGAGTCCGTGGTCACACAAAGGTGCTGGAGCCCTAGTGATACACCAGGTACCAGGTATCCAGGTATCAAGTACTGCTGTACCAGGTAGACCCGAGTCAGCGTATTCAATTTCGCCGCATGTTCTACTTCTACGTGTCGTCCTGTCGTGGAAAGGGCAGGGGGTTTCACATACATCTCCAGAACCGGCGAGACTATTCACCCATTATTTTCTTTTCGGATTTCGATCACTATTACCTGGTATACTTCATAGAAACACAAGGCTTTGTGGTTGACGAAACGTTGTCCGTCAGTGTTTCGCAAACAGTGAAAATAAACCTTACCATGGTACACGATTACGAGCTTATATCATACCATGGTATATAGCTGTGCAATCGAGAATTTCGTTCAAATTCTTCGTTTTTTTGTAACACCGCTGACTGCACTCGGTGATACGTACGTACTGATAGTATTAATACCAGGTAGGCATTCGTAGCCGGTCGCCCCGGTGGTTCAAGTGGTTAACCTCGAATTCTACTTGTTTGAATCCTGGGTTCGAGCCCCAGGTGGGTCGGACTTTGACTTTATTTGCAAAAATAAAAAAGGATTCAATTGTTGAGAGCGCCTTGCAGCGTGGGTAGGCACAATTCGATGCGAGTCGACGAGGGAAGAAAAGGCTGAAATCTTCTCGCGATAAAAATGAAGGCACGTACCGTAGCGGGAAGGGGGGAGAAGAGCCTGCTATGTGACCCCGGATCTGAGTTACGAGTTGGAAGGAGAGAGAGAAGATGTGCGAAGATAATGAATGGGATGAGAAAAAAAAAAAAAAAAAAAAAAAGATAGGTGTGGCCATTTGCCAGCGTACACGAAACACACAGGCAGGTAATATGTAATATACGTGTAAACGATGCTTTATGGGTACCACTCAGTTTGTGAATATAATCCCCTTTGGGACCCTGATTGGAGTACCAAGCGGGGACTATATTTCTGGCCAGAGCGGAAATTCACAGGACGCTTACTACGAAAACAAGTACTGAGGAAATCGCGCTGAGATTTACAGGAACATGACGAATTCGGGAGACGTTGTACTGAATTTAGTGTAGAACGCATCCCTTGTGGAATAAGAAATCCAGCGTGGGCCAGTATTTCTGTTTCTCACTTCTTCTAGTAGGTGGCCTGTGCTATTGCTGATACCGGGGGATCCTTGAAGCAGCCGAACGGTTCATGGTGAGGTGGCACGAGGCTGAGGCTGAGATGAGTAGGCAGCGCCGCGCATCCGCCGTGGATGGTGTCCAAGGGAATGGGGGTGGAGGGGGCAACAGGAGAAGTGGCAGAAAGCCCGACCAAGGGAATGCGGAGAGGGGGGGGAACAGGAGGGGTAGAAGGGAAACTGCGGTAGACGAAAGTAGGAAGGAGATGGCAGACAGGGTAGCAAGGCACCAGGCCGACTAGGGAGTAGAACCTGACCATACTACTATTAATAGTGCCACCAACTGGTGCAGCTGGTTCGAACGTGGTCTTCCCTTGTCTTCTTTTTTTGTCTTGTTTTTCCTTCGCGCTGACTCTCCGTGATTTTTATTTTATTTTTTTCTCTTCCTTTTTGATTGATAAGCCGTACTGAAGGAATCGTGTGGCGTGGTTGGATGACGAACCTGCTCTGCTCGTTTCGCGTTGTCTGACGCCAAGGGGCTGCGCATAGTTGACGAACGCAGGGCGGAGACGGCAGTCTGGGTAGCAAGGTACCAGGCGGATTAGCAGGGGGAACCTGGCTATACTACTAGTACCACAAACTGCTGCCGCCACCTGGATGGAGGGTGCTTTGGGCTTTGGTCTGCCCGTTATTTTCCCTTCGTTATTTTTTTCCTTGGTTGTTTGTCTTACTCTGTTTACAAGCAGTGGTGTTTTTGTTATTTTTTTCTTTTTCCAGCTCGTTCTTTTTCAAGTGTTGGCCACCTCGCCTGCGGGGGGGGGCACGACAGATTGTTTCTTCTAGTTTGTGCTTTCATTTTTTTCTTTTTATCTTTCGATTTGTACACTTTGTTTTGGTTTCTCTTTGATTGTTTCCTTTCGTTTCTCTTATTCATAGATTGTGTATGTCATGCCTGTCGTATCTAGTATGATGACATGGCATTGCATCGCTCACTGCAGTGCTTACTGCATACGTGGCAACGTAGTATCTCGGTGACGTAGCTTTGTGACCACATAACTTGTATCTCTTCTAGGATTGAAGAATCGGCACGGACACTGGGTGTGCTGGATGTCGACGGGTAGAAAGAACGGTTTAATGTGAAGAACACACACACACACCGTGCAAAAAAGAGCAGGCGAGGGGGCGCTTGAGCCCGGTATAGCCCCAGCATCTTCGCCCTCCCCGGTCAAAGTTTCGTGTTCCGACCGATGGAAGGGGCACCGTACCGCACCGCACCACACCACACCACACGGCACGGCACGGCACCGCACGGTACGGTACCACACCACACGGTACGACACCGTACCGCACCGCACCGCACCGCACCGCACCGCACCGCATCGTACCGCATCGCACCCAACAACTAAAAACTCCCAAGCGTGTCCAATAGGCCGAGAGAGCCCACGCTCAAGACGCACTCAACACCACCACACGCAAGGAGCGCCGGTCGGTGTAAACGTACAACTTACACCTTGCTGCAGCGACTGCAGACTACCTACTGCATGAAATATGTCGTGGACTAAAAGCGGTCAAGATGAGACCGAACTCGATCACCCCCACATGTGTACATGGGTCCTAAGTACACATTTACAAGGGGGGCTTGCTGGGCCTATGGTAGTATACTACGCCTTGCGCGCGGTCCCCTCTTGACGTCGACTCCAAACCGGACGTTTACGCTGCGCGAGAACTCAAGGGCACTTGCCCAGCACCCGGATATGTGTGGACAAGACCAACTATTTCTACGTGATAGTTTGCGCGATACTTTAAGGGTTTGTTTTGGGCACCTGGTCTCCGGTCTTGGGCGTGCGGGTAGACCAGGCAGGCCACTGCTGAGATGACCTGTGCATCCGAATCAGAACGCGGCAAGAAAAAAAATCGAGGCTGAGTTTTCCGTCGGCATAAACTCGAGCGAACGCGACGCAAACGCGTGCAAAACCGCTCCACGGCGCCAGAGATCGCTGACGTTGGCATGAGGCGAAGTACTGTTAATACTATATCATAGACACTACGACCGGTTGGATTTATCCGGCGAGCGCAATTCCTCCACAGGATGGGAAGTTCGCACATTTGGCTACCATATCGTATGAAACCGCTTGTTGATATCACGGGTGGGCATACGTAGTAAGAATCAAAAATCCTCGATGGGACCCCAAAAAAACACGTATTCCCAAAAATTTGTACACCATATTTCAGTTGTGATTTCTATAATCCCCCGGAAGAGGTAGCCGAGGGACCGTGCTGGAACGAGTGCCATCCGATCGCCACGAGCTCACGGCCAGGCCATGATAGCAAGAAAGCGAGCCCAACACAAGTGCGGTACCGCCGTCGGACTCGATGTTAGTCTTAGTGCTCCCCTCTCACGTTCCAGCGCCACTTGGCTCGGACTACCTACGCTTGGGCGACCTTCTGATCGAGCCGCGGTTGCAGGCGTCTTCCCTTCTCTCCCCCGGTACATACATGGCTTTGGTTTGTATGGCGCATAGGGTTCAGCATTCCCACTGCTCCCCGGTCTTCGTTGAGATTTGCCAACTCGCGCTCTCGCGGTCTTTCATCCACGTAAGAACAAAGCCTTCCACCCAGGTTCGAACTCCTAAATTCCCACAGCAAGGGTAACAGTTTGCCAGCTACAGTAGACCGCTCAACCCCGCCCTAGAAACCGAAACACAAACAAGAACGCGTGCTACTGTGACCAGGGGTTAGCTGCCGTGCCTCCCTCCCCCCCCCCTTCGCCCCCCGACTGCCTTTTTCGCACCTCTTGCTCTCCTTGCCGGAAGACCCTTTTCGGCGCTTGTTGTGCTGACTGTCTCCCGCCGACCCCGGTCCCCCTATCCCTCCCGCCCCCCCCGCCCCTCCCGTCCCCCCCACCCGAGCGCGCTCCTTCTTTTTCAGCGGTTGCTGCTTGTGCTTGGCTGGGGGGTTTCGGCTTTCTCCCTCCCCACGGGGCTCGACCCAGCCAACCGGGTTGTTGTTGTTGCTGCTATTGTTGTTTTTTATGTTGCTGGTGTTGTTGTTGCTGGTGTTGTTGCTGTTGTTGGTGGTGGTGGCGGTGGTAGTGTTGCTGCTGCTACTGCTGCTGTTGTTGCTGATGCCGCTGCTGCTCCGACTCCGCTTCCGCTTGAGTTCCTTCAGCTTTGAGGCAACGATGCCCTCGAGCTCTTCGGTTTGCTGGTGGAAGGGGGCAAGGAGGTCACGCGTTGGAACGGGGGCAAGGGCAGGGGATAGGGGACTGCGAAACTCTCAGTCGACCACACGAGGCCGACGCGATGCGCGATTCTTCGGCCCAAGGTAATCTACTGCCTGTATTGAGGAAACGACCCGCTGAAGCACCGCAGGGTGGCGCGCCGTCTGCCTTTGCCTCGTGGGTCGTGTAGCGACCCGAGCAGCGCAGCGACACGACCAGCGAGCACGCGCAGAGGGCACCGTTTCTTCGGCGTCGGGAGGGCTAGCGCCCGCGGAGCACCTTGTCGGTGTGGTGGGGTTCAGAAGGTAGGTTCTGCCTTTTAAGGCTCGGCCGCTCAACCCTTTTACAACACTGCACACGTCAGGGGGCAAATCACGGGAAAGAGAAAACCTACTGTGCTGCTTGTAGATCCTAACCGGCCGTTCTCAAGGTGATGTGCAGGATATATACGGTAAATATCCAACCCAGGAAACTTGTCCTACAGTAGATCATGCAGATTATAAGGCTCTCACTCGGCAACACGAGTTAAATAATACAGATAATACAGATCATACAGATCAGGATCAGGAATGCAGTAGATCATACACTTCAGGATCAGGAATCTATCTGACCTCAATGATCTAGACCATGTGGGGATCGATGATCTGGTCGATGTGCGTAACACCGCGAAATCGATCCAATCCAATCCAACTCGAACTGAACGTACAGTAGTAGTCGGCCCCCGAAACGTGGGTGCAATCCTCAAGGAGTTTCGTTGGGTGAGAGAAAGGAACCCCCCTGGCCGTGGTTGGATCGAGATGCCTCTCGCAAAACGCGGAACTCCTCTTCGGGTTCTATTGGTAGTAGGTTCAAGGTTCGGCACTGCCTTGCCAGCAGGCGCGACGTGGCTCCTCAAGTAGTGTGGCTACGCCAGCGGCAACGACCGTGGGCGGGATGACGGATAGCGATGTACTGCCGGTTGGCTGCTGGCTGGCTACCGCTGTCCTTTGAGTTCAAACCTTGGTACCCGCCTGCACACACATACAACACAATAGATACCTGGCCATGATACATGGGAAAAGACTTCGGTCGAAATGCACACGGTACTTGACGTTTCAGAACGAGTTGCTGAAAAACAGCGGCCATGCTCGTTGTGAAGGCGGCTGAACCTTGGAGAAAAACTTGACCGAGCTCACGATACCGTACTCATGTACGTACTGGTAAGAGTAGTATTAAACCTTTTAGGACCCCAGTCCCGTTTTGGGGACAACTCACTTGGAATTAGACTGGTTTGTCCCCAAATCGGGACTGCGGTACTAAAGGGGTTAGTATTAAATAGTATTATTTGTCAGGTGGCTGGCTTTCATGGATATCCTTCCCATCAGGTACCTGGTACCAATCACAGGTATATGTATACGGGAGCGACGAACTGACTGGTATACGCCACCCTGCTGTGCTATTATCAATACTCGTTAATGTGGATGAACGCAACACTCTATATGTGTCTCACTTGGACAGCATCACGATAGATCGCGTGTAGTTTCAAGCACTTGTCCTCGGTCAGGTGCTCCGGGAAGGGCCCCAGCGGCACTGGACAGAAGCAGCAATTCAGACAGCAGCACAGCAGTAGCAGTACAGCGACAGGAGTTGGTTCAAAATGCAGAGGTACAGCGATAGACAGACAGGCAGAGAGACGGGGCAGAGGGATAAAGAGAGAGATAGCTAAATCAACGACCTGAACCCTGCTTCTATCTATAGTCTACCTGGTACATCGAGTATGGAGCCACTGCTCTGCTGCACTGCTGCTGCATTGCTGCTGCATCGCATTACTATCAACTATTTGAACAGCAGCCGCAGCAGCACAACAGCAGCAAGAGCAGCAGCAGTGAACCACGAGGTCTCAAGCGTGCCGGCAACCACTCGAAATCCTCTGTACTCACGGAAAGATCGGAGTTTGGCTGTTTCGTGGTCGAACGGGGTCGCCCACTTGGTCAGCAAAGCGTGAGGAAGTCCAGCCATAACGTGGTGAAAGCGTTGTGGTGTAGCGTGCATCGTGTGCGTACGATGCCGCACTGGGAGTTCCATGTATTGAATGTCTTCTTTGAAAAAGGGGCCGGGGATGAAAATTTGATTTGAGCCTATTTTGTATCTTCTCGTCGTAGAGAGGCCACAACCGCCTAACGCGTGTACACTGCGTGTACCACAACAATCAACAGGTAAACATAATTGAGCAGGTAGGTGTGCGTAGCTGTGCAGCAGTGCAGATTTCATAATGTTGTGAGTCACAACTCGCACAACCGGCAGGTAGCGAAACACGCCGGATGACGAGAGTACCGCTGTGCCGCTTGCCCTTCTTTCTTCTGTCTACGATGCTGCTTCTCGTCTGCCGACGGACGATGGCTTCCCACGCTGCTGCTGCAGGCACGCGGTACGCTGTTCGGCTCAAGCCTCCGATGCAGGGATCGGTCTTGGCTGTTAGATCTCCTGATGCCAAGGCGTCGGCGACGAGCTCGTACGAGGTCGTGCGGGAACCGCAAGAGCCCTTCAATGGAATGCAGGTGGGTCGTCGTTACGTGTAAAGAAAGTAGTGGGCTTTCGTGAGAGAAAGCTTCGCTGTTCGAGAGAGGTTCGTATTCATGCTCGCTGCTCGCCCATGAGCACCTGTCTGTGCGCCTATTAATAATAGAGTCGCACAAGCAGCGTGCTTCGGGCCACAGCAGTAGTAAAACTACACATACAGTAAGTACCAAGTATGCTCGTACATATATCAGGATGCATCGCAGGGCCTCTTTCTACGATACAAGCAGTACTTGTATACTGCTGGTGCGAAAACGTATACGTGCCAGGTACGAGTACCAGGTAATATTTAATACCCTCTGGTACGAGTATACTCTCTGGTAAATACTCCGAGTATTATTAATATTATTAAATAATAGTATCATCTCCTCTGCTCCACGTACATCAGCAAAAATGAAAATACTCTAGATATACGTACGTGAACTCGTGTACTCGCATCACACAGCAGTAGTACCAGGGGTGGTCTGTCCGTCGGCACGCAAACGGACGATACGAGATGATGATACAGCCCGCGCCGAGCAATATTACGGGGGACCATACCTGGTATATTGTTGTTTAATACCAGGTACTGGTACCAGGTACCAGGTATTACGGGGGACCATAGTTAATAGGACCAAATATTGTTAGCAAAAATTGCCAAATATATAGGTTTTTGTGTGTACCGTAGGTCCTATTAACTAGGGCTCCAATAGTAAAAATGGTCAAATATATACCAGGTAGGTTTTTATGTACCAGGTATACCATAGGTCCTACCGGTATTAACTATGGTCCCCCGTAATAGTATTAATACTACAGCTTAAAGATAGACTACTAATAATATAATATCCAGCCCTGGCCAGAGTCACCTTACCTGAATCATAATCACAGTAGGGCGTCACCCCATCGTTCGCAAGCTTCTTCTATGTTTTTTCTAGACGCGTTGCTGTTGCCCATGTGTTTACGGTACGTCGCATAATCACTACAACAGCTATTAATAGTTTCGGGGGGCCATACCTCGTAGTAAATAGGACCTACGGTACACAAAAAAACTTATATATGTACCTATTTTCACTAACAATATTTGGTCCTATTTACTATGGTCCCCCGTACAAATAGCAGTATCGTCCAACAGTCAATGTCGATGTTTCTACGGCCCCCATTGCGATGTTGCAGGTTTGTGTCTGGGTAGACAGCACTACCGACGGAACCACCGGCACCGACGGTACCGACGGCACCACCAGCACCGGCGGTACCGACGGCAAAGAAAAGACGCCGACTTCGAGGTCAGGACCCTTTTGCTTCGAGGGGGAACAGGGAGAGCTTCCCATCAATGGGTTGCAAGTGGGGTCGCATAGGTTCGTGGCGCTTGTAGGAAGCTTTTTACCCCTTTTACGACCCCAGTCCCGTTTTGGGGACAAACTACTTATAATCAGACTGTTTTGTCTCCACATATAGGAGCGCCGCGCTAAAAGGTTTGATCTTCGCTTTCGTTATATTCCATACTCAGTATTAAGTATGATAAAATATAACCCGGCATTTCTGGTCATTTTCAGGATTAGCCGACCTGGGAAGTTCATATTTTGGTATTTCGCGTTGGGTCGACCAGACACACGTGGAGACACTACGAGCACAACAACCGTTATATTTTTTTATCCTCCTGACACGTGGAGACGACGGTTACATCTTGATATTTATTGTACATCTTGATGTTGTGGTCTAGAGTGCGTTGGCTCGACCAGACACGTGCATACGCGATAGAGTGTGGCGGACACGTGTCTGCAAGCTTTTTGCATCGCTGGTGACGGGAAGCCAGAAACACCGGTGCGCCTGTTTTGATCGGTTTGGACCTTCCTTGATATGCCAATCGAGTACATTATGTCTCGTCTCTCAACCCTCTTAGAACCGCAGTCCCATTTTGGGGACAAACCACCTTAAATTCGAAGTAATATGCCCCAAAACGGGACTGCGGTTCTAAAGGAGTTAAGGCGTCAGCTGTCGGTTTTAACTGTCAATAACTACTGCTGTGTACGAGTACTGTACGACAGTAAGTATAACCGCTGCAACGGTCCCGAAGCAATGAATGCAGTACTGTTTTTTTTTTTCTCTCTTCCCGTGTATCGACCCTCCTTTTCTCTCGCTCTTCTCCTATTAATAGTCGTAACTCAGACCCGGGGTCACGTAACACGCTCTCCCCCCCCCCCCCTCCCGTTCATCTCTCCTATCGAGTACACCCCCCCCTCCCCCCTCCCACCACGGTTCGGGCCTTCATTATCATCGCGTGAAGACTTCAGCCACCTCTTCCCTCGTCGACTGGCGTCTTATTGAGTGCGCCTATCATACCCGCGCTACGCCCTCTCAGCAGTCCATCCCTTTTCATTTTCCCAAATTAATCACAATCACACCACAGGGAAGATCCGAACTCACGAATACTGTATACTGTATAAGTAGCAGCATTCATGGGTGCCACTATTAATAGGCCACCGGAGCGGAGTGCTGTACTCGTTAATTGTACGTATGGGGTTTTCGTTTTGTTTATTTTTTGTTCTCCGACGTATTTAGATGACAGCTTTTGGAAGTACATCCCGACAATCATGTCCAGCGTGAGCGTCAAACACGAAAAACGATGACGAAAAGATGGTTGAATTAACCGCCACCAAAATTCTGTTGGCGCGCGCCGTATTGAAAAGCTCGACGTCAAGTTGGATGTAAAGGAGGCACGGACGTGATGAAGCATTGTAGCCGTCGACGTGAGGCCAACTCCTTCGGCGAAGCTGCTCTCTTTGTTTGCCACGTACTCAAAGCCAGGAACAGAACACTTTTCATACAGTAGTACTGCTTGTTGTACCCCCCGTCCCCACCCCTCAACGACCCGTCCCCCGTCCCCCCCCTCCTCCACATCCCTCCCCTCGTTCATGCAAAACCAACGACTGCCTTCCAGGGTATCAGCGGCCGTCGTTGCGCCGGCAGCGCCAGAGAAGGGTGTCAACACCCCGACCCTGATGTCGCCCATCGCCAGCACTGAGCTTGCCGTCGTTGCCCGAGAAGAGTTCTCGCCGTCGTACGACTGGCAACGCGTCTACCCGTGGCAGAGCGTACCCCCGGGCCTCGAAGTTGTGCTGCCCCTCGACGGCGTTTCCGAGACTCGCGCGCGCATACCCCCTTCCTGGCGGCTCCAGCTGTACGTGCCGGGAAGTGGGGAAGGGGGTGAACACCCCGGCTTCTTCGTGAGGACTGACCTAGGGGGGGAGAGCACGGTGTCGGGGCTCCGGCAGGAGATAGCGCGGCAGCCGCGGTTTGGGCTTCCGGTAGACCGCGTGACCCTGACGCTTGACGGAAGGGTCCTGCGGGACACTGAGACGGCGGGGGTGTTGGACTTGTTCAACCGCCAGAGGGATCTCGTTGCTGTGGTGGACTGGTCCATGCTCTCGGCTACAGCGAGCCCCGAAACTGATACCGCCGCACGAAAAAATTTTGCGCCGTCGTACGAGTGGCAACGCGTCTACCCTTGGCAGAGCGTGCCCCCGGGCCTCGAAGTTGTACTGCCCCTGGACGGCGTGTCGGAAAAACGCGCGCGCATCCCCCCTTCCTGGAGGCTTCAGCTGTACGTGCCGCAGGGGGGAGGGGCGGGGGGGCGCTCCGGATTTTTCCTGAGGATGGACTTGAGGGAGGAGAGCACTGTGTTGGAGCTCCGGCGAGAAATTGCGTGGCAGTCGCGGTCTGGGTTGCCGCTGGAGCGTTTCGCCCTGACGCTGGATGGAAGGGTCCTGCGGGATGATGAGACGACGGGGGGTCTCGACCTGTTCAATCGCCAGAGGGATGTTGTTCCGGTGATCGGCTGGAGTTCGAGCGCGATGTCGTGATGATTTGCTGTCGAGAAACGCGCGACGGGCGTGTGGGTGGTGCGGTGGCTGTCCTAGTTGAGTTTGAGGTAGAAGGTGGAGAGGCGGAGGGCAAGACATGGCAAACAAAAGGAAGACTGCCGCCGCTGCTACTGCTGCTGCTGCTGCTATGCTGCGTGCAGCTGTGCTGAACAGCCTCGAGATGAAGTTGCAGTGGGGTCTTGAATGTGTGTCAAAGCTGCGGTGGGGTGCTGAGGCTATTGTTTCTGCCTGTTTGTGAAGTTGCCATGTTGCCTGGTACCAGGTGTATACGGAGTATATCATGTGGTATTCCTACTTCCAGCGCAGTAGCACCGCTATTGCTGCTTGCTGTGGTTGCCGGAGTATTCAAGAGAGCAGAACTGAAGAATTGAGAGCGTTGGTTGGGCCCGCGTTTTTGTGTTTTTGTATGTTTTACGTTTTATTCAGCGGCGGTTGCCGTTGGGCAGGCGTTATCGTATATAGGCCGCTTGTTTGTCAACTATTGATGAGATAGCCGGGGGGCGTGGTATATATGTCGATGTCGCGATGTGTACATACTTTTTATGCGTGGGGATCTCCTGCGGCATTGATCAGTGATAGCAACAGCGCCTTGCAAGAGGCGCGCATGTAAAATACCAAGGTACGCTGAGATTCCAGCTGCCGCACCGAGCTTCAACGCGATTGATTGGTGCATACTTGAACTTACCTGTATCTACCAGGTACATACCTATGGTTGGTGTTGGTCTTGAAAGTTATGCCGGTAGTGATTGTCTCCTAGAGTTATTCTTCTGGTTGTCGACGAGCCGACAGTTGGCCGTTGACTGGTAGTCCGAAGTATCACTTCCCCGGCGAGGGTGCAGAGAGTTGTTCTCTGCCTCTCTAGTTAAGAATGTCCAACCAAAGTCACCTGCTGTGCTGGCTCTTTTTTTTTTGTCGCCTATGTACAAGGCATGCAGTCGTATAGCTGTAGTACTATATAGGCGATGTTCATGAACGCCTTGATATTAAGTTAATCAATCGGCCCACCATAAGCAAGAAGGAGAGTACCGGTGTATAGTATATATACCAGGGATGATCTACCGACATGCGTCGTGTTTGTTTTTTAGCTCACTACGCGGTGCCGTGCGAGCAAGCAATCTGGTGGGCCTGTCGAAAGTGTATTGGAGCCCACCCCCCCGTACCAACCAGTCCGTATTACCGCATCCGCACCGCCTTCTTGCTCTCCTTGGTGCACTGTTACATGATCGTATGGTGTCATAGTTTAGCTCTAATTTACACCAGGACCAGGTATGGTGAATGTCTGGTTATATAGCCGGCGTCCCCGGTGGCTTGGTAGGTGGTCCGCGTGCCTACTGAGATAAATTTCGTGGGTTCGAGTCTCACCGAGAGCATACTCGTATTAATAGTGTTTTTTTCTTGCATAAACGTTGAATAGCGGCAAGCGCGAGAGCACGAGCTAGCTACATTCGATGAAAATCTGACGAGTAGTGGGTGTGCGGAACCCTTTGCGCGATAAAAATGAAGGCACGTACGTACCGGGGGGGAGAAAGGACGACACCTGTGACCATGGCTTGTCCGAAAATCGCTGAGGGAAAAACCTCCTACGAGTTGACCCATTTAGAACCGCAGTCCCGTTTTGGGGACAAACTACTTGAAATTTGAGTGGTTTGTCCCCAAAACGGGACTGTGGTTCTAAAGGGGTTAAGCTGCTGGAAGGTAAAAGTGATCCTACACTAAAAACAAAGAGCAAAAAAAAGTCTGTAATTGTGCACCATGTACATATTAATCACCATCGGTGAAAATATGTACCGGTAAATGGTTATCTATACCCCCCCGCAGCCTACTCTCGCACGTGAGATATATACGATGCCCGTACAGCATTACCTTGTATATACAAAACACGAGGTATTGTATTGACTGGTTCTTAACAGTATTGACATTATCAGTTCCTAGCGATTCCATGGAAGACCGAGAACGTATATCCCCTGATCCCCTGTAAACTGCGATCATATTACGTCGTACCATACGTGAACACTTCGAAAAATATCCTACACTAACTACTGCTGTACAGTATTACCGCTATTTCATGTGCCTGGTGAGGTACTATTACATTATACCTGGTAGGTACCGCCCTCGGCATGTTCTGTTTTGTTCGTGTAATATTTTCTGGTCATCGGTGTGTGCGTTCTCGTGTTATTCCACGGTGCAGGTAGGTCCCTTGGGCGACTATCATCAATAGTCGCCGCTTTATTTGACGCAAAAGACACTTATCTTTTTTTTTTTTAACCGAAAGGGCAATTTGATTGTACACCAGGTTGTAGATAATAATAGATAATAATTAATTGCCGAAAATTGCTCGTGCGAAGAAAAACGTTGGCAAAAGTACGAAAAATTGACGAACATACGGATACATATCACACTACTACCGGCCCTCTCATGATATATGGCATGCCTTAAGAAACAGCCTGCCCCGCAAGAAACTCAGACTGAGATTTCCGGGGAAAACAAGGAACTCAGCCAAAGACTTCCCAGGAAAAGACACCATTAGCCTTTTACTTCGATCCCATGGGAGCCCAGACAGGAGAATCTCAACAATCTCAACCGTGAGATTTCCGGAGAAACCTTAAAGAATCCCAGCCTGAGATATCCGAGGAAATACAAGAAAGTCTGATGGAGCGGTTAAACGATAGTTACCGTTCGTAGAACATACCCTCAACTAAAAGGAAGCTATGGCCGGGCCAGTATTATTATCCCGGTGTTTAGATCGAGGTCCGGGCTTTCAGACTCTCATGGAAAGAAGTGCCATAACAACACCGGTCTCTTACTGGCGGCGGGTCGATGCCGCTCTCTGTGTGTTTCTCGAAGAAGGAGTGTGCCTGGTATTTTGATCTATCGGCCCTGCTCTGCCTGTTCAAACCTAGTGGCTGTGTGTGGTGATTCGTACGTAAAGCGATCAGCATGCCCTGTTGATATTCTTTCGTCTGCCATCAGACAACGTGTACGTACGTAGCACGTAGCGCTCACCATGTACTCTAACGTTATTCACATCGTACTTTTGTGTATGTATATATTACAGCGAAGGAAGTGTTGATAGTTTATACGTCACGCTCGGAGGGTTTTCCCCTTCTTCAGTGTATGGTACCAGGTACCAGGTAATAATTAAAAACATGCGAGATAAATATGTACCCGGTGCAAGGGTATACATGCCGCAGTTACAACAGTAGTTGCAGTAGCAGTAGCTGCTGTTGCCCCAGTCAAAGGAAGGGTACACGAAAAGAAGGATACCCCAACACTAATTGTTTCTAGTCCCAGAGAAGGGAGGGGGGTACACCCTACAATCAAGTTCGAAAACATTTAACCCTCTTAGGACCCCAGTCCCGTTTTGGGGGCAAACTACTTATAATTAGAGTGCGTTGTCCCCACATATATATGGGAGTACGGTGCTAAAGGGGTTAAGAAAGAAAACATGTTTTGTTTCATTATCATTCCTCACAAAAAAATCCCCAACATGCTACGAGTACGTGTGTATACAGATCGTTTTCAATTCCGACATGGCGGCGAAAATGGCTCCGTCGTCTCTTCTTCTTTTTTTTTTCGTGTACGTACCCCCCTGCCGCAGAAAGTATTATAACGTTATAAAGAAAAAAAAAAAAAACTCCCTTCTCGAATTACCACCGACTATCTGCGGGTAATACTGCTTGCTGTGTCATGAACAGCTGGCTCACATACATGTCAAAAAACAAATTAATTGCATTTTCGCGTGGCGCATGGCGGATGGCGCGTGGCTAGGCTAAAATATATGGTAGGTACGAACAGGTGGGCACGAAAGACGAAAGTACCCCCCCCCCCCCCCTCCGTCCCTTGCGCACTGTACCAGCCACCTCATCAAGTAGTGTGTGTGCGAAGTAGTATGTGTGGCAGCTGTGTATGTATCATGGTGTTTGATGTATTCTGTCCTCGCGTCCTCATATGATCGTAATATACGACTGCGCTATGTATGGGCTTAACCCTTTCAGTACCGCAGTCCCGTTTTGGGGGCAAACTACCTAGAATTTGAATGCGTTGTCCCCAAAACGGGACTGCAGTTCTAAAAGGGTTAAGTCCGTTCGTGGATTTCCGTCCAGATTGGTACAATTTACAAGCAAGCGGAAACGAGCCTTCAGGCTGCATAGCACCCGTACTCTGTATGTATGCGTATGCGTAAACCGTGTAATGAGTAAGATTGGCCCACAATATTGGAACCACACGTGGGCCACACGACATTATTGGAGACACTACCGTTTTTTTATCATATAGAATGTTTTATTTTTATTTTTTAGATTGTGTCGTATTTATGCGCCTCTAAAACGTCAGAGCAAACATATCACCGTATTTATATGTAGAGATCTGTTGATAAGTACGGTGTGTAGATATATGCCACGCACACAATCCTTGTGTCCTTGGAGTGCCGTGTGCTTGGCCTGTCGGCGAGCACGGTTGACCACCAGGACGCGCTGCGGGGAAAAAACGCCGCCATTGATCGCTTCCTGCCGTAGACAACCACACACCGCCGCCGACAATGGTACAAATGAGCGATACCACGGGCAGCAAAGAGGCGGTCACTGAATGAATCGCACCGAGTCAGAGCGGCGATGTCTCGACTCCGCAACCCCGTGTACGGGCTGGGCATGGCACCTGTGGGGAGATATTTCCCTTTTTCTCTGCAGCCTCGCTCACCCGTGCGTCGCGTGCTGCAGGAAGGGCTGAGGCCGCCGACGGCTGACCTGAAGGACTGTCTGGGGATGGCCGCACGTCTTGACACAGGTCAGGCTGGCACAGACACTATAACTGACATTTTAACGGATCCCCACCCGCGACCCCGCGTGAGATTCAACGGCATGCTTTGTTCACTCGGGGGGAGGCTGTGTCGGCATCGCGCGGCGACAGCCCTAAGGCTGTTGCTGCGGAACGAACAGCGAGGCTCTGCGTCGGGAAGGAACGAGGGAGTGCATTTGGGCGACGGACTCGAGCGCATACAAGGCGGGAGGGGACCAGGGGTCTGCCTGGGCCCCGTATGCCCGCTGCGGTGGTGCCCTGCACAACCCCGTGCGGGGCATGGAAGACGGCCACGCCCGCCCGTTCCGCTCCCGTGCACCCATGGTAACCGGGTTCACACACAATGCGTGCTGGAACGTGCAAGGCGCCCCCCGCGAAGTGCTAACGACTCGAGGTCCTCCTGCATCGAGTGCCGTGCGAAGTGATCGGTCGGGAGCCTACTTTCTCTTCTATCTATCGTCGCACGGGGGATTGTTCCCTCCCCCAGATTGGGGGGCGTTGGGTCGTGGTAATATTTCCCACCAGTTCGCCGATGTCCTCTAGGGAGACGCGGCTATTGCTGGACCCAGCGCGGCACAGTACGGGACGACTAGCTCCGATAGACAGTCCGAGCAGATGCTATGTGTTCATGGGGAGAGCCCAACCTCGTCGTTCTTCCGGTGCACCTCGACTAGCGACAGTCTCTTCGGTCATCTCGGGCCGGTCTTTCGCGATTTCCCCCAACCGGAAGGATTGGGGGATATTTACCCGCTGTCGTTGCCTACTGGGCGCCTTAGAGATCTACCCACCGGATGCCCTGCTACCTCTTCCGAGCCGACGGCTGCACGTCGGCTCCCATGTACAGGAGTACTTGGTTGACCTTGGTGACGAGTGGGAATAGCACCAGACCCTCTCCCTAGTGTCTTGGGCCCCAAGAAGTATTGCACGAAACAAACAAGGTTCCTACCTTCTCGGGCGTGGCGTTGACCCACCAGGAAGGGGAGACTCCGTCGTTGATAAGAGAGACCTGTTGCTGGGGGGGGGCGTTACATCAGGCAGGCTCACAGAGCTCGCGGGGCCGCTGGAAACAGTAAAGCCGCCGAAAAAAATAACGTCGTGTCGCCGAAGGGCGCTCGGGGAGCCCCCTGAAGCGGATCAGCGCTGCCTCCGTAACGCCTGAACCAGCCGTGTCTATCATACGTCTAGCGGCGTGGGAGTGGGGAACCTGCTGCAAGGGGTGGGTGAGACCGTGCGCGTTGGCCTGGACGGGAATCACGAGAACTCAAGTTGGGGAGAGGGGCCGGGACGGGCCGGGAACGAAATTGCGACAATAAGCCTGAGCATGGTACGCTATCGCCGGCGTCTGGCGAACAACAAGGGAGAGGAAGCGGGGAGAGCGCGCCTCGTCTGGTGGTCGCTGGGCGCAAGAACCGACGTGGCATGGTATCCCTCGAAGAGCCGCGTGCATGCGGATCGAGCGATGCCGCACGCGTGGTGGCACACGGACGTGGCACCCGTAACACGCAAGATAGAGCGACAGGCTCGCCAGCTCAGCGGGGGTGCCACCATCTGGAGAGTCTAGCAGGGAGTCCGGTGCGCCATCGAGGGACGTGCGGCGGCTCCGTGCCTTCACTGAGGCCAGGCAAGATGGCGCGACGTGCAGAGGGTATCGGGCAACAACGGGTTCTCGGAGGCACTACCTGTCTGCCTGCCTGCACACCCAAAGGGGTCACCTCCGTCTGGAAGGTCTAGGAGGGAGTCGAGTACGGCTTAGGGGAGACGTACGGTGACTCCGCCAGCAGACGGCGTGACGTACGGAAGGTTTTGGGCGGTCGTTGCTCGTGGGCACCGAGAGGTGGGGCTGCTGTGTGGTGGATGCTGGAGACCGTCGCGAGAGGTGGAGCACAGGTTCCACTTCTCCGCGGCGCACATGGGTGTGAACACGGCCCGCAACAGGAAGCGGGCTGAACTCCGTGTTGCGGCCGTTTGGCCCGGAAGGAGGCCCCGGGAGGGCCTGGAGGGCAGCCGTTAAGGGCTCTGCTGACGGCTACTCTGCTACTCCTGAGGCGAAGGAATTTTTGGGCTTAACGGGACCACTTGATGATCCCTCCCTTGAAGGGTTTCAACAATGCTTCACCGCCGTTATCAAAGTGCAGACGAGGCTGGCAACCGTCTACTCCAAGAGGCTTGTCCACGTGGTCTCTACCTAAACCACGCCTGGGAGCGCACTCGCAGCGCTGAGGGACAGGTCTTCGGAGACGCCGAACTCGCTCGTGAGGGCCGTCAACTTACCATACATTTTACCGACTCTACTTCACACTCGCAAGGCGGCCGGATGAAGCGGCGGTAGAGGATAACACATCTGTCGAACGCGATGACATCACCGTCTTGATCCTTCCTGTGGTTGATGGATCACACCAGTAGAGTATCAACACGGCTTAGGGACCCCGCCTACGAAGCCACGAACGCGGCTAAACTCGAGAGATCATCGTCTACATGTCGGTCGGTACTCGGGGAGGAAGGGGTGACAGTAGCAACCCGTGGCTTGGCACCGTGTGCGCGTTCGGCGACGAAAAGTGTGGGAGCAGATGGTAGCAGGTGAACACTGATTTTCGGGGAGAGCACTGAGCTTCCGTCCTCAAGTCAGAAGCGGCTACGATGGCAGCCATTCCTGTTGAGTAGAGGGGGTTGCCTACCAGTCTATTCAGTTAGCGCTGACTTGGTAGGCTAAACTAGGTGAGTGAGTAGTCTAGTAGGTTAACGATTGCCGCTGAACCTGAGGAAGGGAGTGGTCCCAAGTGGTACTCAGAAGACGAGTTTCGTCAACGCGATCAGCTCTTGAAACGCGCTATCAGGAAGGGAAAAGGACGGAACAATGTTCATTCTCCCCCACATTCAACCATCAAAATTGGTCTCCACCCAAAGAAGCCTGAACCAGGTATCGTGGGCTTTGGGGGGCAGATGTTCGACGGCTGTGACGCATACCACACGGCGTTGTGGCACCTCCTTCCCGCAAATTAGCCTGATTGTATCTGCGGAGGAATACCACGCCAGCGTGTGTAGGAATGGCGTGGAGGCGTCTTCTTGCAGTCGGGGTCATGCGGCAGCCATGCAGTAGTGGCGGCCTCGCCTGGAAGAGATATATTGGGAGGGGAGAACAGTTTAGGGACGAGGTATGTGGGAGAGCGGAGCAAGTATCGCTACGCGCCCGGGTGCACCATGAGGAGACTGAAACTGGCTTCTCCCTGCGAACTTCTTCGAAGCATTGGACGCGGCAAAACGGAAATCTTGTTCTCGTGGAGGCGGCCACCCGCGTGCCGGCGCTTACTTTTGCCGTTCATCGCCAAGTACACGGCGAGAGAACCGCCCTCGCGTTTCTCCCAGGTGGATTCGGGGGAGAGGCATAAAATCGACCGCTCCAGAGTGCACTGCAGCAAGGGGGCGTCATGGGACTTGCGTTGTTCTGCATGCCGCTGCTGCCGGCGCTGATGAAGACCCGAGAGGAGCATGAGCCACGAAGTGTTGAAACATTCCTCCCCTGCTTGGATGTCATCAGGACCGGCATGACGAAGGCCCCACCCAGAACTGTGGAGGTTGTGCCCTTCCTCCAGCGTTAGCTGACCGAGGTTAGCATCGCCATTAATACCAGCAAGACAGAAGCTTGCCTCACAATGCTCATTGAACTCGTTTTCGGGTGAGGTATAGGGCCCCTCGCGCGACCAGCCTCAGGAAATTGCTGGGCACGCCGTGGGAGATTTCCGTGTGGGGAGGCCTCGGCGTTCACACCGCGCAGGCGTGTACGGGGGGGGGGGTGTACTCGATAGGAGAGATGTACTCGATCTCGTGTATGGCCGTAGTCGTATGACCATAGACCCTCGCGTCCCTACAATGCCGGGACGGAGCATGTCGGGTTTCGCCGACCACGGAGGCGTGTACGGGGGTGGGATAATGGTGGTTGGCGTGCCCATCGGCGGTGAAGCGTGCGCAGTAGAGAGTGCCTATGGGATATCTCGAGATGGTGGAGTGTAAAGCTTGCGCGTATGCTGCCACGCCTGACGGACTAGCAGTCGGCCAATCTTATCGTAAAAACAGGTCCATAGTGCAGAAGACCACGGATGTTGAGAGGGCGATGGGCCAGAGCTGTCCCTGCTCACGTGCCAGGGGGCAAGGGGTAGCACGAGAGGTGGTTGCTCGACCATCCACTCGAGCTCCCGGGGAGAGCGGAAGAGACGTCCGCATTGGCAAACGGGTGCTCGTGGAGCCGGTTGACGATGCACCTTCACCACCAAGCAAGCGCGGTCAAGCCTGCCCAAGGGGGGCGGAGGGTTTAGGCTGTCGATGGCTCAAGCACGGAGTATGTCCACTTCCGTAAGGGGCTTGACTGCGAAGGTGCCCGCGAAGGTTCTTGCTGAACTCTCCCGCACACTCCGGGGGATGGAGCTCGAAGGGGCCGGCTGCCCATTTTGGGCCTCGTCCGCCGTGTTTTCGTGTCGGACGGGCCTTTGCAGTGCGTCACGGGTGTTGGAGAAAGCGATGCGGGGCGTCGTTCCCGGAAACCTCGTGGGATAGGGGCTCCCGCGATACGGAGGAAAGCGCCCCCGTTTTGTTCCGGTGCTGCCAGCACGCGACACCGAGGCCACCAACTAGCTCTCGAAAACGACCAAAACAAAGGGCGAAGAAGTTCAAACGACTCCGTTACGAGAGGCACTGTGGGGGGGCAATTTGGTTTTTCTGAACCGGGTGTCCATCGCAAAAACTCACTCGAGTGTAGACGATCAGATCTGGGGCACCGAGACAGATGCCTTGCCAACGCCCGGCGACGGACACAACCGGGCGCTGCAGCCTGGCTGAGGGCGAGCGAGGCCCGTGGGCTCGTTCCGAGTCATACCAACCTCTGGGTTCGCGTCTACGAGGCGTAGTAGCTCCCTGGGGAGGATGTAGTACTCCGGACTAGTAGCCAAGCGCCTTTGCTATGGTGCAAAAGAGGTCGGCACGCAGCATGCGCGTTTGTGCCACCGAGTGGATGCGCAGGCAAGGGAAGCAGCACCAGCTGCCGGTCCGCGTGCTTCTCCCGCGCCTTGAAGCAAGTGCCCATTCACTAAGTGAGCCACCGCGTGGAACGCGGTGCGCCCATCAGCGCCGGTAGGGGTCTGCGAGTAATCGTATGCGTCATCGAGAAAGGAGGCCGCCGAAACGCTACTACGGCTCCACAGCAGCGGCGCGACAAAGAGATACTCCTTGCTTGACGTCATGTACGCGGACCTATATTCGGGGGCGTCCCCGGTGGCTTGGTAGGTGGTCCGCGTGCCTATCAAGATCAATTTCGTGGGTTCAAGTCTCACCGAGTGCATGTTCGGAGGGACTTTTTCTTGCATAAAAAAAATGATTAGCGGAAAGCGCGAGAGCGCGAGTTAGCTACATTCGATGCAAATCGACGAGCAGTGGGAATGCTGAACCCTATGCGCGACAAAAAATAAAGGCACGTACCGGGGGGGAGAAGAGACGACACGTGTGACCACGGCTTGTCCAGAAGATCGCCGAGGGTAAAACCTCCTACGAGTTAGGCTGGAAAGTAAAAGTGATGACTAAAAAAAAAAAACACGGGTGCAGTTTTAGTAGGTCGTGGTGCTGAGCGAGGAGTCAGCGCTGACGGAAATGGATCAGCTGCTTTCCACACCCGGAAACGCAAACGCAGCCACTATGACTCTCATCCGGGACAGGTGTCCTTGGGCGAGCGTAGCCGGGCATAAACTCGTCCCCCCGCCCCCCCCCCCTATTATATATTTGTTGGGTTGGCGTCGGTTGGAAACGACACCGTAAAATATGCCGCTCACTACGTGAGCTGGACAACCAGGGTACCGCTTTTTTGTTTGTTCGTTTGTTTGTTTGTGTTTTTTTGGCGGTCGGGCACAGCTGGTTGTCGACTTAGATCGTTTGTGCGAGGTGAACAACCTTTACTCCGCACAAGTGGGATTTATCGTATCACGTACCGTTCATGGTATGGCACTCGAGAGGCAGTTACATAGTACTCCCATTGCTGTCTCTGGAAGTGCCTGCCTACACCGGAAATGAAATCAACTCATTGAAGCTGTCATCCATGTGCAAGTCTGCATCACAAGCGGTTCTTAGTAGGATGCAGCTCACCCTTCATGCGACTTGCCCGACACCTCACGGCGCTTCGCGCTTGGTGCAAGCAATGTCTGCCTGGTCGGTGAAAACCCGACATACATGCTCCGTCCCGACATTGTAGGGATGCGAGGGTCTATGGTCATACGACTACGGCCATGCATGAGGTCGAGTACATATCTCCTATCGAGTACACCCCCGGCCGTGGAAGGGGCTAAGGTAGGCAAACAATGTTTATGTAATAAATGGAAAAAACGCAATGAGCGTCCAAACGTTGGAGGGGTCGTTTGGGAGTAGCAAGGGCTCTTCGTCTCGGAAGGGATCAAGGTCAATGATCAATTGGCTAAGGCAAGCAACTAATGAGTACCCCCCCCCCACTCCTACCGCCGTGGAGACTGTTTGGCACGTCGCACAGCATCGGACAGAAAGGCGATGACTTCGTGGGCGGGCTGGCGGCGAGCGTCTTGGGAGGGACAGGCGTAGGGTCCTCGCAATTAAAACCGTCTGCCAGCAACCTATTTTCCAAATTATTTTGGTGACCACCCAGGTAATGATTTCGCGCCGGCTGCATCGCTACGCACGCTTTGCGTTGAGGGACCGCCACAGGCCGCTATGGGGAGGACAGAAATAAGCCGGAGGACTGCTGCCTGTGGCGTGGGGAGGAAGGGACGCATATCATGCGTAATAGGGAAAACGACGGCTTGGACATGAGAACAGTGAAAATTAAGGCAAAGGGCGATGGTCGCATAGGTGTCGGTGGGAGGAAGTGGGTAGCGGTGCTTCAAGCAGGTCCAAGCGGGGAAAGTGGGACAGAGCTTGGTTGAGAGCGATATTATTCGCTTTTTGGTCGGGTTTTGCGCTTTTTTACCTCCGAAAAGAGACTTTTGTCGTACTATTGATATCTATGCCATATTGTTCGGTCTACGTTGGATTTTTGAAGGTCGAGTCGTCGTTGGTTCTCAGTATGTATTGTGGTCGATATTGGTTATTCTTTCCTCTGATACTTTCTGTGTCAATGATATTTTATGATATGATACGTATGATATATGACTTTTAGTTGAACGTAGTGGCTCGATCTTGGGGGTCATTTTCTTCCGTGGGTTTTTCATGATTGAAATGATAATATATGCGCCGCACGTTTTCTAGTTGGGTGGTTAACCAATTGTTTTTATAAGTTTGTTGTTTTCATAGATATATCACTATCCTCTCTGTGACCATCTTGAAAATTAAATCGCACGAAGCGGATTTTGTGTTGATTGTGATTACGGTGTGATCATGAAATGATGTACCGGTATATGCTATCATCATTATCGTTATGTCTGTTTGCCTTTCGGCAAGCAGTGTTGTAGTAAATGTCCAAACAAACGCCGATGACTCTGAAAACAGCTCTCAATATTGGTATGTTTAAAGAGTAAGAAGAATACCCAACGGAATCAAATATATAAATAAACAAGGAATATATCCAGCTTGTTGCATACTGGTAGGAATATATCCAGCCCGGTTACTACTACACAACTGCTGCCGCTACTACTACCGCTACTACTAGAGTACCAATACCACTACTACTAGCATTACTACTACTACTACTACTACTACTACTACTACTACTACTACTACCGCTACTACTAGAGTACCAATACCACTACTACTAGCATCACTACTACTACTACTACTACTACTACTACTACTACTACTACCACTACTACTACTACTACTCCTACTACTACTACTACTACTACTACTACTTCTACTACTACTACCGCTACTACTACTACCTCCCACTACTACGAGCGTGTTTCACCGTTTGGCCTACTTCGTTACGTCCTCCTATCTGTGTATTTCATTCCGTGTCCTACAAGCTGCATCCAAGCTCCATCCCCACGCCATGGGTCGGGTGTGTGAGGATGTCATTCCCTCCCCCCCGTCCCCAGCGATGGGGGGGGCGAGTCTGCCACGCGTACCCCTGCCCCCCCCCCTCTCGATAGAGAGGATGACTCTGTCGCGATGGCGGGTGCGAGTCTGCCACACGTACCCCTGCCCCCCCCCTTCGATAGAGGGCACCCCTTGATAGAGGGGATGACTCTGTCGCGACGGCGGGTGCGAGTCTGCCACAAACACCCCACACCCCCCTGCCGCCCCCGCCTCGACAGAGGGGGTGAGTCTGTCGTCCCCCCCCCCCCCCCCCGCTGCTCATCCCCTCACTACGTACGGCCTCTCCCTTGGTGACCCCGCGCGCGCATACTTCAGTTGTTGGATTTCGACTTCAATAGTTGTTGGATTTCGAAGCGAAAGATACTCTCTTCTCAAGGTCGCGCCCGCCATGGTAGGGTTTGGTCGCCGATGAGTCTAATTGCACTGGTTAGGCTCTTCTTGCACCCCCCCCCCCCTCTTTCCTGGCTATGGATCCCCCGAAACCACCTCGCCCTCTCACACGACGTATTACGACGCTCCCATCGCTGTCACCAGCACAGAGCAGCGGCAGCTACACGTACTACGGTAGCCTTTCGCCCACCTTTCGCCCACTAGTTGAAACAAATGCTTTCGACCGCGAAGAAGCTGGCGAGGTTTTTATGTGTGTATCCCTGCTGTAGTGTTGGCGCAATTGCTCAACTCGGAGGTAGCTCCTTGCTGCCGCAGATGTTATAGTCGTTGACGAGGTGCTCAACACAGTAGTAGCAGTTGGTACTATACTACAGCAGTACCTGGTACTTAACTACTCACTCTCTACTATGTATGAACCAGGAAGAAGGTACTATTTATACTGAACCACTCGTATCAGTCCTGCTGCCGTCTCTCTCTTTCGTTGGTACTGCTATGATGACATCTGGCATCCCCTGCTGCTGCTGCTGCTGCTGCTGAAGACTTTAATACACCGTCCATTATCGGCCGAACTGCCACAACAGTAGTGCCCTGATGCTTACACTCGAAGGTCTAGAATGGGTTCTACACCATCTCTCCATCAACATCATCGTACAGCAGTAAAAAGCCATCTATATCTTGTATCTACCGATTTACCGGATTCTGTCGATGGTATAACATACCAGAGGATATACAGCAAGCTGTTGGATGCTTGCTGCAAATTATGCGATCTTTCGCATGCCGGTAAAAACAAATACCGTGCGTACGTACGGACACACACATGATCTTGTTTGTGTTTGTGGTGGTTATTTGTTCGTCTGTGCTGTGATGTGGGGTGGGTGGTGGCGCGAAGAAAAGTCGTATACGAGTAATAGATACCGTGTCCTTATAGGAGGTGTTGTGGTGGTGGTGGTGGTGGTGTGGTGGTGCGGTGGTGCGGTGGTGTGCCAGCCCAGACAGACGCACAGGCAGGCAACAGGAGGTAGGTGCGTGCATAGATTGGCGTATAGTAATCAAGTGTGGTTGGCGTATAGGGGCACACGTGTGTTGTTTATTGTGCTGGCGGTTGTGGGTGCATTCCGATGAGCGGTGGTCTCGAAGAAGAATGACTCCAGTGAGAGGTGCACGTGTACCGTATGTGCAGAGTACAGGTACCTGGTATGTATGTATGTAATATGTGGTTGGTCTATCATACGACGAAAAAAAGATGATTCTACAGACACTACGTAATACACTTTGGAGATGACGTTGAGTGAGCGGTGAATTTCAGTGTTTTCGTTATATTATACCAGTATTAAATAATAATGTTGCTGCTGTATGAACGACGAGTGGGTGTGCATGCTGCTTGCTGCTGCTGCTGCTGCTGCTATTCAGTTTTCTGCTGCAGGCTGTTGTTGTTGTTGCGACGACAGATCTCAGCAGAAGAAGACGAGCATCGTCACAAACGCATGATTGATTATGATTCAGTTCGACGTTCGACGACGACAGAGAATCAACACCACCACCACCAGTAGTAACACATTCACTCACGATTAATATTTGTGGTGCGAAACAATAAAACCGAGAAAATCGCAAAAAAAAACGAAAGCACGGCGGCCCCGAGATCCGCCGCGGGGGATACTCGCAACAAATAATTAACGTACTTTTTGTGAAGATTTCCTGATGCCCTGCTACATATTTATCTGTAAATAATTTAGATCGCGATCTATCTAGAGATCCTGTGTAGGTTGTGGGGTGGTGGTGCGGTGTAGGTAGGTGGCACGTACGGTGTACGGTCGGTGGTGTGGTGTTGTACCCCCGTATAGTCTGAGGCATGTGGGTGGATCCAAATTTTTAGCACCACCGACGGCCCTTTTCAATTTGTTGTGGTCGTCGTGGTTGGTGTTTTGTGATGGATATATATATATAGTCACACAACAATCGATTGCTCATCAACGTTGTGTTGGTTCCTCTGCCACGTTTTTCTAGAATGTACAACAGCAGCACAGTGTACTAAAGTGCTGCAGTAGAAGTATAGTACGTACGTACTACGCGTACGTACGTACTAACTACTACCAGGTATATACTACTACTACTACTACTACTACTACTACTACTACTACTATACTACTACTATACTACTAATGCATACTACTCTGTGTATACCTATTATTATTATTTATCGCTGTTTGTTGTATTATTATAATATGTAGTACGTGGTACATGCATGCGTGCGACTGCCTTATTGTGCGACTGCCGCTGTGCTGTTCCTGTTGCTTGCTGTTTTGATGCTGATGATGATGATGCTCTGCTGTGAAGCATATATATATATGCGTGCTGTTGTGCTGTGTGTGCTGTGCTGTGTGCGTGCTTCATTGTAACTAAATTTTGGGTGGTATATATAATATCCTGTCTGTGTGTGGTGCGTGCCATTTTTTTCGTACACACATACATCGTACAATACACAGCAGCAGCACAGTCTTATTTATATAGTTACTCTCTGTTGTTGTAGAAGAAGTTGTATTAATAATAGTTGATTGACTGCTTTTAAAATTTGTTGTTGTGCTGTTGTGTGTTGTTGTTGTTTTGCTTTTCGCAGTAAAAATCAGCAGACAGACAGGCACATCGCGGGGGGCGGGTTGAGGGCGGCGCGCGGGATAGATAGATACACAGGTTTTACACGACGACGACAAACAGACATTAATTTTTATATATTTATTTAATTTTGTGTTGATGACGTATTTTGTTGTACCTTATGTATACTATCTACTCTATTTATATTATATATATATATCTATACCTACCTGGTATACTATATATATGGTATATATACCAGGTACCATGTCTGATGTGTGTATGTATGTACGTGATGTGATTATTTCACGTCGCTTCCTTTAGAACTAACTAACTCCACAGTCGTCCCGTTTTGGGGACAAACTCACTCAAATTTCAAGTATAGTGTGTCCCCAAAACGGGACTGCGGTTCTAAAAAGTTAAGGGCTAAGACTATATATATACTAGAAAACCACTACATAATATATATATTAACTACATACAGTAGTAGTAGTAATAAGTATAATTACTATTATTATTACAATAATACACATCGACTATATAAATAATAATGACTATATACCACCAGTATAATATACGTATAATTCTGTGCTGTAATTATTATTAATAGTATACCAGGTATATATATATGTCCGTCTATCTATTCATATATATTCCACTCACAATTATATAGTACACGACATTTTTTTTGTTATTATTATTATGCTTGCCATCCGACAATACTACACATTGTTGGATGGTAAGCATAATAATAAATGTGGTGTTGTTGTTGTTCTAATAAACGACTAACCAGTAACAGAAAGTGAAGAACTCTCCAGAACAAAAGCGCGGCAGTATCCTACGACCTTTATTCATTATTTTTTGTGCATAGTATCTATATATATATATACCTCATATATATACCTCATCATATTATATTTAAAAAAATTATATGTCACCATTATTAATAATATGTGATTCTCATCATGACATTGTACATACATTTTGTGTGCTCTTTCTTTTTTCCCAGGCAATTTAAACTGCATGCCGACCACATTATATCTTCCCTATAAAATAAAAATACCATTAAAATATCTCGTGAGCCAGACCACACACCACTCATTTCATCTTACTTTTTAAGTGTTCGCAATATATGCATGATGTATAGCATCGATCACATGTCATCTCGTCATGTACATGCAGCGTATGATAATAATAATATGATACCAGGTACCTACTTACTATTATTCATATTATTAATGCCTGTGTACCACACAGCATAAAAATCGAATACCATCATCATAATAATATACTCGTATATATACCTGGTATATTTTTTTAATAGTCTGTTTTCTTATATACCAGATAGATACAGGCAGGAATCGAGGGAAAAAAATAAAAAAAAGTTTTCGTATGTATACCACAGGTAGTATAAAAATATTTTTTGTTCACATCATATCCCGACCGGCCCGCACGGCCACACTTTTTGGGCACTTTCGGCTTTCGGGCACGAGATCCGGGGCAAACCTTCCCCAAAAATAGCAGAATAGGGACACACGCGTCGGGTGAACACGGCGGTGGTACAGACCGCAGCAGCTAGCAGCAGTATTATCACCGGGCCGCTCGTGACCAATTATTATTCATGAAACATGTATGTGTAACATGCAACGAGATGCAATGAAATATCTGCCATGAACGCCAAAGCGCCACATGAAAAATCAACATGAAAATGCCATATGGGTCGGCAGACGAAACGACCAAAAAGAATAGTTTCCAATAAAATTTCCCAAAACGAGGTGGTTCCATGATCTGAACTACTGCCTTTTTTTTTTTCCTATTTCAACATGCACTTTGTTTCGCACGAATTGCTCCACCCCCAGACTCATCAACTTCTGCCCAACGAAGCAGCACACAACACACAACAAACCATCCCCCAAGCGCTTTAATTCCGCCATCTTCGAAGCAAGCCACGACCCCCGCACCGCGCTCGACCCCCGCACGAGACACATAGAGATCTGAGCACTGGGACGGAAGACTCCAGACTTTGGTACCATGACGGCCCTCATCGCCGACACGTGAGTGCTCTCCCCAGCCTCGTAGCTCTCGAACGGCTTTGTACTTGAAAAAATTGTGCTTTAATTTTCTCGTCTGTTTATGTTTTGAAATTTGTTCCCCGGCGGGTAAAACAAACCGTGTCTGAATCTGGCCCGGAGCCCAAGCCCCCGAGGCCCACGCGGCCGAGAACCAGCGAGAGCGTCCTCAGTAGACTCGTCTCGATCGGTTTGGTTAATTTGTGCGCGCCGATTCGGCCGTAGAGAGATTGTTTTTTCCCGATGTTCCGTTCTGACAAAGAGAGTCGGACGGGGGTAAGGTTCCTTTACCGGTCCTTCTTCGAAAACTCGTCTCAAACAGTTCTCCAACGCCCCAGCCAACGAGGGCGAGGCCCCCGGCCTCGCCCGGCCCCGCCTGCGCACCGCCGCGACCCCCGCCGGGCCTCGCTCAGAGCTCGGCCATCCCTCGTGGTGGATCTGCGGGTGGTTTGGGCGCGCCAAATTCCCGCCGGGTTTGTGCTGTCACCGTTTGGGTGGATCATGTTTAACTCATGATCACTGGACAGCGTAGGACATGCCCTTCAGACACGTCTCGTTTTTTTCCGCCATCTCGAATACCACACCAACCATACCCACCCTCCAGCGCCCAGCGCGCAGCGTAGATCGCCCAGCCGTCCCCAGCCCCCCGAGCCTTACGCCCCGTTGTCCCTGCCCTCCCTCTCGCTCGTCTGCCCCCCTCGCCTCTCCTCCAGGTCCCCAATACTGCGCAACATCCCCTCAGATCCTGTGCCTGACCGCCGTTCGTTCGGATTTTCAACAAGCCACCACATGCCCGCCCGTTATCTGTCGGAGGGACGTCAAACCGAGCGCCAATCCCCCAACCCCCGCAGCTACACCGCCCAAGAGATGCCCGCGATCTACCCCCACGGGTACGGCTACGCCGTCAAGGAGCCCTTCGCGTACGACGATCCTGGGGCGCCGTCGCGCGTGCCACGGCAATCTTGCCGCTGCCAGTACGACTGCGCCTGCAGCAACAACTTCTCTGGAGTACGCTCCGCAAATTCAGCCCCTGCCTGCCATGATTCGGCGGAAGCTCCGTCTTCCAGGTGGCGGAAGGACACCATCAGCTCTACGGCAAACCAGCAGCAGCAGCAACAGCAGCAGCAGCGTTCCCAGCCTTGCAGCTCGCGGTCCAGGGTGTCCGCGGTGCAAGTGCCCTCAAGATCCCCATCTCCCTCGGCGGTGTTGGCGTGCAGCGCTTCGCTGGAGCTGTCTCCTGCGCAGGCGGGCAAGAAGTCTGACTGGGAGAATCTCCTTGGGGCGGTAGATCTCGAGCTTCGGGCCCAGCGGGCTGAACGCGTGCCTGAACCGCCCGCGGCCCGTGCTGTGCCTCGCTTCGAGCACCATCACCACCACCACCACCACGCCGACCGCTCCCCGCTCCACCACTCCAGCGTCGGGGCCAACAGATACCTCCCCTCCTCTTCCGGACTTGCTGCGTCAGTATCCCCCGATCTGGGGCCTCGCAAGCCCACCCACCGCCGTGGTGGTGGCGGTGGAGGAGGAGGTGGGATGGGTGTTGGAGACGAGGTCGCGGGAGGAGGACCGGCGTACTCGGGGAGCACGGCCGATGCCGCGTGCCTGCTGGCTACTCTTCCTCAGAGGATGCTTGACCGCGCGTCAACATCAACAGCAACGGCAACACCCCCCACCGCGACCTTCAAGCCTCTCCAGCCTCTGCCCCCCGCAGCCACCCCCGCCCCAGCAGTCTTCATGCCCTCCCCGGCGGTGGTGTCCGCTGTCCCAGGAGGATCGGCGCCAGCACCGATCCGCGTACAGGCTTCGGGACGCCGCGGCCCCAGGGGGCAGTCTAGGTTCAAGGGTGTCTGCATCACGCGTGCTGGGAAGTGGCGGGCGGTGATCTACATAGGGCGGAAGCAGAAGTACTTGGGTGTGTTCGACAGTGAGTTCGACGCAGCGCGTGCCTATGACGCAGCCGCGCTGCAGCACTTCGCGGAGGGGGCCAAGCTGAACTTCCCTGATGGGGTTGAGCAGCAGCTGAACGAGATCTCGAGCGGGGGGTGCGGCAAGCCGTTTGAGACTGCTGGGGCTGGGGGTGCTGCTGCTGCGAGGTCTTCCACCCCTCCAGCGATTGAGGAGGGGGGGGGTGCCGCGGCGGTAGTGGCTGCTGGTGCGGGGGGTGGCGGTGGTGCTGCCCGCAAGCGCAGCCGTAAGAGCACCTTTGGTCACCACGAGGATGACGAGTGGGTACGGGAAGGTGGTCCGTGGAAGAACAGGAGATAATTTGATCAAGATTGAGGCTGTGGTGGTGGTGGAGATGGTGGAGATGGAGGCGGCTGGCAGCTGTTCCTCCTCTGGTACCGGGCGGAAGGCTTCTTTCTACTTCGTCTTGCTGAATTGAATCTACCATGAAGATCGGGAGGAGGGAGGAGGAAGAAGAAGAGTGATGATGTACGATGATGATGCATGATGATAATAACGTTTTTTTTTCCCCCTTTGGGTGTTGGGCTTGAGTGCCCACTATACTCGTATGATATGTATGATACGAGTCTGCCGTTGTTGTTGTTGGTGTTGACGTCGACTCTTCTTTTGTTGTTGCTTCTCTTGGATTTCTTGTTCTTCTGTGCTCTTCTTGCTTTCTCTCTCTCTCCTCAACGCGGAGCAGGGATGTGCTTGAGGGGGAGGGGTTCAGGGCATGTTCAGTCAGGTCCAACCTACCCCCCCCTTTTCCCCCTGTCTTTCTATCGTAGGCGATTTTTGGAGACTGCAAACTATAATCTACTTGATCATTGCAGACCGAGCGTCCCACCCGTGAACGTTGAGGGAGAGCGGGGAGGGAAGAGTACGTAGAGAATGCAGGAGAGAGAAAACTCATGATGTCTGGGTAGAAGTGGGGAGGGAGAGTACTGGCGAGCACTAATTATAAGGGTTAAAAAGGGTTTTGGCTCAGGATTCGACTGGTCGTCGCGCGACTTTTGGAAGAATTCCGAGTGGGATCCGCCGTGTACAGCAGCTGGTGCAATTTTGGTTTTGGGTTCTGGACGGGTTGCGAATTTAAAAAAACTTTCGCAGCGCGTGGTTTGGGTGTTTTCATGCCCGCCGTGCCCCTCCCTTCCCCCCCCCCCCCCCCTCCCTCCCTCCCTCCCTCCCTCCCTCCTCTCTCGTTGTAAGTAAAGGACAAAGACAAAAAAAAAGGAAAGAATGCTCGGACCGTTCTTGATGTTGTACATACGCCTTGCCTGGGCTGGGTCGAGGGGGGGGGAGGGGGCGAGAGGGGTTGGTGGTTGGGGTTGACGCGAGTGTTGGTTTTGGTAGGTTCTGCGTGTATAGCACGATCTTATTTGTTGCACTTGGGGGGGAGGGGAGGGGGGGCTTGGTTTGTTTCGTCCCCTCTGCCCCCCCCCCCCCCAACCCCCCCCCTTCACTCCCTTCCGCGGTGTGTTTGGCAATCTTGGGGGCCGGAACAGCCGACGGTGGGGGTTTGCTAGGGATTAGGAGGGTTTGCGTGCGTGATGGAAGTGAAAGCGGGAGAAGATAAGCCTTACTGGTGAACTGTGCGCGCTTTCAGTAGTAGCTTCCTCACAACCTTGGGCATTTGCGCGTGCAAGCGCGGGGGCGGGGGAGGGGCTCGCTTCCCCTGGGTCATTGACGACATCGTCGCACAGTAGTAGAATAATGACGTTTGTTGTAGTCTGGTATTTTCAATTTTCTGATTTCGACCGTTTTTTGAACAATTTCTTTTGGTTGGCAGGGTGTGGGGTTTTACAGTAGGTGCGCGGGTGTCGCGGGGGGGGGGCGTTCTTCTTTCGTTTGGCTTTTCCTCTTCTCTCTCTCTCTGTTGTGTTGTGTGTGTGTGTTTTGTTTTTTTGCTGTTTTCAGTTTCTCTTTTCGCGGTCGTCTTATCCCTGCGTGCTATCGTTCTGCGTGCTTCCGTCCTCTTCTTTTTGTCGTGGTTTCGTCTGTTTTGCTATCTTATTTTTCCATGATACGAGGTTCAGGTATCTCTCTGTAATTTTTTTTTTCTATAAATCTAACTGTCTGTCTATCTACTAGTCTATATAAAGTATCGCGGTTTGTTTGTTTGTAGTTGTGTGTGCGTGTGCGTGTCTTGTCTGTGTCGACCGGAATGAGCCGGCAACTTACTGTACCAGTGCCACCACTCCTATGTTGATGAAAGCACTGGTTAGTCCTGAAGGGACGGACGGTGCTTTGCTGTTGTTGTAACAAACAAGGCGGTCGCTCGTCGGATTGCCGGTGACAAACCGACTTACCAGTCATTCAGTGTGCGGGGATGGAAGGCTTTAGCATTGGGAGGGGGGGGGGGGGGGGGCGTACTCGCCTTTTTGAGTGAGGGTTGGGTTGGGTCGGATCGGGTTCATCGATGTATCGTTCTTGTTCTTTGTGGTCATGATCTGTCTGCCGCTCGAACGCGCGCGCGCTGCCGCCGCCGCCGCCGCTGGCGCTATGCTATGCTATGCTATGCTGAGGAAAGACCGTTCTTTTTTCGCTGCGTCCTGCGTTCTTTCGTTCCATGCTGGCGTGTTTCGTGATGGGAGAGAAGAGGGTGGATCATGAGGATGAATGTGCATGGTTGATAATATTGTGCGTGTGAGTGCGTCGTGGGTTTTTTTTTGTGTCGTGTTGAGAGAGTTGGAACGACGCGTGTTTCACTAGTACTACCAGGTATACACTAAGTTCGGGCTCCCCCCGCGGTAATAAAAGAGGCGGTGATTTCGAGGCGGAGGCAGGGGTGGCGAGGGTTTCATGTGCCAGCCTCCCCGGCCGTCCACCAGTACTATTACTACTATATACTACTACATACGCGTGCGTGCGTGTTTTGTGTGTTTTCATGTACTTTTTTTTTCTGTTTTGTGACAGCTCGGTGTACGTTACGGGCGATATATATAAATATATATATATATTTACAGTACGTAGGCGTTGTTCTGCTCTTGTTTGATTGGTCGACTGTCTTGTCTGGCTGACGATAAACTACCCGGTACATTTATACTCTACGCTATGGGCTAGACTGCACGGCTAGCCAGCCATACAGCCTGTCAGACGGCAGCCTGCTGATTTTATTTTTGTTGTTGGTGGTGGTTGTTTTTTTTTGTTGTTTTTGCCTTTTCCAGCGTCGACTGCTGCTATCTCTATATACCAGGTAGACAACAAGGGAGACGAAGATTGAGATTCGAAGGGAGAGAGGAGTTTAAGATGCGAAGTTTGTCCATTATTTCCTGCCTTGCGCTCTTTTCTCCTTGGCTGTTGGGGGGGTTGCCACGTATTATAGGCGCCAATGCGCTCCCGTCCTAGGCAACTACCATACCCTCCGCTCCATCATATTAGATCAAGAGAGAAGGAGAATCCAAACAGGCGGGGATGGGGGGGGGGGGGGCGCTGTCCACGAGTTGGCGTTTTTCATTTTTTGGTTATGTCTGTGACGCGGGACAATGTCATGAAGTGAGGTTGGGTACGTAAAAGTGATAGCTCTACAGTCGATTGTATAGGCTTTCTCAGACACGCATTTCGAGGCGACCAGTCGGTGGGTGATGAGTGAGGTTGGCATGGTCTGGCTTTTGGGCATAATGGGGTGGTTCGCGCGGAGATTTGGAATCCTTTCTTCCTTTTTCTCCCTCTCAGTGGGGATTGTGATTGTGTGAGTGCCGCAGTGGTTTCGAGGGAGAGGAGTCGATGACAATGGAGGAGTGAGTGGTCACGGGGGTGGTGACGAATAGCAAAAGGTGTAAGTTCCGAAAGAACGGTGAAACGACGCGACGATCGAAATGAATAAGAGGAGATGAGGTGCTTCGGAGGAGATTAGGTTGGTTTTGTTCCCCATTCTATTTCGGTGGGAACGGGCGGTGGGCGGCGGCACGAGAAGAGACGATAACTTTGGATATAGCTAATAGTGCATGTTACACTTAACTTGTATCAAATAATCCATATACGTTTGCATAAACACGGCTGTCGTCATTCCCTGATTTTTGCGGACGCACAGACGCACACGCACCCACGAGCGGGTTGCGGTACATCGATGATTTCTTTCAGCATTCGTCAGCGCATTCGTAGTTCATTTTTCACGCGCCAACCAAGAACCTCGGCGGTGGTGGTGCTATTTTTTTATTTTTGTTTTCCAACGATTGGAAACGGGCACGGCAGTCAATCGCGTCTGCCTGTCAAGTGTCTACTTGTTCTTCACATGAAACCGTCCTTTCTACCCGTAGACATCCGGCACCTACCCGTAGACATCCGGCACAACCAGTGTCCGTGCCGATTCTCCACTTCTGCGTTGTGAGGTGCAACTTCTACGGATGTGGTCACAAAACCACGCCACAGAGGTACTAGATTGGTACCTGGTTTGCAGTAGGCAGAGTAGACAACGCAGTGCCATGCCATCGTACTGGATAGACAGGCACGACATACACATTCTATGAAAGAGAACACAAAGAAAACAAACGAACAAAAACAAGAAACAGGTGGCAAATCGAAAGAGATACAAGAGCAAAAAAAAAAAAAAAAAACTGGCTGTAGTGCCTCCCCGCAGGGGATACGGCAGACGCTTCATAACGAGCCAAAAGACGAGCACCACCGCAAATAAACAGAGTAAGACTAAGAACCAAGGGGAGCGACAGGCAAACCGATGCACATAGCACCCTCCAGGTATTAATAGCAGCCGTAGCAGTTCGTGGTACGAGTAGCATAGCCAGGTTATGTCTGTTTCCCCGTCTGTCGCCATTGCCATCTGTTGGCAGTACTGCTGTATTACTATTTCGTTCGCTATGATACCTCGCACGTAGAAACGAAAAACGGGTGTTGGGCACGCGCGCTCTTTTTTTATAAAAACATTAGCTTGTTGTGCCGGTGTGCTGTCTTTGGTCTCTTCTCTGCTTTCAGGCGGCAACAGAGATGTAATCATTCGCCGTTTTTCACAATGTTGTCCAAGGGGCCTTTTTTTTTTTTTCGCAAGCTCATGCATGCGTCATGAGCCGCTTGCTTGCAGCTGCCGCCACAACGAGACGTGCACAAATTTATGCATCATGAGCCGCTCTTTTTCCTGCTGCTGATGCTGGTGCTGCGGTCCGGGTGTCATCGATACAAGACAACAAAGACCTCACAGCTTTTTCATGAAGCCATTCATCATGAGCCTTTTTTTTTTGCTCCTGCTCCTCCTGCTGCTGATGCTGCTGCCGTCCGGGTGCCATCGTTAGGAGGCACGAAAACAACGAGCAAACGAGCAACCCGCAGCGTGGGGGGAAAAATATCTGCTGAACTTTTAACTACAATAGTACTACTGCTGCAGCCACATCTTAAGTTCACAGTAAGTCATGACAAGTCGTACCAAAGCATACCAGTCGGACGGCAGAACACGTACGACAAAAAGCCACCAGAATTCACATTTTTTTTCGTGATTTTTATCATATTTTTTGGTGCCTTTCGAGTGTAAAATGCCTCCGTTTCCCGGTCTGCCTCCCCCCCCCCCCCCCCCCCGGAAGGGCTGGCGGGGGGGATCGAAGGCCGGGTGGGAAAACTCCGAAAACTCCCCCGTATCACACGAATGAAACCGAACAGTATAAATCCACATTTCTCCCTTTTCATCATTTGTGACGCATAATAAGCCGGGTCAATAGGTAGGTTGAAAGATCTCAGATCTCGCTTACAACCGCCGCGTGTCGAGGAGCAACAAGCGATCCGATCCGATTCGACCCAATTCTCATTTCTCAAAATATCAAACACCACGTATCAAATGTGTATATTTTTTCTCCATCCTCTCTTCTGAAAAACTAAAAATTCAGACCTGGAAATCGGAAACCTCCCTCCGGCAAAAGCGCCGACAACAAAATCCACAATCCAAATCCAGATCGTGGAACCCTCCACCCCCGCCCCCCCCCCCCGTCCCTCCCGCCCCCGACCCGGGGCTGGCCATATACAGGACCGCAGAAAATCTTAGATCTTAGATCGCAACCAACCAGATATTAATAATAGTGCTCTGAACTGCACTAAATACTCAACGGTGCTCTGCACTGCACTCGATACGAGCACGGGGTACAGCAGTACCCGTATCGTCTACGAAAGATGTGATCGGAGACTGCTGTAGACCAATCACCCACCACGACCTGGCATAATATTCCAACATTTCATAGTATAGTATGATAACATCGAGACCCCGCCAGATCAAAATCATCATGACCCAACCACGGCATTTTTTGTTTTTGTTTTTGCTTTCAGCGGTTCCACCTCCATTCCCGATACCAGGTAGTTAATACGACGCGCAAATCCAGAGATCCAGAGCCGAACCAAGACCCCCGAATTCCGAATCCGGACCCTTCAAAGACCCAAACCCGAGTCGACAAACAAAAAAAAACGGAAGAATAAGCAAACAAAATCGGTTTCGAAAATCGAAGAGGCGGCCGGACGGAACTCCGAAATCCGACTCGGTCTATCGACTGACTGCCTGGCTCTATCCCTCCCGCGCCACAAATAGTTTGTTCAACGCCTCACAGAAGAAGACCTGCCGTTTTTATTTTTACGGATCTATGTATGATATCTCGTCCGGCGCGCTCACAAAGCGCGATCGATCGTATAATGTGATCGTATCATGTTCACGTAGCCCGGAAGATACATGCATCCGGCGGCTATTTATAGAGGCCCTCGGGACTCGGGCGACAATAGATACTCCGGGTTTTGGGTATCGCACCCTGCACGCTGCTGCATTTACGAAGCGAGAACATCCTTGGCTGTATACTTTACCGGTCAGCACAATATATACTTCGTATATACGAATTCTATACGCCGCTGACTTTACGAACCGAAACCAGCATTGGCTGTTTAGTTTAGCGCTCCAAGCTTTTTAAGCTTCTGAAAAAAGATACTGGTACGTAGAGAGATCTCTCGCTCTCTTTTTTCCTCCCACGCCACTTTTCAAAGCCGTCGGTCGAAAACCGGGCGCGGGGGGGAGGGGGGGGGGGGGGGGGGGGGAGGGAAGAGGGGGAGCAACAAAAACACGAAAACGAACTCACACGGCCAACACAATACTTGTTATACTTATTCCGGAATGTTATCACGCCTCCCCCGCAAGATAGCAAAAAAAAAAAAAAAAAAAAAAAAAACAGGCAGCATTACATTTTTTCTAAAATTGTTTGCTGGGTTATGTTGGTACCAGGTAGCTCCCAACGTCTCCGCCCGCCCGCCCCCCCCCAGCCCACGCGCTCAAGAAAAGTAAAAACAAAAACGCGCTCGCTAAAATAGCAAACAGCCGCTGACACGATCTCGCCCACCGATCCGAGCCCCCTCAATTGAACCCAGGGGCGAGGGTGAACCATTGACAGGCAATCACTATTAGTACAAGGTTTTGTGTACGGAGGCGTGCACCTGGGTGCCAGCTGGTTGTGTTTTGTCATATTATACCCGGGCATCTATCTACCCCAGCCTACACAATAGTAGACAGACACCCTACTGATGACACGGTTGTTGGCCCCGTATTATACATCCGTACAGCAGCAGTACTGGTGCATACCAGGTATAGTACTACTGTAGAAAGAAGCGTTGCTGCCTCAAGTCTATTAATCGACGCTAATTCAACGCGCCATCGCTAGAATTGTCTTTTACGTTGACGCTGGCTTTTGCGTCGCGTACGGCACTGCTACTGCTGCAGCCACTCTCATCTCGAACAAGAGGAGGGAGGGGGGGAGGGAGGGAGGGAGGGAGGGAGTGATGACCTGGTGGGAAGGAACATCGTCGCCTCTGAGGTCACAGCACCACTGCTAAAAAAACGACCGTAACGGTGCTGTGACCTATCCCTATTTGCTACCAGGCATACTACTATTTCGGGGGATCATAGTTAATAGGACCAAATATTGTTAGTAAAAATGGGTAAATATATAGGTTTTTATGTGTACCATAGGTCCTATTAACTATGGTCCCCCGTAATACTAAAAAAAAAAAACAGGTAGTAGTCAGGACCTGTCATACACACAAAAACCTACATATTCCAGTCTTTGCACCAGGAATATTAGGTTCTTACTCTGTTCCCCCGTAATATATACCTGGTACTACTGCTGTATACACTACCTGGTACTGCTGTGTATTATACAGCAAAACAATGCTTTCGTTCCGCATCGCCGTCAAAACTAAAACTGCTCGCAGCCACTTTGGAACGACCCACAACGTGGACAGAGTATGCGTTCACATATCTGGGTATATACTCGTAGGTAGGTAGGTAGGAATGTCTAGCATCGTTTTTTTCGGCACGACCGGCACGAGGGAGAGAGAGATTCGGCCATGCGATGAGAAGATCACAGCCGCGGCGTGCCATATACCTCACGCAAGTCCAAAAACCGAGAACTATTAATAGTAACGAAACACCAACCAAAAACGACCCGAAAAACAAGGAAACTAAACAAGCACCACGAGCAAAAACACGCCATACACGGTTATTCGCCACTAAAATAGCCACCACTCTGTTCCCACTTATATAAGTTTATCCATTCATATTCAATATAAACGGTTCTTATATATAGGGACAGGGGTGGTACGACATACCGGAGGTAGATACCATATATAGATAAGAGTACCAGGTGTCGCACCAGGTATTAATAGCAAGCACTGCTTTCCACTGAACGAAGAAAAAAAAAAAATCTCCGACCCCTGGTGCACGCACGATCTGCAAGCGAAAACACGAAAAACAAAACGTTCGGGGCCTTCATCTGACACCGAAGCACGATTCATGCGCACGCTAACAACGATACCCCAGCACGCAACCACGCAAGGGGGGGGGGGGGGGGGGGGGGGGGCACGACTTCAGCCCGACTCTGCACGCGGGGCGGGGGGGATACATGCGGCTTCCCCCCACCATTTCGCCGGCGAAAAGACTTTCTCTCGTTCAACTTTCTGCCGGGGAAAGAAGGCTTTCTCTCGAGAACTTTAGCCGGGAAAATGGGCTTCGCTCGCCGCTTTTCCCGGAGAAAAAAAAAGGGTTCGCTTGGATTTTTCGCCAACTGAAGTGTGCTTTCGTTTTTTTTTTCTTGTCGTTTTGCCGCCCAATTTTTTTTTATTCTCTCAACTCTTAAGCAGGGCAAAAAAAGACGTTTGCTCGACACTCCCTCTGAAACAAAAAAAATACCTCTCCATTATGAGGTCGACAAATCTACTACTAGACCAGGTACTGGTTTATATCATGTGTTGTACGTACGTGGGATAAATTCGTTCGAAACTCATATTTCCACGTGCAGCTTGTTGTCGTGAAAAAAACTTGAGATTGACACGAGGAGGAAAAACAGGGCATCGAAGAACGCAACGTGCCCACATGGAGAGGGTCCCGGGCGGCAGCGCGCCATTCCGCCATGCATTACACACCACACACAGTACGCGTACGTTCGTGTTCACAGAGAAAATGCGGAGAAAAATTACCAAGGCGCGATCGCTATTATGTGCACGTACGTAACTTTCTCCGACGTACTATTGTGTAACGATGAAGTCTTTCAAATAGTCAACAGAGCAAGCGCTGCCACACTCGCAACAAACGCCAAGCCGCATTAACCCCCCCCCCCTCTATGGTCATACGACTACGGCCATGCATGAGATCGAGTACATCTCTCCTATCGAGTACACCCCCCACCCCCACTCCCCCCACCCCCCCCCCCCGAAAAAAAATCGGACATCACACGTGTGAAGGCCAAGTCATGTAAATAAATTCCAGGCCAGGTACCAGTGTAAAATCACAAACGAAAATAAAACAAAATAAAATTTCCACGAGAAATGACCCCATCCGGTCTCGTTACCGACACGTGACATGAAGTGGTCGAGAGCTTGTGCGCCCATCGAAAGCACCACGCCAGACAAAAATAAATAAATAAATCTCACCCGTCCCGCCTCTCCGGAACACGCCCCCCTACACAAGGAAGCCTCACGAAAACGAACACCCACGCACTCACGCACGCACACATTCAGGGAGGCTAGCCACTCACACGGCCTCGTCCCCATCCAAGTGCGAAAGGCTAACCCCCCCCCCACCTCCCATCTGGCCCGCCGCCTGCTCCTGCGCCCGCTTCCGCCTCTTCCGGCGCCTCTCCGCGAGGCTTCCGACCTTCCCCGCTCCACCATCCGCGGAAACCCCTCCTTCCATAGCAACTCCTGCTCCTACTTTCCTCCTTCCCTCGCTAGCGCCGCCGTTCCCATTTCCGGTCCCGCCTGTATCCGGCACGGGCGAAACCCCTCCCGGTGCATCTCCCGCCTCTATCATACCCACGGCAACTCCTTCCGGTGCTCTTCCGCTCCCTGGGGCGGCATCTCCCCTGCCTCCGTCTCCCGGCTTCTTCTTCTCCTCCTCTCGGTCCTTGGCGCCTCCGCCTTGCTTGGTCCCACCTTCTTGCTCGGCTCCGCCCTCTTTCGTCCCCCCCGCTGGCACGCCACCCCTACGAGCCGCTGCCGCCGCCTCTCCCACCCCCGCTACCGCTACCGCCTCTCCCTCTGTCGGAGCTCCATTTCCACGCTGCTGTACCGCGGTATCTCCCGGGACACCTCCTGGGGTACCTCCCGGGGCATCCCCGCCACCCCCGACGGTACCGCCTGACGCGGGCAAGGTGGCCGTCGGTGCCGGCTCTCCGGCGAGCGCAGCCTTTACCTCTGCCGTGCTGGCTAGGTCAAACGGCGTCTGACCCTTAGAATTCTCCGAGGATGTGTTGGCCCCGGCTTGCACTAGAGCGCGCACCGCCTGATGTGTGCGTGGGGGGGGGGGGAGGGGGGGGGGCGAGGCGTGACGGGTAGCGGTAAGGATAACGGCAAGGTTGGCGGTACTTTCGCCCCTTGACAGACCGAAAAAAAACATCATCTTGACGGACGGCAAATGACCATTTTTCTAACTTGACGGACGGCAAATTACTCGGGTTTGGTATGGAACACTCGGCCCTAGACCCTTTGTTGACCGGTGCACGTTTTCTCTTGACTGACCTTGACCGTCTCCTGACATATTTGCCCCCATAAGACCCACACGGCGATTGTGTCCCGTCACTCAAAATAACACGCCTACATACATACATAAACCCACACGGCGAGTGTGTCCCGTCGCTCCATCAACATGCCTACTTACACACTCCAAGGCGTCTCGGCATCTCAGCATAAACGCGATACATCAAGTCAAGCTCACGTCTTACCTCGGCGTGGCCCTTTGCAGCAGCGAGGTGGAGAGGAGTCTGTTCACACACGGGAGCAAGTGGGCGAAGGGTTTACAGCGACGGAGGCCGTAGGGAGGGAGAGGGTGAGGGGGGGTGGCATGCGTGGGTACAGTCGGCCGAGCGTCGCTGGCTGGCACGAACCAGGCAAGCGAAGGCTTCACCTACCGTGCGAGATCATCGAGGATAATAAGACTCAACGGCACGAGCAGAAACAACAACAACACCATCAATCAGCGTCACCAACTTGAGCAGCACCAACAGCGATCAAACATGACCAACAACAACTATCAACACAACAACAACCCACCGGCTGCTCACCAACCAGCCCGCCACCCCACCCATTCGTCCACCCACACCTCCACCTGCCCACCTCACTCTCATACCGGAAAAACCCTAAAAAAATCAGCCTATTTATTGATCAATCCTGCGTGTCGCCCGTCTACCTGCTTGTGGTTCCTGTCCAAGTTTGTAAACACCATACCACGGGACCTTGAATCTCTCATTGATGTTTGGTACGCACGTGGATGGTACGCCTGGTACTAACAGGAAAAATAGTGAATACAGAGTACAGACCTCGGCGTGTGCTGAACGTTATTGGGTAGAACGAACAGTTTAGCGTCAAGACATCACCCCTACCACTAAAACCACCACCAACACCACCAACAAAATCTCCATCATCAACAAGATCAGCGACAACAGCAACGAAGCCTATCAACGAAAAATCATGCAACAACACCAACACCACCATCACCACCACCACCACCACCACCAACACGACCACCATCACCAACAAAAAACACAACAGATTTCCATCTCCCATCTCCCATCAAAATCTAGCCTCTCCTACCAGCCCGGTAAATACCCCGAACACCTCCAACACAACACCTACCTACTGCTGCGCAACAGAAGTCTACCTTCCATCAATCTGCGTCAGTCTCCGTACCATTGACAGATATTCTCCATCTCGCTTCAATCCTTCATCGAGGGCTGCACTCGCATACCGCTCTCGTTGAAAGTTCAAGGACCGTTTAATGCCTATACGGTCCTCACATTTTCACCCAGAGTTATATATATATATATATATATACCCTGGCCAGGCCTCCACACCTCGGACAACATCACCGAATCCCACAGCTCATGATCTACCGTACATACTTCAAAGCAGATCTATCTATACTCTCGATCTGATTTTCGTCTGGCTCAATATTTCTGGGCGGGAGCCGCATAACCTATACATGATCTATGGTGGCACATGTTTTCCTGCTGGGTTGAATCGGCACTATTAATACCGCGCAGGTTCTGCACAACCGTTCACAGCGACCGGTGAAGATGGGACTTATGAAAACTGTTGTTCGAGGTTGTGCAAGCTTCGACAAAATCGTACCAGGTACAGTAAGGGCCCGCCAACAAAAAACACCTAATCTGGGCAAGCCTTAAGATTCTTATGGGGGGCGCCATCTTCAAACAACCTTGAGCATAGGCTATTCCATAGGATTTTAGTGTAGAGTTTACCACTGAGCCGTTTTTCTTAACCCTTTTAGAACCGCAGTCCCGTTTTGGGGACAAACCACTCAAATTCCAAGTAATTTGTTCCCAAAACGGGACTGCGGTCCTAAAAGGGTTATAACCCAATTTTCTCAGCGTTCTCGAAAAAATGAGCAATATGTTCTTATTGGGCACTTTCTTATTGCCAGGTATAAGGCATAACCCTTCGAGGGAAAAACTGCAGCCCCGATATGGGGACACACATACTTGGGACCTTGAGTGGCTTGTACCCAAAACGGGACTACTGTACAAGTATTACGGGGGACCATAGTAAATAGGACCTACGGTACACACAAAAACCTCTATATTAACCTATTTTTACTAACAATATTTGGTCCTATTTACTATGGCCCCCAGTATTAGTATGCCCTGAAAGGGTCAAAACATTGAAAAAAAAAAAAACAATCCAAAACCCTTACCCCCCACCGCCTGGAAAAAAGTGTTCGGAATGATGCACGCAATGGACAGATGCATCATCGTCTACTGCAGTAGCTCAGCTACAGATAGGTCATCTACCGCCGTAGCGTGCTGTGCTGATCCGCTTTGTCGAAGAACCACTTCGTCGAAGTTTGCGCCAAGTCCTACCAGTATGATGATAAACTTACGAGCGTTTTGGACGTTGTTATAGTCAAACTATTGAGATTTTGAGTGCGAATCTGACGGCCGGAGTTCGATTTTTTCAAGTGTTTTTTTTGTTACATTTATATTTCATTTTTCTGTACGGTATGCCGACACAACTACTAGGACTGTATTATACGTACAATCGCCGGGTGAGGGTAATGGTGTATGATAAGCATTGCAACGAGCAGTTCTTGCGACGGCTTCAAGTACCAAAAACACCATTATACGGTGCAAAGTAAAATTAATGTAAAATAACTCGATTTTTCGGCCCTGGAGAGCTCGGTGTACCTTAAAAAAATACTCACTCGGAAAACTGCGCTAAATCCCAGGAATGGGGGGGTGCGGGGGGGGGGGGGTGATATCTAAACATCCCCGGGTCAACCAATGATGTATGTCGACTCTTAGGTATAACTGCATTGCCATACGTACATGAATTGGGCTAGGTTTACGGTAACAGTACCCCATGGCCTCTACTGCAAAAAAGAACTTAGCGGTAATATTTATCATCCTAATTGGCCTTATATTCATCAGTAGACTGGTAGTGACAGTAACCACTATCAATGCCACTACTGGGCTTAAGATTTATTTTTACAAATCCGCCGGAGGACGACGAAAAAAAAACTACCACTACTCGTACCAGCTGTATTTGTCGGAATGAACATGTAAATGAGGAGTTACTACTGTTGATAGTAATATCAGTAACAGCAGCGTGGGCTATCAACGAGTGTGTCCAAGCTGCGCCAGGTAAAATAAATAAACAGGAACCAATACTACTGGAGAGGTGGGGGGAAACGAACACCTTCAGGCACACCTTGTTAGTCTTGTGGAGCTTGGCGTCCACCTCCGCCTCCGCTCCCAACAGCAGCCTGCAGCCTTCCGCGCACCCCGCCTGCGAGCAGAAGTGCAGCGGCGTAAAACCGTCCTGCGCGGTCGCCATACAATCGGCCCTGCCCGACAACAGTAGTGACCGGAACCAGCAAGCAGCAAGCAAGCAAGCACCAAGCAGCGAGCAAGCAGCCAGGAGCAAGCAGCAAGGAAAACATTAAACGTTACGAGACACAAGACAGTAGTGATGTGGGCGAAGCACAAAACGAATAGTGACGGGGAAAAAGAGCCGCCTTTTCCAAAATACGACTCAACTTACAGAGTAGTTACAAGCAAAACCAAGTATCAGGTAAAGGGTTTTATGTACTGTAGAACGGCTATTTTTGTTAACAACCTACCAGGTGCACTCTAAACCCTAGCCCTAGGCTTGAAAGATTAAACGCCACTCTCAAAACAAACCCTAGGTCTACATAAAGTATGCTGGCATAGCATTCAGCATAATCATTTTCGTTTTCAAGAGCACAGAGTATAATAGATAGCATACTTGGGCTTTTTTTGTCGTTTAAGCCGCGTAATAGCTTTTATTTTATTTTATTTTTGTCAACTACGTAGCGTGCGTGGACTCTCTTATTATAGGAGCAAAACGAGCAAAACTGGGCGAAAATTAAGAAAACATAAACTGCATTCAGCAGCAGCAGACGAAAAAAAACATAACTTTTGAGAAAAAAAGAGCAAAAAGGAGACGCACAAGCCTGCCCATAACCCCAACCCTGGCCGGGAAAGGCGAGGTTGGGTGTTGTGTTACCGACGGGCGGAACAATGGAAGCGATTACCGACGAGACACCCATCGTGTACTTCGTGTGCGTATAGAGGGTTCCTCAGCGGGGAAAGGTGACAAAAACGTGCCCGATACGACAGACAATCGATTCCTACCTCATGCGCTATATTTTTTAGGACCAGACAGATCCCTACCCTGTGTGATCTAACAGCTTTTTATGTTGCTGGGTGGGAGCCGTACAGTGGTAATCTTCGTCAAGATCTAAAGCAGAAGGAGGCATTTGCTGGGTTACTTTCTGATATATATACAGACCCTGCACCGCGTATCCCACCGGGAGGTCGGAGTTTACTACGGTAGCGTATCACACGAAGTAGACTACGCTTGAGCAAGCGCTGTTAACGGCAAGCTCTCAACTTCGTTACGTGTGATAGCAAGCTCGCAGGCGACAGCAGCGACCACGCGAGAGAGCCGTTTCAGGTCACGAAAACATCACAAATACAGCGCTGAACTCATGCCTCCTGCGTAAAGCTTTACACGTACTCGTATCGTAGCTCATTAGAAGTCTATTATCTGAGCTCACCGGTGCTTGAGCAGAAGTTGGATCATGCCGGCCTTGCCCGCCCAGCACGCCAGGTGGAGCGGCGACCTGTCAACGCCAACACCACCAGCAGCACGAGCGCGCCCAAAAAGCAGCCAAAAAAAAAACAAAAAAAACGAACCACACTGCTGTGTGAGAAGAATGACAGGAAGAGAACAACCAGCATGAAAGACAACAACACGAAACGAGCAAGAGACTCAATGGAACAAACCACGTTTGCGGGTGAAAAACAGATAGACGACAGGAAGAGGACAAGGAGCGTGAAAGACAACACAAAACAAAGAAAAGACCGGAAGGACTGAAAGACAAAAAAACAGTGTAGTCTCACACGAAGAAAATGTCGAAAAAAATAAACCAAAAACAAAGAAATGACGTCATACCGGTACATACCTGGTACCAGGTAACTGGTAACCGATCTGGTCGGGAAAATAAGAACCGTCCGGGTTCTGATGCTAAGATACAACGGGGTTTATATTCCCAACCAGAGATATAACGAAAGAAGCCAAGGGAGACCATTAATATTAATGAACACTGACGGTGTTACGTCATACGATCCATACTCGTAAATTACCAGGTACGAAACGTTTACAGCAACAGAGCAACTGCTGTTGATATTTCTACTATTAATATTGTTGTACGTGTATGATATCGCATAATATACCTGGTACATACGTCACGTGTTAATTTTCCTTGGCTTCTTCTATCGCTACCCCTCTTACGGTCCCGACAACAGAAAGCAGTGTACCTGGTATGTTCGGTCAGGCCCACGAGCATGAAACAGCTCTCACCGAGAAACTGCGGCTCGTTTCACAGGTGAAACTAAGAAACGTTGACGCATCTGACGGATCATCTACATACAGCTCATTCCCACTGCATGATCTAAATCGTTCATATCATGGGGTAGATATATACTCCTGATCTGCATGATCTGCATGATCTGTATGATCTGCATGATCTGTATGACCTAGTTCATGTTGCCGGGTGGAAACCTTATACTCTGCATGGTCCACAGTAGTAGGACATGTTTCCTGGGTCGGATATTTACTGCTGCACTCAGATCCAGCACAAAATATCCCAACGGCAGGCTATAGCCCTTTTGGAACCGCAGTCCCGTTTTAGGGACAAACCCCTTGAAGTATTTTGAGAGGTTTGTCACCAAAATGGGGCCGCAGGTTGCCTTTCTCAAGGGTTACGATCTATCTAACGTATGGAAACATTGACTATTAATACGAGTATTAACAATAAGTACCAGGTGAATAATGTTCAGCGTTGGATCCTGCACACAGCACAATCTCTCACAGCCGGCAGGCGAGGAACTATATACGTACGAGACGATCTACAGCAAGCAGTAGATGGGTAGATGCGTAGATCATGATCTGTCTCATCTGTCTCATCTGTCTGGGGTGTGAGCTTTCCCAGCTGGCGTTGCGGGGGGTCGTGCCTTTCGCATCCGGTGCGATGACATGTATTGAGCAGTCTATCTACTCTCCTGTGTCGCTGGATCACAATGTATCTCTTGTGCCTGGGTTTGTGGCCACACACGTGTGATAGCTTGTACCAGGTACGAGGTACTTGCTATCTCTCTAGGATGAAGAGTCGGCACGAACACTGGGTGTCCCGGATGTCGACGGGTACACAGAAAGAACCGTTAAATACACACCGAATATGAAGAACACACCACACCACACACACTTGCTGAGATCGATTCCACGATTTTTGGCACATGAAAGGTTGCGTGCGACAGGCGGGACGACTGTCACAACTACCTAGTACTGCCATCTGGTATCAGATAGTGCTGTACGACCTCTGGTCTCTGGTTTATATCGAACCATGGAACATACAAAGGTGCCAGGTACAGAATGAACGTGTGAATATGCCAGCATAATATGATATTCTGCAGACATTTTAGAGCAGCAACAGGGAATCCCCCATTTTGTAATATACCTGGTATATACTTGTACCGGCCTAATTTGTGAGCGGTGAGAGCGAACGACTTGAAAATAATCTAGGACAACTGCTGTTGCAGTCGACCAGATCTTGCGGTTCCCTGAGCGCGGGTCGCAGGCGAACTCAAGCCCACCCACAGTGCCCATGCCAAAAAGGCCTTCTCGTACTCCGGGCCGCTTTCACGCTTTCATTTTTCTTCTTCCTCTTCTTCATCATCATCACTATTAATGGTACTCTCGAGCTTATTAACCCTCTTAGGACCCCAGTCCCGTTTTAGGGACAAACTACTTATAATTATAGTGATGTCCCCACATATGGGAATGCGGTGCTAAAGGGGGTAACTCGTATCGTATTAATAGGATGTTTTACCCTCGGCAATCTTCTGGACAAGACGTGGTCAAAGGTCGCAGGTGCCGTCCCTTCTCCCCCCCCGGCATTTACGTGTGTGCGTGTGTGTTCTCCACATTAAACCGTTCTTTCTACCCGTCGACATCCAGCACAACCAGTGTCCGTCAATCCTAGAAGAGATACAAGTTCTGTGGTCACAAAGCTACGCCACAGAGATACTACGTACGTGTGCAGTAAGGACAGCATGTGCCTTCGTTTTTATCGCGTATTCGTTTTTCATCGAATGTTGCTATTAACCATTTTAGAACCGCAGTTTCGTTCTGGGGACAAACCACTCAATTTTCGAGTAGTTTGTCCCCATAACGGGACTGCGGTTCTAAAGGGGTTAATATTAATATTAATATTAATAACTCACGCTCCTCCTACTAATCCTTTTAGAACCGCAGTCCCGTTTTGGGGGCAAAACACTTACCCTGGTAGATATTACCAGTACGAGTAAGTGTTTTGCCCCCAAAACGGGACTGCGGTCCTAAAAGGGGTTAATGACTCACGCTCTCGCTCTTTCCCCCCCCACTCATTTCTTATGCAAAAAAAAGTGCCTGCGAGTACAGCAGTATGCGCTCGTGTCTTAGACTCGAACCCCCGAAATTGATCTTGGTAGGCACGCGGAACTACCTCCGTACCAAGACGCCGGCTTCATTCGTAAAAGCATACCAGGTATCTGCCATAGACTGCTGCTCTGTGATGTGCATCCCTTGATCCCTTGTACCAGGTCAGCAGGTGTGAAGTACCAGGAACAAAGCAGTAACCCCCGTCAAGGTTGAACGGCCGGAAAAAAAGAGGAAAAACCAGCAGCCAGCAGAGCAGCAGTGAATGACGAAAATCTAGGAACGAACGAGATAGGCCTCGGATACTACTCGTGTACTGCCCGTAAGTCTTGTTGTACTCGTTTATCACATCACATCATATACCAGATACGAATAGCTGACCAGAAAATACACACTGACTGGTGAACATGCGTCAATTTTAACCATATACAGGTACTTCGTATCTTCTTTCCTGTCCCCTCCACGCCGTCCTACTACCACTGCTATTTACGGGGGACCATAGTTAACAGGACCTATGGTATGCATAAAAAACTATATGTTTAACCATTTTTATTAACAATATTTGGTCCTGTTAACTATGGCCCCCCGTAATGGTAACATGCCGGTGTCTTCCTCTCCTCCTTCGTGTTGCTTCGTCCGTCCAGCATATCTCCTCCTCCTTGATTACGTATGTTTTCCTTCTATATTATTGACATTCATATTAATAGCAGCCTTTCTAATCTGCTTGCGTCATTTGCCATCATGTTTCATTTCAGAATATATTTTCGTTTGATTGTCTTTTTTTGTTCTTATTTTTCTGGTGTTGCTTGCGTTGTTCAGTGTTGTGTTTTCGTACCCGGTACGCTGACATTTCACTCGCTTTACCCATGAATTCGCGATAATTTTGTTTTTGGTATTCCTGTATCACAAAACAGCCTGTGACACCAGAATCAGCAAATTTCTAGGATAAGGAATCAGGACGGACACTGGGTGTACCGATGAAGCGGGGTAGAAAGGACGATCGAATCTGGAGACAAGACGCATACTAATAGTGTACGGAGTATAAAATAAGACATTGCAACAACGCCATGTTATAATAACGGCGGCAACGATGGATAAGATGAATAAAACTCAAATACAAAACGACGTACACACCCGCCAGCTATTATATGTATATAGACCATCAATATCAATAATATCAAGTACTTCACTTGTAAAATAATACTGGTCCAAAGGTATGGGATGGGATATGACTGTACTATTAATATGAACAACACAATCTACCCCTGGCATCTACCGGGTTTAACTGGTACTCGTACCAGGTAGGTAGGTGATCACAGCAAAATGTTGAAAGCAAAATGTTAAACAGGTACGAGTACGGAGTGGGTAGTCGAGAATTTAATCATGTACCGGTATCTGCTGGTAGTTTTTTCATTTTCCATGTATGAATATGAAATTATATACCGGGTGTTACACGAGTACCAGTATCATGTTAAACTTTGGGGGTCATAATCACCTGCCATGCATGGTGTATGTATATACATGCTCTTATGCCACGAGTATCATGTTACATGTCACCTGTGTCGTACAGCTGTTGTTGTAACGTACAAAATATTTGTAGAACAGTATGTACAAGGTAAATCCGGGGACTGTATTATTTTTGTAACTTGACGCCTGTGAGCACGTGAGCATACTCCTGTACACGCATATGATACCAGGTAGCTTCTACCAGACCATATAATATCAGTCTTGTAAGAGGAATCGGTGCTACTGCCATGCGTACACCGATAGCGTGGTGGACGGACGGTGTGTGTGTGCGTTTTTCACATTACACCGTAAGTTCGACCCATCGACATCCAGCGCACCACACCGCGGTCACCCAGAGTCGCTGCTGATTCTCCATCCTACAGAGACACGGCAGTGTTGGGATATTTTCCGGTCGAAAAAGCGGTTAAATGCGACAACTGAAAGACGACATCAACAACGATGCATCTACACGACGTACAACGTAGCCAATTGCTGGCATACGACATCGACAACAACAACGATCACAAGAACAACACCAGCTTAACCCATTTAGAACCGCAGTCCCGTTTTGGGGACAAACTACTTGAAAATTGAGTCGTTTGTTCCCAAAACGGGACTGCGGTTCTAAAGGGGATAACAACAAGAAGGAGCAGTTGCAGTTGTGGCCAAAAATGTCAGGAGACAGAATTTTCACCCCTTGACCGACCGCAACTTGACTGCCTTGACGTGCCTTGACTGACACCAAAACATTAGGTTCTAGTGTGGAACACTCGGCCCCTACACCCTCGACAGCGCACGTCTTGCCTTGCTTGACATGTCTCCTGGCATCTCCGGCCGTGGAAACAGCAAACCGACTGTTCATAGCCAACGACCACAACCACAGCAGAAACAACCACAAAAAAAAAAACAAGAACAACAACAACAACAACTGCGGCAAACTCCGAGGGGCGCCCATACATTTTTTTTTCAACACCTCTCATGAAAAAAGGTTAGGATGAACAACAAATCGGAGCGTTATGATCATAAGAAGGGGACGAGTTACGGCCAACACAAAAATGTATCCAATTTTAGATTCTCTTGTTTTTAGAGACCCCACCCCCCTCCCCCCCCCTTAGACAGGAGGGTGGGGGGCGAGTCCTTGAAACTTGAAACCATATGATGCGAAACGGGGGGGAGCATAAAAAAATGTGTCCTTCTTAGTATCGGAAAATCGTCCTGTCTGTGATCACAGCGCTCCGGTTTGTTTTTTCATTTTGAACTTCTTCAATTTTATGTGAGGTGTCGACAAACGAAAGACTCTGCCAGACGCAACTGGCACCCTCGTGAAAATAATAAACAGCAACAATTGACAGCAAAGCGTAAAGTATTCGCGATCAACAAGGTCAGCGGGCGTACCAACGTGCCAACGAAACCGGCGCTGGTCGTTCCACCAACGGTCATCGTTGATGGATTCTCCAACGATCATTGTTGATCGTTTTTCCAACGATCATCGTTGATCGTGATATTCTCTCAAACGAGCATCGTTGGTCGTGATAATCTATCTCTCCAACGAACATCGTTGATCGTTTTTCCAACGATCATCGTTGATCGTTTTTCCAACGATCATCGTTGATCGACGTTGCTCTAATGGTCATCGTTGATACCTGAATGGTATCGTTGATTGTCGTTCCCCGATCTTCATCGCTGCTTATCGTTTCTCCGATGTGACGTTATCGTTAATCAATAACCATTTCATCATCGTTAATCGTCGGTCATGTCTCCAGTCCCAAATGATCATCGTTGATTGTTTCTCCAAGGAGTATCAACCGATCGGTTGAACTCACAGCTGGCGTACATTTTCTAGTATATTTTTAATATACTGCTGTAGTCTATTCTCGTTTTTCCCGAAACCGCCAACCGCCATGATTATCCCAACGGCCAGCGTTCGGCGCCTCCCTTGTGACCTGTGACCAGTGAGGACAGGGGACAGCCCTTTCAAATTTCGAGAGCTCAAGTGTTACACACCCCAGACCGACCATCATCTACAGTATACCCTGGTATCTAATAATACTACTCTGTACGGAAATATAATGACCCTTTACATATTAAAAATTCACATGAAGTTTCTTATATTGAGGGACATAGTGGTAACGAACAGTTACCCACCTGCCATTGTACGAGGTTGTGCAAGCAAAATCTGCGTAGTGCAGATCCAACCCCAGGAAAGTTGTCCTAGATCACGCAGATCATACGGCTCATGAGCTAGACCATACAGATCACACAGTTCATATATACTATTAATAAGAACGATCTATCTGCCCTGAATGATCTAGATCACAAATCTATCTGTAGATTATCAGTGCGAGGTGTGAACAGCAGTTATTCACCCCGAGGAGCCACCAGGAAAGACGAAGATGGCGAAACGCCGCGCCAATCGTGTAGCTTTGGCATAATTATCCCGCCGCCGTCGTTTCGGTGACATATATAGCAGCGTTGTAACCGTCGATTCAGCTCTAGCACTCTATTAATAGTCGTTGTTGCACGCGTTTCTTGACAACGTCGTTAGGCTGCAACGCCGTGACCGTCGTTTCGGTTGTATCGTTGCAGTCGTCGTTTCAATCGCGATGCTATATATACATTACTTTCAGTTCTAGCATTCAAACCGCCGTTTCAGTTGTAACTCCAAACGATCCTTTAGGTGTAACGTTGTATTAATATTAATAGTTGTCGTCCCAGTTGTGATTTGAAACCGTCATTTCAGCTGTAATATTGTAACGCTGTAACAGCCGTTTCAGTCCTAGCGCTGTGACCGTCGTTTCAGTTGCAACGTTGTTTATAGTCGTTCCAGCTGATATTTGAAAGCTTCCTTTGACTTATAATGCTGTAACCGTCGTTTTCAGAAGTAACATGAAACGTTTTTAGGTGTAACGTTGTAGATCGTGCGTCGTTCCAGCTGAAGCATGAAAAAAAATCATTTCGAGTTTTGAGCTGTCAAGTTGTAACCGTCGTTTCAGTTCTAGCGCTGTAACCGTCGTTTCAGTTATGAACATGAAACTGTCGTTCCAGTTGTAACGTTGTCACATGTCACCGTCGTTTTAATTGCATTTAATTTTTTTTTAATAAAAAACGAAAAAGAGTACGCCAGCTGTGAGTTCAACCGATCGGCAGATCGATCGATACTCAACTTCGCAAGCTGCGTGAACCGTTCGCGCGTTTTCCATTATTTCCCTCGCGACTGCCTACTGGCCGGTGACTCCCCTGGATGCTACAAGGGTCGACGAGACGATAATAATACCTGTACCATTTCGTGCACTGAAACAGCAGATCGACACGCGAAGGTCGGGGTACACAAGACAATCAAAAGTTGGTTTACAACACAGTTAATCGCAACGTGAAACCATCGTTCCAGTTGTACGTACGTGTAACTTGTATAAGGCGCTGTCATTGTCGTTTCGCCGCCAGCAAATCATATCAGCAACGATGTCTGGTCTTGTCATCACTCGTAAAACAAGAAAAAGAAATCAGCGAAGCTTGAGGATTCACCACTGTTTCAGCCAGCCCACCAACGAACTGACCCATCAATAAATCAGTGAGTCACCACCTGAATAAACCAACCGCCGACGCGAACCAATCAGTTCCTACAACAAGCAATCTATTCGTGAAAAAAACAATTAGCCGGTCGGACAACAAACCGCCGACAATCGATATCTGGGCAGTGGGCAAGCAGCACGCAGGTGCATCGCTACGTTAAGCGTTTTCACCTCTCAGCGATGTAGAAGAAAAACCACTCGCCTATCCCTGCTATAGGAAATCGAAACAGAAAAAAAAATATTCCAATATTCTTCAGGGATATATATTAGGGATGGGTCATACAGCAGATTTGAGTGACAAGGTACCAATCCGATAATACCGCGAAACCGCCATACCAGGTATGTCGAAACCGCTCGTGAGAAACGCTGCAAAAAAAAAAACGAATATATAGGGTTTCGGTTTCCGCAAATATGTGGAGGCGTTTTACACCAGGGGCCAGCACAAAAAATCTCGAAATCGCACAAAAACGCACACCGCATGTGATTTTGAGAACCGCTGACAACCTACTGTGGTACTGGTATTACACATCCCTGGTACGTTAGCGTCATACGAAGTATAACCCATACAAGCGCAAGACCGCTGGAGGAAATCCCCGGAATATATATAGCCAGGGCTGCCCACGGGCCGGGTCAAACCTCGCGGGTCAGGTAGGACAACGGTCACCCGAGCCAACCCGTGATATTTTGAAAAACAGCTGCCCCGACCCGACCCGACCCGACCCGACCCCACTCGTGACATTTCCACAATTTCCTGACCCGACCGGCGGATTGGAGTCATGACCCGAGGGGAGCCATGGTGATTCAACCAACTAACCCTGTTGGTGTCTGAACTAAAATGCAATAGATAGGTTGGTGTCTGAGTTGAAACGCAAGGAGGCAAGGGGTCGACCGGCACGGGGGCAACAGGATCCTACCCTCGGGGCTCCTAGACTAGACAGCAGTGCCGCCGTAGTTGGTAACACCAAAAGTTATTCTTGTTTAGGTCGCGATGTCAGGGTCCCAAAGCAATGACACGTCGAGTGCACCGCACCTGCATGGGGGATGACCAATTACGCTAACAGGGTTATCTGTACGCAGCACTATACGATACCAGGTAGGGCCGCACAGCATTGGAGAACTGCACAGCATTGTCAACCATTTAGTCTAAAAGCTGGTTCATATCATATGAGAAAAACAAAGTGGGACACCGACTACAGCGGCTCCAGCACGGACTACAAAACGGCTACTACTCTGCTGCACATCCCACCCACAAGCCCAATAAAACAACAAAAAACGGCACCCCGACTTCGGTCTACGCGCTAGCCACCGCCACGGTCAATCGACTCAACATGCACCCACCCCCCGGCCCAGAGCAAGAAAACGTGCAAGAATACCCAGCATACCACTCCGTCCCAAAATATAGCACCGTTTGGTTCAACGAGTGTAAAACCGGTGCTTATATTATGGAACAGAGAGGTATGCAGCACACGTGTGATAAGATAGCACACCCCCTATCATAAAATAATTTTTAGAGCACATTAGAGCTGATTTTCTCCAAAGCGTGGGCGGGGGGGGGGGCGGCGTGCACACAACGAATTTAGCGGCTCTGGGAATATCTCGTCAAGATTTTTTTCCCCACAGACGCGTTGCTCGGCGTTCGCACTCTCCGCCTAGTCAAGAAAATCGGCACAGAAATTCGCACGTACCAGGTACGAGGGTGTGTGTTATCTTTGCCCTTTTAGGAGTACAGTCCCGTTTTGGGAACAAACTATTTACGGGGGACCATATTAAATAGAACCTAGGGTACACACAAAAACCTATATACTTCCGTTTTTTACCAACAATATTTGGCCCTCTTTACCATGGTCCCCCGTAATACTTGGTATATTTTGAGTGTTTCGTCCCCAGAACGGACGGGACTGCAGTTCCAACGGGGTGAAGTGTTACACATTACGGTGAAAAAAAAGGAATATAACTTCAACAACAACTACAACTTCAACAACGCAACCACAATAGCAACACCACCATCATCAACACCACTCAGCAGCAGCACCACCACCAACAACAACAACAACAACATCACCACCACCAACACCATCCACAGCATCACCTAAGCAACAACAAAAACCACAAACACGGCAGCAACAACAACGGGATCAAATTCAAACGCAACAACAACCGCCAATTAACGATGTACAGCCGGAGATAAGAACCTGGAGCTAATTTCTCGTATTTGGTGTTCCAGAACAAGGCGGCCACAGACGAACCGACCGATCATCACCTCGTTTCCGCGCGCAGCAAGCAGCAACTAATCACAAGACGAAAAATTACTTCTTGATATCATAGCCCTTTTGAGATTTGTTTTGCACCGTTCACCGCTGCAAACGTTTTCCGGGGAAACAAAAAAATCACCCTTTGGACTATTTCGCCTCACCAAATTCAGGAAATAAGTAACCCGCCCCCCCCCCCCCCCCCCACAATCCGTACGTGCCCTTTCATACGCATGATTTTGCCATAAGCGCAGTGACATTCAGCATTATATACAGCAGCAGCAGCAGCTACAAATTGTCCTTGTTCGAGGATGCAAAAAAAAACGTTTTTTTCGTCTCCCCAAATCCAGAAAATCACCCCCCCCCCCCCCCCCCCCCCCCACCCCTCGCCAATGCGTGCCCTTTCATAAGCATTATTTATAGCACCCTTTTGTTGAGAGTTGAACCATCTCACGACTGCAACCATAAAAAACAGACGGTAAAAAAAGGCCATTTTGAGCCCTCTAGAGACTTGACCCGTTTCACCGCCGCAAACGTTATCCCACACCATTTCGAAAGTGCCTTCTCGCCAAAAACGTTCTTGGGACAGTTCTTAACCCCATTTCGACTGCACTTTCGCTTTGAGGGCAACTTACCCGGAAAGAGATAAAGAGATAATGAGATGTATGTCGCACAAAAACAGTAGTGCGGTACTAAAAGGGTTTCCATTAACAAGACAAAACTGCAGTCCCATTTTGGGGACAAACCACCCGAGTAGTTTGTCCTTGAAACGGGACTGTGGTACTAAAAAGGGTCAAAAACGTTTAGGACCGCAGTCCCGATTTTGGGGACACACTACTCGAAATTCGAGTGGATTGTCCCCAAAACGGGACTGCGGCTCTAAAAGGGTCAAGACTAACTATTATGGGAAAACTTTGAAGCGCTCTCAGAACTGGCGTTTTTTTCCCCGAAAACCGGCGATTTACTCGACGGAACTGTCAAAAACACCGGTAGACTCCTCAGGATGCTCCCCGAAGTTTTCTGAGAGCTTTCTCGAGCACTTTTCCGTTTCTCCAGAGTCGTGGTTTGGACTGTTCGTCCATATTTCCAGCTTTGAGGGCATCACGCTTTTCCATCAAAAATCTTCGGAAGATCCATGATTTCTGGCCTCAGTTCTGGCCAACAGCCTTATTTTTGACCGTCCAGAGAAAACTGATTGGCTGCTCCACAAGTTGAACTATTAATAGGACTGTGGAGAAACGAGAAATTGTTCCTGAAAGCTCGCAAAAAAACTACGGGAAGCATTTTGAAGAGTCTATCGGTGTTTTTTGGCTTTCCCGCCGAGTACAACGATCATATTCGGCCTAAAAACCCAGCTCTGAGAGCTCAGCAATGTTTCCCTTAATAGTTGGTCGAAGACAAAAAAATGACAAAAAAAAAATGCGACCGTTATACTCCCGGATCTCGTTCAGCAATACCCGAGCCATTTGGTTTTGATATTAAAACCAGCACATCTATTGAACCAATACTCTGACCCCCACTACCCACTACTGCTATACTTCGAAGTATCACTTTTGGGGACCCAGAGATAGCCATGAAAAAAAAGAAAAAGTTGCACGCCTGTAACAGTTTATCGATCCCCAATTTAAACTTCTCACGTAGGTATTTCAGAGCAGATAGATCATTCCTGATCTGTATGATCTAGCTCATGTTGCTGAGCGTGAGCTGTGTAATTGGCACGACTTCGCACATGTTCGCTGGGTGTGATCTGTACTCTACCGCTGTAGTCGGAGAGACTATTAATAAACCACAGGTCGGGCACTACCAGGTATTAATATCATGCTACCACCAGGTGTGTGTGATTGTTCTTCACATTGAACCGCTCTTTCTACCCGTCAAAAATCCAGCACAACCAGTGTCCGTGCCGATTCTTCAACCTTGGACAGATACGAGCTCTGTTGGACACAAAAAAATCGAACTACGACACATCAGACATCCTACTTCTGTACATTGTTCACGCAGTGGGCGGAGTTGATTATTTATTTATTTATTTTTTCTCATCCCATTCATTATCTTCGCACATCTTCTTCTCTCTCTCCTTCCAACTCGTAACTCAGATCCGGGGTCACATAGTAGGCTCTTCTCCCCCCTTCCCGCTACGGTACGTGCCTTCATTTTTTATCGCGAGAAAATTTCAGCCTGTTCTTCCCTCGTCGACTCGCATCGAATTGTGCCTACCCACGCTGCAAGGCGCTCTCAACAACTGAATCCTTTTTTATTTTTGCAAATAAAGTCAAAGTCCGACCCACCTGGGGCTCGAACCCAGGACTCGAACAAGTAGAATTCGAGGTTAACCGACCGGTATTGATAATGCGATGCCATGACGCCGTATCGGATACGACAGGTACGACATGCTCATTATGAAAGAGAGAAACATCCGAGTAGAAAGAAAGAAATGAGAACAAACTATTTATACATGTTTGAACGGTGTTCTCGTTTTGCAGTGGCGGTTCCGACGGAATTCCCGATTATGGTGGATAAAATCGCGTGGGAGCAGGGTGGCTTGGTGGGCCCTGCCGGCGGCTAATTATGTTTCTGCACCACTACTAACTAGTGGGAGCGGGGTGCCAAATAGGATCAGGTCCGGGTGGGATCGGGATGCCAAGTGGGAGCAGGATCGGTAACAGTGTCGACTTGTGAAATTCTCTGACAGGCTCGTGTCTACAAATAGTTCCTGTCTACCAGGTACCAGGTACATTGTTTAACACTTCGTACAAGTCATCTACAGACATCAGATAGATCCTAAGCTGCCGCTGTGACATGTTGAGCAGGACCTGTACAGTACAGATACAACCCAGGAAACGCATCCTAGATCATGCAGATTGCACGGCTCCCACCCGGCAACATGAGCCAGTACATACACATCATACAGATCATACACATCAGGCATAATCTATCTATCTGCCCGAAAGATCTAGATCATGATCAATCTATAGATGAGCTGTCTGGTGTCTTTAGAAATTGGTCTTATCAATCATCTGCGAGCAGCGTCAGCTGTGAGCGTGTAGCAGAAAGAGTAACATTTTCCTGCCTTCAACCGTGACGTGCAAGTCCTTACACAGCAGTAGTAGCACCTCTTGCATCTTAGCTTCAACACCACATTAGAGTATCATCCATGCCCGTGGTCTCTAGTAGTGGTTACCCTCGCATATCAACACAGTTGGTATCACCGTGGGAAGAACGCGGCTGTGGCCCCGGAGAAGCCAGCTGCCCCGACACGGCAAACTGGCGCGTCTCTAGCCTCGAGCGGGAACACGGTCGCTTCATTCTTCGTCTGTCCGGCAGCAGCTCTAGCTAGCCATTCACGGCAACACGTGCCACGCCAGCCACCTCAGCAAGTCCTGCTACGGCAGTGTCAGCGGTCCCGACACAGCTCGTCGCGCCTCAAGCCCCGGCGGTGCCAATCAACGCGGCTTGCGGTATCACCCCCCTGCGGCCGGTGTGGTTGTCCGACGTGTGCCAAATATTGCACTTTGTATTCTTACCCGTCCCCGCACCGTTATCACCCCCCACTAGAAACCACCCCCCTGTGCTAAAATATCGCAAAACTCATATTAAAACATGTCCATCATCACCCGGGTACGTTGGATACCACCACCACCACACCCCGCCACAGGAAACAGCCCCTGGGTGATGCAAAAAGCAAAACGCGATCATTATAGGGTATCACCCAGGGTGATTTCTTACGTCATACGAAGTACTTGGTGTACGGAAACGTCGAAATTCTCAGAGTGCATTCTTCTTTATTCTTTCCACCCTATCTACTAATTTCGCCCGGCATCTCCAGCTCCCTCCCGATCGTCTCTCAGACCGGGGGTCACATGTGATATCATGGCAGGCACCCCACCATCCCCCCTCCCGAACTATGGTGCGCGCCTTCATAATAATCGCGAGGATATTTCAGCATTGTCACCCCTCGTGGACATGCGTCTAATCGGGCATACTTCATGTGTGTGTGTTCTTCTTTCTAGCCGTCGACATCCAGGACAACCGATGTCCGTGCCGATTCTTGACCCTACCACTCAGCACTATTACGGAGGACTATAGTAAATAGGACCATATATTGTGAATAAAAATAGCGAAATATATAGGTTTTTGAATGTGCAGTAGGTCCTATTTACTATGGTCCCCCGCAATAGGTGGGAGCAGGGTGCCGCATGGGGATCAGGCCCGGGTGGGATCAGTAAGGTAGCGGCGAGCCTACCATGTGTTGCAGAGAAGTACGTACGTACTGGTATGAATTTTTTATTTATTTTTTTCCATCCCATTCATTATCTTCGCACATCTTCTTCTCTCTCTCCTTCCAACTCGTAACTCAGATCCGGGGTCACATAGCAGGCTCTTCTCCCCCCTTCCCGCTACGGTACGTGCCTTCATTTTTTTTATCGCGAGAAGATTTCAGCCTTTTCTTCCCTCGTCGACTCGCATCGAATTGTGCCTACCCACGCTGCAAGGCGCTCTCAACAATTGAATCCCTTTTTTATTTTTTTATTTTTGCAAATAAAGTCAAAGTCCGACCCTCCTGGGGCTCGAACCCAGGACTCAAACAAGTAGAATTCGAGGTTAACCACTTGAACCACCGGGGCGACCGGTGTATGCACTTTGAAGAAGCCAAATACAAATTTGAATAAACCGTGTACGAGTAGCAGGGGTAGAGGTGGATGGAACTAATTAATTGATGGCTTCACCTACTACTATTGTACAAGGTAGTGTCTCTTATTACGGGAGACCATAGTTAACAGGACCAAATGTTGTTAGTGAAAATACGGAGATATATAGGGTTATGTGTCTACCGTAGGTGCTACTTAATATGGTCCCCCGTAATAACTACTTTCGCCAAAAGAAGGACACGGTATGCAAGCTCTGTGGTCACAGGCCAGGACAACACAGGGTCGGAGATATAATATTATAGTTACGAGTATGCAGCAAGGAGAGCAGACAACGCAATGGCCGCTGGTCATGCGTACTGGGTGGCGCACCTGCCTGGGGTGGTGCTTTCTGTGGTACTTTATTATTCTGTGCAGCATGTTGTCGTTGGGTCTCGTTGTTTTAAATAGTCTGTCGCATCTCCTCCGGGGTTGGTACGACATTTCTTTCTTTTCTTTTCTTTTCTCTTCTCCGATTTTTTATTTATTTATTTTTCGTCTTTCGTTTTTTCCTCTCAGCGTATCTGAAAGAGTTCGAAGATTGTGTGTGTGTTTCCACCTCTGCCACATCACCCCGTTCTTTCTCCCGGTCGATATCTCTTCAATCCTATTACGGGGGACCATAGTTAATAGTACCTATGGTATACATAAAAACCTATATATTTAACCATTTTTACGAACAATATTTGGTCCTATTAACTATGGTCCCCCGTAATAGCGGGATACAGATTCCGTCGTCACTAAACTAAAACTACGACACAGCACAGATACTCCGTTGTTATCCAGTTATTAATAGCAGAGTAGATGGTGCGATATGCCTATCATCGTACTGGATACGACAGGTACGACAGACACATTCAGAGGAAGAAAGAAAAATCGAAAGCAACCACAACAGCTACGAACAGGAATAGATTGGCTGCCTGGCGCGTGTATCTAATACCTGGTACGTAGTGTAAAACAAACGGAAGTGACGCGCTCCCCAGGGGGGACACGACAGACATGCTGTACGTTGTTGACTGCTGTACACAGAACAAGCGTGTTGACTGTCAGCAGAATAAGAACGGCAATACTCGTAGGAAAAACAATGAAACAAATGTATCTACCACTTCGGCTGTAAATATAATCACCCTTCGAACTCTTTACATGAACGTCAAACGAAGCTTATATTTCGGTCCAGAGTCAAGAACAACATGCTAAAAGGCGGCCACCAACTCGAACAAAAAAAAACGACGAATTTTGACCAAAATCCCTTTTTGAACCCTGATCAAAATATCAACTTTCGTGCGATCAGCCATCAATCAACCGTTTAGGACAAGCGTGAGCGCTCAGCGAGTATTATTACGTGTGCGTGTGTTCTTCACTATCAAATCGTGTTTTCTACCCGTCGGGTGGGATCATATCCTGCTCGTGCCGTGCCGTACGTAAGGCTCCTTGCCTCCTTGCATCGCCACTCCGACACCGAGTTGTACACGTCGTATATCATCCCCCAGTCATACATATGGTGCCCGTTCGTTGCTGCCGAAATCGTCGCATTATGGCGTCAATTTTCCCCGCTGGCGGCCCAAGCGGAGGTTTCAACTTAATTTCATCTTAGACCCTGCATTTTCGTTTGTTTTGTAAACTTTTTGTTGCTGCATTGATTTTGTTTCATAGAGACGTCGCTGCTTGCACAGAAAAACGTGATCGCACCGTGAAAAAAAAAAAAAAGAAGAAAACTTAGAACTTTAGAATTGTCGTTTTTTCTTTGGAATTGTCGTTTTTTCTGAAGAGAGGTGCCGAAAGCATCAGTCAGACACACACGGGACGTCTTGCCGTGTGAACGTTAATGTTGTTGTTGTTGTTGTTGTTGTTGTTGTCTTGACATTAAATCGCCTTTGCTACCCAGCTTCATCAGGGCACCCAGTGTCCGTCCTGATTCCCTATCCTAGAGAGATACCAGTACTGATTTTGAGGTCACAGACTGAGAGACAGAGGAAGACCAAAAATAAAACTAAATCGTAAATTCAAGCGTAAAGCAAGTGAAGTGTCAGTCAGCGTACCGGGCACGAGAACACAACAACACAAGCAATACGAAACGTGATATTCTCAGGTATGAAGACGACGAAATCATTAATCATACCCATACATACTGCTGTTCGAATTCTATTCTTAGTGTGAAAGTCGGAACAAGGCTGAGCCGCGCCGTTTCCAATTAGTAGTATTGATGGAAACATAGTGAGGGGTTGATGGAGATCTCCCGTCACGGCCCAGAAAATGCAGAGCAAATGCAGCAAACGAACATCAGGTGCAGAGCCACGCAGAGCGCATGAAAAACAAACGCGGAGCAAGAGCAGAGCAATACCGATGCAGAGCAATACCGATGCAGAGCACATGATGAGCACATGATGAACACATGATGAGCACACCAAAATCAAGCACAGAGAAGAAGCAGAGCAATCGAAAATCAAAATCAGTTCAAAATCAGACCAAAGTCAGTACAAAAGCGTAAAGCAGAGAAAAAGCAGAGCAACACAGACAAAACACGGAGGAGCCAACGTAGATAACGCGAAGAGCAGCTACATAAAACCACAACTAATTTCTCAACCGGCAATTACCCCTTAAATAGAACAACACCACCGCAAGCCTCAGGTCTCCTCGATGATCCAGCAAGTGGGTACCTAGTATAATATACCAATTACGCGCAAGTTCCGGAATCCTCTACTAATAGGTACATACTGGTATGACTTGAAATCAGTACTGGAAAATGATCAGAACATTCTAGAGCACCATATTTCCCTGTAACTCATTCTCGTTTGATATATACCAGCATACCGGTCCCCCTCAAATTCCAAGAAGTTCGTGCCAAGAGCGCGGTTGCTGTGATAACTACTAACTGTTTTCAGAGCAGCATTGATACTACTGGAAATAAGTACTACCGGTACGTGTAACCGCTTGAAAACTTCAACATTGAATCAGCAACAGCTACTTGATACTACTCATAGAGTAGGAGACGTTCCAGTGGAAGGCCCTCCCTCTAACTTCTTATTTTCGTATATATGTACGTACTGGTGTTCATGTTTCTTAACCCCTTTAGCACCGCACTCCCATATGTGGGGACAATTTACTCTAATTATAAGTAGTTTGTCCCCAAAACGGGACTGGGGTCCTAAAAGGGTTAAGTAGCCCCTCAACTGACCCTCATTCGATCAACCATGGTGATTCTTATAGAGCAATCTTAGATTCGCGCTTGGTTCCATCCTTTCGACATCACCATAATACGAACATTCCAGTCCGGTAGCTTCGTTAGCAGGTTATAGTGCAGGTAGGCACAATTTGATGCGAGTCGACGAGGGAAGAAACGGCTGAAATCTTCTCGCGATAAAAATGAAGGCACGTACCGTAGCGGGAAGGGGGTAGAAGAGCCTGCTATGTGACCCCGGATCTGAGTTACGAGTTGGAAGGAGAGAGAGAAGATGGGCGAAGACAATAAATGGGATGAGCAAGAAAAAAAAAAAAAATGAAAAAGTGCGGGTAACGTACAGCAGCAGCAACCAGTGGCTAACGCTTTTTTTTTTGTGACGTGTTGATACGATGTCATGCGGGAGGAGCAACACACGATCCTGAAAAACTCGAAACATTTCGAAACCACCAAACAATTTCAGGTAAAAGGTACCAGGTGCCAAGTACCATAGTAGTACTATGGTCTCTCATGCCCGGTACCTGTTGCATGCCGTATCATGTATGATACCTGGTGTGTGCTCGTACCATGAACCAGGTACGTATCATATCATATGCATATGCAGCATATGAAGCTTCAGGTTTCGAGTTCCTCATATATGGACCGTACGCCCTTCATGAGGCCATACAAAACCCGTAGCACGCGCGATCGAAGTACCACACACAGCATGCAAAGATGAGATTCGACGATTTCCTCGATCCCACAGCTGTTATTCTTCAATTCCATAAATAAACATATTATACGATAGCGTATCAGATCATGCGCACGAGCATGACACTGACTGTTGTAAATATCATACACCGCGCCAGGTACATGGTACATGTTTCACATGAACACACTCTGGGGGCAAAAGCAAGGATCGTTGTGGTATAAACATCAGCAACTAAACTTCCCTACATTTCCGTCCAGAGCATGACATGACCACCACGCGTATTTCACCCGAGCATAAGAAATGATCAGAACTCGGTTTCCTCATTCTCATGAACCCTTCAAGACTGCAGCCACGTTTTGGGGACAAAACACTTGGAGTTAAAGTGCTTTGTCCCGAAAAAGAGGCTGCAGTCTCGAGAGGGTTACAGCAAAGTCTTGGGGAAAACTCAACACTCTGCTGTCTACTCTGTCGAAAGTCAATTATTTCAGAAAGGCGCTTCGAGACAGCGACGTACCAGGTATACATGAAAAAAAAAAAAGAAAAAAAAAACCAAGCCATCATGCAAGTATTATACGGTATCGAAAAATTACTCAAAAGTTATCCTCGCAAGCTTGGTGTGAGCATGCGATCGCGCGTTTTAGACGGCGTGTGTAGGTTTCTATTAACCCCTTTAGCACCGCACTCCCATATGTGGGGACAAAGCACTCTAATTATAAGTAGCGTGTCCCCAAAACGGGACCGGGGTCCTAAGAGGGTTGCTGTCTACAACATTTTCCAGGTTCGAAAGCAACGAACTCGCTCACCTACCAAGCATGCCACAAAGGCGTCAAGTGTTGTACGCAGTTACCGTATACCGTATACTCCCTGTATATAGGTGTTGCAGCAGGGCAGTAGGGTCAGGACAGGTCCAGCTCAGGCCGAGGGCTCGGGTTCGTGCTGCTCAAGTCTTGAACGCACGTGCGGTGACTGGCACCTATATGTGCATATATACACCGCCGTTTAACCCCTTTAGAACTCCAGTCCCGTTTTGGGGACGAGGCACTCAAATTCCAAGTAATTTGTCCCCAATTGTCCCCAAAACGAGACTGCAGTCCTAAAAGGGTTAACACTCAACCTACATACATAGATATACTTCGACTTTTTTTCCCTTGTTTTTTTTCTATTATCCTCCAGCGAAATAATAAAAACAGACCACACTTCCACGTTCAATTTTCGTATCGTGGGTGTCGATTTAACCCGTAGCTCCCGTTGTAACATCAGAACAAGCTGCCGTTACCCCAGGCGCTTGGGCACCTCTACTTCAACCCCCCTCCGAGACTGCATCCCCGTCTTGGGGGCCGAAGTACTCAAGAGAGGGTTAACCCCTTTAGAACCGCGGTCCCGTTTGGGGACAAAACTACTTGAAATTTGACTGGTTTGTCCCCAGAACGGGACTGCGGTTCTAAAAGGGTTAAGACCGCACTCCCATTCTGCCCAAAACGGGACCGCAGCCCCAAGAGGGGGTTAAGACTGCTCTCCCACTTTGAGGACAAAAACACTTCCAACGACAGCACCAGTAGAGTAGGATTTAGGTTTCTGTACACTATTACGGGGGGCCTTAGTTAATAGGACCTACGGTACCCGCGAATACCTACTTCAAAGTATACTATTACGGGGGACCATAGTAATACCAGGTAGGACATATGGTGTACATAAAAAAACTATATATTCAACCATTTTTACTAACAATATTTGGTCCTATTAACTATGGACCCCCGTACTATATATATGCCTGTTTTTACCAACAATATTTGATCATGTTTACTATGGTCCCCCGTAATAGTGCGGTGCTACGAGAAGGGTCAAGATAACACCCTTAAGCACGAATTTCAAAGCCGATTTTTCTTCGAATTTCAGAGCCGCACACACATGGAAAAAGGCGGCTTTCGGGGAGATTTCGTCGACATGTTTCCATAAGAGACGCGGCGCTCGGCGTTCTGCCGCTCCCCGTTCTCCAGAAAACCAACCGGCTTGGGAATTCGTCCAAGGGGAGGTGTGTCATCTTAACCCTTTCAAGACTGCAGTCCCGTTTCTGGGACAGAGTACTTAGAATTTGAGTGATTCGTCCCCCAAACGGGACGGATTTGTGACCCAAACGGGACTGGTTTCTCCCCACAAACGAGACTGATTTAACCCCCAAGCGGGACTGATTTTGTTCAGAAAGCGCCTAGTGTCCTACGGGTGTAGTTGTAAGATATGCACAGACTTCAAAATTGACCTTCGGCACTTCCGGAGTTCCAGTGCCGGAGGCAGTCATACAATTTATTCCCCATCACCATCCTCTGCCCCCCCCTCCACGAGTTGCTCTGTCCTCGGGAATCGTTCCAACCGTTCACGTTCCAAAAAAAACGACCATCCGGTGATGAGAAACTAAACCTCCCTGACCAAAGCAAGACCTGAAATCCGGGGATGGCTCCTAAATGTCCCCTAAGTCGTGATTTAAAGCTCGCCTACTTAGCCATGATTATCACCCCCCACACGCCCGCACGCACTCAGTGCTTGGCGCTTGGCGTTCAGCAGTCAGCGATCAGGAGTGTCTGTCTACTCCTCCAATCGGAAAGGGTCTTACGTACCGGTATTTTTTTATAATTTTTGTGATTTTGCGATACGGCAGTAGACACGGGCGTTCACAGTGGTTGCTGTGGCGTGTTCCAGTCAAGGGAGGGGGGCGTTTGTCTGCACTCCAATCAATCGGGAAAGCTCGTGTTGATGGAAGGCACGATCATGTGATAAAACACGAGTCGCGCCATGTGCAGGGCGGTTCGGTACAAAAACTTTTGTGCAGGATGCGGGTCTCATTGGTCTACTTCGGCCGCCCGGAGTTTTTTGGGGAAAACGCCACCAGGACACGCTGCGTGAATACCCTTGCCGACCTCGAGCCCCCAAAGGGTTCGGTTTCAGGTCCGGATTAGGCCAGAGGTCGGATTGGTCCAGGCCGACGTGCAAGCTTAAAATTGACGACACACGCCATGCACAAAGTTTTGGGCCGACCTGCACAGAGCGGAAGCCACTAAACACCGGTATTGAAAGTGGATACGGTGGCGTTCAGCAGACAGGGGCCAGGGCTGAGCTGAGGACGTCTCCAATCAGAAAAGCTCGTGTCGATTGAGATACTGCTGCCGTTAAGATATCGTGATACAATAGGCATGGGCGTTCCCAGTGGATACGGTGGCGTGTAGCAGTCAGGGGTCAGGGAGGTATCTCTGTGTGCCTCCAATCAGAAAAGCTCGTGTCGATTGAGGTCATGTTGTCCTACTATTGTGATAACCCAGGCACAGGCGTTCATAGTGAGTGCGGTGGCGTGGATCAGTCAAGGGAGGGGGGTGTCTGTCTATGCCTCCAATCGGGAAGCTGGCTGTTATTGACGGAGGTTACGATCTTGTGATGAGACACGGGTCTTCAAAGCGGATATCGGTGGCGTTCAGCAGCCAGGAGTCAAGGGGCGGGGGTGTGTCTATGCCACCATTCAGGAAAGCTAGTTTTTATTGAGGTTGATTATGATGTCATGATACTGTTATAACATAGGCACGGGTGTTCATCGCGGTTTGCGGTGGCGTGTAGCAGTCAAGGGATAGGGGTGCTCACATATGTCTGCAGTCGGGAAAGCTCGTGTCGATGGTAAGTTCTCCCAAAACGGCCAAAGCGGTGTTCACAGTAGTTGCAGTGGCGTGCATATATAGGGTGTCAAGAGGGGGGCGTCTGTCCATGCCTCCGATCGGGAAAAGCCCGTGTCGAATGAGACAAACGATGCTGTTGATAGGCACCACGATACCTACTTGCGCACCGAGTACGTATGCAAGCAAACTAAAACTTTGCCCACCTCCGACCGTGCCCGAGCTTGGCACCCTGCCCCCGCCAAATTGACTCTTGGTACATAAACAGCCGCAGGCAGGGGCCATTTCGCACCCTGATGGCACGCCGACTCAATCCACCAACAAGCCAGCCAGAAGCAAAACCAAATAAAACCTGCATACCAGTGCAACACGCGTCAGCAGCTAAGGATCTCTTGTGTTGGCCAATCAGGCTCGCGGCTTATTGTGAGGTCAACGTTGAACATAGGCTCCTAAAGGCTACCAGGTCCCAGGTATTATAAATATACTGGTAGGATTTAGGGAGGCGTTTTTCGCTGGGGGCAAATGCTTAGCTGTAATTCTTTGAAAAACAAAAACTCAGGCTGAAATTACCGAGTCCCAAACTCTCGACACATGTCGCGTAATGTTTACCTTGTACCAGAGAAAGACTGTGGAGAGTTCATTTACAATACCCCGTGTGCAAGCAGTGTTTCCCGGTATTAGAGGCACAGGTTTGTACGTTGAATACGGTGGCGTGCCGCGGTCAGGGGTCAGGGGGGGTGGCGTCTGTTTTTGCCCTCAAGCGGGAAGCTCGTATCCGTTGAGGTAACGGTGTCGTGACAGGCACGGGTGTTCACAGCAGTGGATACGATGGCGTACAGCAGTCAGGGGGGTGTCTGTATACGTATATGCCCCCAATCGGAAAATACATATATTTGTAAGCGTATCGATTGAGGCCATCACGGTGTGTGGTAGGGACGTGCGCACAGTGGATGCGGTGGCGATGCAAGCAGTCACACGGGCCAGGGAGGGTTTGTCATCATCCCTTCGATAGGGAGGTATCAAATATCGTATGTACAAGCACGACTCGAGGTGGGTAATGGCAGGCACGGGTGTTCGCAGTGGATACGGCAGCGTTTTCGTCGTTCGCACATCAACCCCGTGGTGTACCTGGTATGGAATCCCGGCGACAGGAAGTCCATCCCATCTCTGCGATCAGAGACACGGGTAGTGCTGCTGACGCTGCCATCGGTTGTATATAAAGTATGTTACTGCGACGACAGTTGACCGCCACCGGCTAAAAATAAAAGCTGTTTTTAGCCTGTATTAGAAGCAAATACGAAAAATGTAACGCAAGCCCGATAGGATCCGCGAGCAGGACACGAAACAGTTTTCAGCCGATTTTCGCCTCTGCCTTATTCCCTCGTATCAAGCGCCTCCATAAAACAGTACGAAAAACTGCACACTCGATCCGACTGACGATTAGGAAGGTATCCATCAGACGCATCCCGTCGAGTCAATCGTGGGTCGTAAATCGGCCTTTTCGAGGAACACACCGAGCACAACAAAACATGTTGTTGTTGTTGTTGTTGTTGTTGTTGTTGTTGTTGTTGTTGTTGTTGTTGTTGTGTGTCCAATTTTGATACCGCTTTGTTCTCAAATGTAAGCACCGGTTGTGTATTAAGATTAAATGCATAATGTTCTTATATTTGGGAACAGAGTGGAATTGACTCTTGCACAAATCGAACAGACCACCGGTCCCCACTTCATGATCTAGTGGATCTATCAGGACACAGATAGATCATCCATTTATGATAGCTCATTCATGTTGCCGGGTGGAAGCTGTACAGCCTCATCTTTAGGGCCAGTTCTTAAGCAGTCGGATACGTTTATCATGGTTGAATGTAAGGAGTCCCATGTGCGGCACGGGCGAGACATAATCCTACACATGATACCCCTACGTACGTACTGCTGGGAGCTCACGCCGCTCCTAGACAGCAGTAATTGACAACACCAAAGTTATGATTGTAACATCGATTTGGTCGCTATCTTCATCACCAAAAGGGAGACTGACAACGGGGAATAGCGCAAAGGTCGAGCGATATGTCCACAAAAACGCGCGTGCAGCAGCAAGCAGTGCATATCAAAAGGCGACAATGCCCACTAGCCCGAAGACGGATAACACCCTACCCGTGCCCGTACTTACTAAGAATCAACCGAAAAATTGTCGACTAACTACCAGGTACGTTCCAGCATGGTTCTGTTCAACTTCGGGCAAAGAGCTATAACTTGTAGCCCCTTTGATTACATTGCTGCACCTGTAACGTACCACGCTGTCCCAAAATGGGGTAGAAGAGCCTGCTATGTGACCCCGGATCTGAGTTACGAGTTGGAAGGAGAGAGAGAAGATGTGCGAAGATAATAAATGGGATGAGCAAAAAAAATATTGATATAATATATATATATATACCTGGTATATATATATATTATATCAATATTTTTTTTGCTGACCGAAAGCAGGTGCTCAATCAAGCGGTGCCGAAATTTTTCGCTCAGATTGTTTCGTGGCACGACAGTCTGACAAAAAATATAAGGGCAATTTCTACGTTTTGCGGCGTATCTTGTGTTGTTTCATGTTTTTTTAGACCCCGTTTTTTTCTACGTATTCGTGGATATCACTGGAACTCCCAAATCCGCAGTTTTCTTCAAAAGGCCAAACATCACACCCACCCTCGAGCCGCCACACCAACCAGCAAACGGAGCTCGCGCGCGGCAATCGCCGGTTGACACCCTTCTCATCTTGTGCTCGAGATGCCAGTTTCTGGAGGTGCTCGCCAGATCGTGCCACGAAACAATCTGAGCGAAAAATTTCGGCACCGCTTGATTGAGCACCTGGTATGTAGGTATCACTTTTATATCATATTATTACACAAATGCCCCTTACAAGTTGGGACAGAGAGAGTCGGTGTAGGGTCCTGTTCGTAATGGTGAAAGCGATCGGAAGATACCGACCCCATTTCTGCCAAATCCAATTACGAAGGCGCGCGCCAGGTGCAGCTGCATCCTGCACAAAACACAAACTTTGTGCAGTACGTGTGTCAACCATTTCAACCTTGCACGTGGACCCAGACCAACCCAACCCCAGGCCTGACCCGAGCCGAACTCCAAGCCTTTGGGAGCTCGAGGTTGGCAGGGGCAGTCACGCGGCTCCGCCGCGTGTTTCGGTGGCGTTTAAAAAAAAAAAAGTCAGGCGGCCGACAGACACGCCATACCGAGAAGACCCGCATCCTGCACAAAACTTTGTGCAGGATGCAGCTGCACATAGCTCGAAGCAAATGCGAAGGGAGTTATACTATATCCCAGGTACGTAGGCTTTTCGTAATAATATTCCCGGAAAGTCATGCGGTCCCCCCGTATAGTCCCAGCAATATGAGGGAGGGATTTTTTTTTTCCGTGTCCGTGGCAGCTCTCTGCTCTTTTGTCGTTCTTCGACCACTCTTACGTACGTGCTGGTAATCCTTTTCTCCACCTCGGGCAGATCATGACCTATCTGATCTATCTGTCCACCGTAGATCATCTACTTCCTCGCCTGCCCTTGTGAGAGGTTGTGCACGATCTGCATAGTACACGGATCATAGCGCAGATCCAATCCAGGAAACATGTACTAGATCATGCAAATTATACGGCTCCCACCCGGTAACATGAGCTAAGATAATACAGATCACACAGATCATACAGATCAGGGGCCTATCTATCTAAGTGCCCTCCAATATCTAGATCAACAACTGGGAATGATCTATCTGATTTGCCCGGGATGTGCACGTTTCAGCTCAACTCTGCTTCGTGTGGCCGATACTGCTTGTACGAGGTAATACCGGTAATCGTAACTTCATAATCCGTCATCTTTCTCGTATATGCTACAATTAATGAGATAGAATCAAGGCAATCGAGTTCCAAAGTGGTTGTTGCATCATGAATGCGGGTGTAAATCGCTCCTTGGCCTTTACGACGGCGGTTCATGTTACGCTTCCCTTTTTTCAGAACACGTGTTTCTATGATGTTACGCTTATCTTCTTCCGAAACTTGTGCTTCCGTTGAAAAAGTGATCACCACCCCAGAGCAGCAGTCGGACTCTTAGGATCCAAACACTGACGCAACAAGCAACACACCCCACTCGCAATGAATCTGCTCAAGCATATCGTACACCACAGGTGTATTCGCACCGTTTGGCACGCCTGGCGCACCTTAGATTGGAACAATTAATTGCAATAATCCCCCATGTTTCAAAACTGTTTTGACATGCATGCCTCGCATGCTTCAAAACTGCAAGTACTGCTGTGTTACAAGAGAGTGTATGCCGTCTGGCACGCCTCGCATACGAACCTCATCGCTCGAACCTTGAACTGCTGCCGTATCACAAAAGAGGATATTGCTGTCAATAAATACAGTGGGGGCCCTCTATAGTGCGGTTTATACAGTGCGGGTGCCCGGTATAGTGCGGGTGAATTTGCTTGGCACAACTTGGACCCCTCTATAGTGCGGGTGCCGCACTATTCGGGGCACCCCTCTGTAGTGCGGGTTTGGTACCTCTCAAGACCCTCCATAGTGCGGGTTTGACGTCACGCCACGTCACCACCCGCCTAGATGCGGTCAAACTAACACAAATCCCGGCACACACATACACACCTCTACCGCATAGCAGCAGCAGCTGCAGCAGCTGCGCCAGGCCGATGTTAGGGAGTATTTTTATGCGTAGAGCAATGAGCCGTTTGCCCCAAGCACGGGGATCGCAGACACGATCGGTCCAGGCGAATGCGCCTCCCACCCCGGGCTCGATGACGAGGCCCTGGCCATGCAGGAAGCAGGCTGGGACCCGTCTCCCAGAGAGAGAGAGAGAGAGACCCTCAACTACTTTTCCGGGGATGTGCTTGACACCCCCCCCGCTTCTATAAGGGAGAGGGGATACCGTACCATACTGTTGTATTTTGTTGGTAGCCGGTCGATCTGTTCTGTATTTGAATTTTGTGTGTGTCTTAAGTGAGTCAATTGTTCGCCGCGAGGAACGAATAGTTTTTTCTTCGTGCCTCCAAGCCGCCCGACCCCCAAAAAAAACGTAGGTGGCGTTGGGTGGTGTGGGGTTTTCTAGGAAAGCCTGAGGTGAGAGCGTGCGGGAAGTAAGACTTTTTGGGGTCCTTGTTTTTACCCTCTTTTATCTTGGAGTCCCCCCCCCTCTCTTTTCTTCTCCGGGGGTGTCTGGGTCGTGTTGAAAAGGTGTTCCTTTCGCTTTGTGAACGGACGTGCTTCGAGTTGGGTGAGTTCGGGTTTCGTTGTGTAGCCTTGTGATTGTTTTCGTAATGTACAAGCGGAACTATCAATGCAGAGTGGAACAAGGAACAACAACAATGGGCTGTGCACACAGCCCCCAGTTTGGTACACTAGTCGTACATTGCGTAACATGGCATGGGCAAAAACTCCATCTCTGTACAGAGTAGATAGGACGTGGTTTTTACCGGTGAGCACTATTTGCAACACGCTGCTCTCTTCTTACCTGCGAACGGACGCAGGCTTCTATCCGTAAAGGTACTACGTCTTATCCCCCCCCCTCTTTCACCCCCCCCCCCCTATTTTTTATATAGGTTGGGTTGGCGTCGGTTGGCAACGACACTGTAAAACATGCCGCTCACTAGGTGAGCTAGACAACCAGGGTACCGTTTTGTTCTTTGTTCTTTGTTTTTTTTGGCGGTCGCCCACAGCTGGTTGTCGAGTTAGATCGTTTGTGCGAGGTAAATAACCTTTACTCCGCACAATTGGGAATGATCGTATCACGTAGTGTTCAAGGCAAGGCACCCAAGAGGCAGTTACATAGTACTCCCATTGATGTCTCTGAAAATGCCTACGCCGGAAATTAAACCAACTCATTGAAGCTGTCGTCCATATGCAAGTCCGCCTCTAAAGCGGTTCTTAGTAGGATGCAGCTCACCCTTCATGCGACTCGCCAGACACCTCACGGCGCTTCGCGCTTGGTGGGAGCAATGTCTGCCTGGTCGGTGAAAACCCGACATGCTCCGTCCCGGCATTGTAGGGATGCGAGGGTCGATGGTCATACGACTACGGCCATGCATGAGATCGAGTACATCTCTCCTATCGAGTACACCCCCCCTCACTTATTACATGCACTACGGTGCCACCTGCCTAACAGTAACCCTCGCTGTTGGCTACGTCCTATGCCGAAATTCAGTGATATCGCGAATAGTGCCCCTATCCGCACTATTCAGGGATATAAAAAACACTGAATAGTGCCCCTACCCGCACTATCCAGGCCCGAAATCATATAGTGCGGGTGCCCGCTATAGTGCGGGTCTTATCGCTTGTCACTACAGAGGGCCCCCACTGTACGTGTACTTTATATTTATTTCTCAATTATCCTTGAAGTCTGCACCTCCAGATTTTTTACTTCCTTACACGAATACGGACTTCATGAGACCATACTCCGAAGTACGCGCGATCGATTTTATCACGCACAGCTTTCAAACATGAGCTTCGACCGGAGGCCTATGCCAACGGAAAAGCGAAGTCAAAAAGTTTTCTTCAAAAAACAGGAGACATTGCTTCCAAAGAACAGCGGAAAATATCCTCGTATCGCTGCTGTCGTCAGGCCTCTGCTGCTGTACTAGACCTGAATGGATAATATATACCTGGTAGCTTTTAGTATAACCGCGCCAGGCTTTTTGAGCCCCTTTAGTACTGCAGTCCCGATTTGGGAACACACCCGTCAAATTCCAAGTACTTTGTCCCCAAAACGGGACTGCGGTCCTAAAAGGGCTCTCTTAAATGGGGGAAATCGATAGTACATGCAGTACAAAAGCAGCGGAAAGGATATCGACACTGTAAAACATGCCGCTCACTACTGGAGCTTGACAACCAGGGTGCCGTTTGTTTTTTTGGAGGCCACCGCGGCTGGCGGTCGAGTTAGATATTTTTGAGCTGGGGAAACCTTAACTCCGCACAAGGGGGATGATCGTCTCACGTCGTGTGTATAAGGTAAGGCACCCACGAGGCAGTTACATAGTAAACCTATAGCTGCCCCTGGAAGTGGTCACACCAGAAAATAAAACGATCATATGACGCTCTCATCCATATGCAAAAAAAAAAAACTTACAAGCGGTTCTTAGTAGGATGCAGCTCATCCTTCATGCGGTTCGCCGGACACCTCACGGCGCTTCGCGTTTGGTGCAAGCAATGTCTGCCTGGTCGATGAAAACCCGACATGCTCCGTCCCGACATTGTAGGGATGCGAGGGTCTATGGTCATACGACTACGGCCATGCATGAGATCGAGTGCATCTCTCCTATCGAGTACACCCCCGCCCTGTACTCGTACTGCGGCGCGCTCACGCCCAATGGCTGATGATACCCCAACTCGTCACTGTTTCAGTCGCTCTATGCACCTACTATCTACACCCCAAGTCGGTTAATAGTTCCTACTGCTACTCCTATGTACCGCCGTGCATAGGTTTGTGGATAGCAGCCGACTTGTTCCACTAAACCCGTGTACCTCCCTCCGACCATCCTGGTTGGAAATACTGCACCCGTCTAGCGTTCACAACAGAGTCCGGACGGAGTTCATCTTACCGGCCGATTTGGGACGATTCAATCGATACAATCGGACTCGCAAAATTGAGCTAATGGTTCCGCCGATATACGTACATACTCGTCACCACAGCACAACAGCAGTGCCTGCTGCTTGCTAACGGAGAGCCCATCGTTTCCGTGTAAATGCGACGAAATACGGGAGTATGAGCTTGCTAGGTATGAACCAGCGCGTGGATACCGGGAAACAAATACCCGGTGGGGTGCATGTACTTGGCGAGCCTTTCGGACGATCTCGGGCCGATCGAACCATTTCTCCTTACGGCTCACTACTCAACTTTGACGGGGGCTGTGCGGTGTGTCTGGTTCCTGCAACCCCACTTGATGTACGAGTACGAGTGTATAGCTCGTACGGAGGGGGGGGTCGCCGAATCGTGAATGCATCTCGAGGCGCAGACGACGTGACTAGCTGAGTTTCTTTTGCGCCAACACTGCCTGCGCCCGCTTTTTTTTTCTTTTTCTTTTCTTTTGCCGAATCGGTTACCGGATCGGGCTCGACGTCGCCCACGAACGATGTCCATTCCGATTAGCGTTCACGCGCAGTGTTTTTGCAGTGTGCAGGGATTTTTCGCGACCGATTCAGGGTATTTGTAACAATTTGACACATTAGCTGAGAAATGGAAAACTTCATCGAAAGTCGTATTTGCAATCTGCGTGTGACACTTCACTCCCACGGTCAAAGCGTGCTCGCATGGGTTTTATAGAACCTCATGAAGGATTATAGGTCGGTGGTGTCTCCCCTGGGCAGTGTTGTGAACCGAAAGTGAAAAGTGGCTCGGTCGGTTTTTCGGTTTTTCCCCAAAACGTCGGTCGGTTTCGGTCGGTTTTAGCCGAACAAAACCGAAACCAAATATTTCTCGGTCGGTTTCTCCGTCGGTTTCTCGTCAAACCCAATTAAATGGTCAGTGTTTGGAAGGGTTCGATGTGCATGTGTTGGCATGATGTGACATATGATCGTATGGTGTCAAATGGCCCTCCTGCAGTACCTGCGTTTGCTGCGCCAGACGGTACAGACCGACATAAGCTGTCATACTGGTACGTCAGACGGGGACCGTCAGACGTGCTAATATTTTGCAGCAAACAATAATTACAGATACAGCAGTTAGTTGCTGTAATAAAAACATTTTTGTAGGATTGTGAAGACACAATTTGCAGCATACAGCTAACGCAATGAACCATGCGGAAATCAACGTTGCGCAAGGGGGGGCTGTGAAGACGAAGAAGCATTATTGTAGGCAGAGGGCGACTGTCGCAGTGCGACAGCAGTGCAGCAAACGAAGAAGCCAGCACTGCCGTCTGTATTCGACATGATTTATCCCGCGCAGTCTCGCGGCGCACAGTGCCCTGTGCGACAGCTGCTGCCTGCTGCCATTGCTGTGCTTCTGTGTGTCGTGCCGCCATACGTACTGCTATGCTATTGCGAGATGTGGGCTGCGTGCTGGCTATGGGCTGTGCGCTGGCTGTGTCGCGTGTGTCGCATGTATGTATCAAAAAATTATCAGGGCTTTTCGCGGGTCATGACCCGACCCGCGGGTCGGGTCAGGGGGGTTTCAAAATGTCGCGGGTCGGGTCGGGTCGGGTCGGGTCACTTTTTTTCAAAATTTCGCGGGACGGGTCGGGTCATTGTATTTTTAAATCTCACGGGTCGGATCGGGTCGGGTCAAAGGGTTTTGAAATCTCACGGGTCGGGTCGGGTCGGGTCAAGAGGTTTTGAAATCTCGCGGGTCGGGTCGGGTCAGGAGGTGTTGAAAATGTCACGGGTCGGGTCGGGCCATGACCCGTGAGATACGGGTCATTCGCGGGTCAGGTCGTGAGGTCATCATGACCCGTGAGTTTTTTCTGGCTGACCCGCACGTCCGACCCGCGGGTCTGGCCCACGGATCAGTATTTTTGCTAACGTGTGCAGCTACCTGCCGGAAGGCCGCCTTTGTGACCCGCGGGTCTGGCCCACGGGTCCGACATTGTACAACAAAAAATACTAATAGCCGTTTCCCGCCCAAAGGCTTCTCTCGTGTCGATACGTACACCTCCGAGAGCATATCATAGGTGTACCTGGTAGTATTATTATTGTGTTCATGTTCATGTCCATCCATTTCCACAAAAAAAAACGCCCACACTCTCAATCATGCAGGGTGCAACAAAATGAAGACAAGACATGACAGCAGTGTAGGAAGCCCGCGCTCGTCGCGGCAGCAGCAGCAGCAGCAGCAGCAGTAGCAGCAGCAGCAGTGTCAGATCCACCGCTTCAGTGCTTGCTGCTGGAGGCTGCACAGCTAGGTCGCTCGCCAGGGCGCCAGAAGAAGCCATCGGGTCAGAGCTATAGGGTCGACCCAGAGGCCGGGAGGTATCCGCCCGGCAGAGTGCGGGTGTGCGCCTTTCTCCATGTCATCATCTTTCTGATCATCATGGTCTTTTTTGAAGCGCACAAAACACAATGCTCCAAAAAAATATTAAAGAATGAAAAAATCGAACACAAACGTACGACATTTTCGGAAAAGTACAAGGGACCAAGGGCCATCCAACCGACCAACGTACCAACGTTTATATCTTTGGACCCGTGAGCTTTCGTCGTTGACCCGTGAGATATGTCATGGGTCCAGTTGACCCGACCCGCATGAAACCCGTGTCTCACGGGTCAATCGGAAGGTGGCGGGTCGGGTCAGATCGGGTCAGGAAGTGTTAAAAACCTCGCGGGTCGGGTCGGGTCAAAGGGTTTTGAAATCTCACGGGTCGGGTCGGGTCGGGTCAAGAGGTTTTGAAATCTCGCGGGTCGGGTCGGGTCAGGTCAAGAGGATTTCAAAATCTCGCGGGTCGGGTCGGATCAGGTCAACACACCTCAAAAAAATCGCGGGTCGGGTCAGGTCATCCGACCCGACCCGACCCGACCCGATCCGTGAGGTTTGACCTGACCCGCGAAAAGCCCGGAAAATTATGAAGGGGTTTCCATACAGATATGAAGGCTTTATTGGGGTAGGGGACAGGAAAAAAAGCGACCGAGAAAAACCGGGTCGATTTTCCGGTTTCGGTTTATTTTTCCAACCGAAAAACCGACAAACAAAAGTCGGTTTTCGGTTGGAAAAAACGACAAAAAACCGACCGAATAAACCGAGTTTCGGTTTTCGGTTCACAACACTGCCCCTGGGTGATTGATTGTACCAGGGCCAATCAACAGCACGACTTTACGAAAGACGGTCAGGCACAATAAACCTATTAGTACCCAGGTGTCGGACTGCCTCGTGAATAAAACAACAGCCTTTTCGCCCTTTCATCTTTCCGTCACACACAAGCGTTCCTTTCTTTTTTACGTCCTGCCGACTCCCCCCCTCCCTCGTCATCGCCGGGGGCAGCCACTCATATACAGTGTATAGTAGTCTAAACAAACTATCCAATACTTGGTATTGGTATTTTATAGGAGACGAAATAAGAGGCGCAATACTGTAGTTGTTGCGTCGTGTTGTTTGCGGGGATACATTTTCGTCCTGCCCCCCCCCCCCCGCCCCCCCCCCCCCCCCCCCCCCATCGCTGAGTATGTGGCGGTAGCTTGTGTTCTTCCGTCTTCAATATTACAGTTTAGACCTCCCTCCCCCCTCCTCCCCTCGCTGGAGATGTGGCGGTAGCTTCGGTGTTTTGGCGTTTTTCGAGCCCCGATACGGATACGCCTGCTTCTTTTTTCCCCGTGTGGCGTCCCTTCAGGAGGGGTTCGTTGCCTCGCATGGTAAGGTAGTTAGTGAAGGAGCGGGGTTTCAGGAGCGGCGTGTTCGGTTCGTGTTGATGCGGTAAATCGTGGAACCGGCGTTTCTCCGAACCTTCCGTAGTACTCCCTAGTGCTGCTCATCAGGGAGGGCTGTAACGTCTTAATGGGACCAGTGTAATGATATTGCCCTGGAGGGCCTGGCCTGTGACGGCCCAGGGTGAGGATTACGGAAAGGGTGCCTCTGATTGCATAACCATTGGCAAAATAAATTCGCGAAACGCATTTTGAATAATCTTTGGCTTGCACGTCGGCCCAGAGCGGACCCGACCCCAACCCCAACCCTAACACTACTAACGTCAACACGTTGGGGGGGCTCGAGGTCGGCAGGGGCGGTCGCGCCGCTCCGCCACGTGTTCCGTAGGCGTTCTTCCGAAAAAAAAAAAAGCCGAAAGACCAGCCTAGACCAATCAGAGAGTGGTGTTCCACGAGGTCACTTGAAAGGAAGCGATACCAATTAGGGCCGATCATATGCACGAGAAAGGAAGGCGTGTAACAGTAGGTCTATCCGTATACCAGGAGTATATGAGAACCGGTGATTCAGGACGAGGCAAACAAGCACGCCAGAACGCCTTTATCTGATAGAACGTGCCAGAAGCGTTGTTTCCGTGCCTGTGTTGCCTGCCTTTTGGTCAGTCAACGAAAAGCACGTCATCATGACCTTTTTTCAGGCAAATAAAATGAACGACGTTCTTATTCCGACACTCCCAACACTAGGGGAAAAGAGGACACCAGGTATGATCTGCTGCGTGCCGTGTGCTTTTTTTTTTGGGGGGGGGGCGAGGTGGGCATGTGTTGAGCGAGCGAGGCAATGACAATTCCCCCCCTCGAAACAGCACTACGTGATCTTAATGGATACCTTGTTCTCCGCGATTCTGGAAACCGTTCGCGGATCGCAGCCGTACCTGTCTGCTATCACGAAATGTGACACCTTCCGGCCGAGCAGCTCCAAGATCTCCACCTTCTGGGCGATCGAAAGCCGCGTACGGGGGGCGCTCTTCTTATCCTGTTATTTTCCCCGTCTTTTCTGTTCCAGTCTTTGCGCTCTTCCAGTCATCCCCGCCGCAACACCGACCGTGTCTGACGCCTTGCGCTTTCCCGCCTGGGGCTCGATCGCCTCGCCCTTGCCCGCGACATCTTTCGAAGATTGTTTGGCGGCAAGACAATCATGGCACACGCGCTGCATTGGGTTGTCGCAGTCCGGGTCGGCTTAACGAAGTTGACCACCGCATTCTCCGCGATATTCGTGGCCAAGCGAGACCCTGCGCGCTCACGCCAAAGAGCGCAAGATGGCGGCCGGCACAGCTGGGTTGGCCCGGGGTAACCACCCTCATGCCCCGAGACGCCGCGGAGCTCCTGACGGCAGCGTGGGGCGGTGTCTCGGCAGCGGCCATCCCAAGCAAGGTATGGTCGATGATATTTTTTTTTGTTTACCCAGTGCTACAGATCTACTCGTATCGGTAGCGCGTAACAGCGCGATCGCGTAAATAGGGTCGTAGTGCTGATGTAAGAGTAGAGAAAAACCATCGAAATTGTTCAGTGTACCCGCGGCACCTTGGACCAATCAGCTTGCTTGGTCAAAGCCCCCGTAGTGTGCTCGTTAATTTCACTCCGATAGATTTCTCGTTCGGTGTGTCGTTGGTGTTGGCGCGTGCACTTTCTCCCGCTGCACTACCGCACGGCCTCTGCGTTTCATGTTGACCCGTCCACACCCCAGGTGCTGGGTCAAAAGGCAAGACGCTTTCGCTGGAGATGAAGGCTGATCTCACGGCTACGCACGGGAAGGCTGCGCAAGCTGGCGGCAACGAGGTGGCGGCGCTCGCTGGGGCTCTAAACGGAGTGAGCACGCGCGTGCACCAAAAGCCGAGAAGCAGGGATCCCCCGATATCGACAAGGAGGCGTTGGCGAACCTGGATACCACCCCAGGACTGCCTGCCAGCGAGGAGGTCATCGAGGCGGCTGAGGTTTGGGCGACAGTGGAGGACCAGGAGGATATCGTAGAGGCTATATGCGACTCGATGCGGTAGCCGAGATGACGGAAACGTTGAAAATCACTCACGTCAACGAGGTGAACGTTGGCGAATTCGAAGAAAGCGACGACGACAAGACGGGGCGGGGGGGGCGGTGCCCCCCCGCGCACTGCGTGGAACTTTAGTCGCCCTTTGTTTCTCGGGAGAGCGCGACAAAGGAGGCGTGCGGCAGTGGCGATGCCTTATTTTATCTGCAAAAGGCCAGGGTGTCGTCGTTCACCAAGCCGGTCGCCCCGGTGGTTCAAGTGGTTAACCTCGAATTCTACTTGTTTGAGTCCTGGGTTCGAGCCCCAGGTGGGTCGGACTTTGACTTTACTTGCAAAAATAAAAAAGGATTAAATTGTTGAGAGCGCCTTGCAGCGTGGGTAGGCACAATTCGATGCGAGTCGACGAGGGAAGAAAAGGCTGAAATCTTCTCGCGATAAAAATGAAGGCACGTACCGTAGCGGGAAGGGGGGAGAAGAGCCTGCTATGTGACCCCGGATCTGAGTTACGAGTTGGAAGGAGAGAGAGAAGACGATGTGCGAAGATAATAAATGGGATGAGAAAAAAAAAAAAAAAGCGCATGCCTTTACCCCTTTTAGAACCTCAGTCCCGTTTTGGGGACAAACCTCTCAAAGTAGGTTTGCCCCCATAACGGGACTGCGGTTCTAAAAGGGGTTAACCCTTTTAGAACCGCAGTCCCGTTCTTGGGACAATCCATACAAATTTCAAGTAGTTTTGTCCCCAAACGGGACTGCGGTTCTAAAGGGGTTAAGCCCTTTGCAACAGGCAGGCATGAGGCAATTCTGTGAACCTCGACAAGGGCAAGGGCTGTGGGCACAGCAGAGGACTTAACCCCTTTAGAACCGCCGTCCCGTTTTGGGGACAAACTACTTGAAATTTGACTGGTTTGTCCCCAAAACGGGACTGCGGTTCTAAAAGAGTTAACAGTAGATAGTAAAGTAGTTCGGTACCGCCGTACAGCGATGTAGGTCCGCCAACAAAAGTGCCCAATAAGAACATGATGCTCAATTTTGGAGAACGCTACAAAATTTGGGATGAAAAAAAACGGCTCCGTGGTGTACTCTGCACTAAATCCTACCAGTACCAGGTACCAGGTATATAATAGCCTATTTAAGGTTGTTTAAAGATGGCGCCCCAATAAGCATCTCAGGCTTGCCCGGATTAGGCGTTCCTAGTTGGCGGGACCCATACTGTAGTATCGGCTGGAGCTTTGTTGTGAATCGGACAGTACTCTCCGTACAACAGCAGTTCAGCAGATGGTGTGTCCGTCGCCCACCACATCTCAATTAATATTATGCGTACTTGTCAAACAAAGTGTGCGTGCGCCCGTCTGCTCTGCTGTGCTTTTGTCCCGTCTGCTCTGTTGTGCTTCGGTGCGTGTTTGAGGTCACACGTGTTCACTGGCTTCAGCACTGGTACTGCTGCAACGCTGTGCCTTCCTTCTCCGAGCACACGTATGACATCCCTCTTCGTGGGGGAGGCCCTCTGGCTCATCTTTTGGGTCAGGAGCACGCTGTACCTTTAACTTTAACCCTTTTAGGACCGCAGTCTCGTTTTTTGGAAAAAACGGTCAAATTCTACGTAATTTGCCCCCCAAACGGGACTGCAGTCCTAAAAGGGTCAAAACGCAGTATGTATGAACTCAATAGGGCGGCTACCGCTTATTGGGACACAACCAAAAGCCCAATAGGGCGGTCAACCGCCCTAATTCCGATACTCGTAGGGCCGTCTTTCGATATCTTCGCAAACTACAAGTACACCGCCTTATATAGGCCCACCTACTATTAATAACTGCTGTACGTACGATTCGGAAAAAAACGGGGAGAGTCGACGAAGTTGTGAAACCGACGGACACGCGTAAGAAGCCGGCGCGAGGCCGCGGCTTTTGGTGATAAGGGCGCTCTGCGTGGTGACGCACCGCGTGGTAACGCGCTGCCATGCGAAGCAGCCCCCACCTGCAACACCGAGCCTAGCCTGTGTGTGATGACGTAGGCAAGGCACACTACCGCTGTGCACTGGTGTGATATAAGGCATCGATAAGCGATACCTGGTATACCAGTGCGTACGATATCGATGCTGCTGTCTGTGTCAACAAACGAGAGGACATCGACAGGTTTCGGCATTGCTTGCCGACTCTCCTTCATCCAAGGATATTTCCGGGAGCAGCGCGACGGCAGCGCAAAGCGGCAGCGCCGATGGCCGGAACGACAGGCCTTGCACCAGGGGACGAGACTCTCTCTGGCCTACCGCGTACTCCCTGCCCCACATCTTCGCCTCAATCTCACGGGCGCCTCGCCAAACTAACAAACGTGCAAAATCTGCTATAAAATTGATGTCTCTTTTTAGCCTCTTACGTACGCTCTCTACGTGGACTCACCTCTGCATTCCATCGAGCGCATTAGCTGCTTTTAAACCGCGCGAGTCCGTCGACTCCCGAAAAAAATCCTCCCCGTCCTCCACGACACCAGCCCTAGCTATCTGGTGCAGACGGGACGCCATTTCGCCGGTCCTAAGCTCGCTTGATAGTTTCCGAGTTGGTTCGGAGCTGGCTGCAGGCTGATGATGCAAACTGCAAACCCAGTGCAACTACCCCAAACCCCTACCAAGTGGAGGAGGCGTTCTCAATATTCAACCACGCGCGCTGTTGCGCGTCAACCCAATGCCAATCCTCCCTGTCTTGAGTGATATTCAACAAAATCGACCGGCACATCATCAAACAAGCTCTAGTGCTCCTCACGAACGCCCTGCTTCTCCCTCCGCTAGTCCTGAAGAGCTACACCCAGTGATCGAACGAGGCTATACGTGTCCTTCGGGAGAACGCCCAGGCCGGGATACAGCGAGCGGCAAGTCTGATCTTCTTGTGGAATGCACCATGTCCGATAGGGGTGCTACCCTCGCTGCGCCGGGCATCCTACCTGCTCTAGGGATCGCTCTAGCCGTGTGCTTTGTCGCTCTTAGCAGAGCACGGGCCTCGGCTCCCTCAGCAGATGCTGAATCCCGGAGGCGGAGGCGGAGGCGCGCAAATGACCTGAAGAGGAAGAGACCTGTGGGCACCCAGACGGAGGTTTGCGAGGGCCTGGTTGACCTTATTCGAGACCTCGATGCCCCTCCAGAGGAGCAGGTTGTCGGCCCCTGTATGGCACGGGAGGAGCTCGCGCGTGGCCTCTTGGTGGTGGTGGTGATCGGGCCGGCGAGCACCAAGATCCACCAGGTGGGTCAGATTTCCACCCGTCCTTGTCTTGTTGTCTAATGCTACTTCCGCAAGGGCTTGAGAGCTTCATTTTGTGCTTTACAACAATACACCATTGCGTCAACTGACTGACGGTACGAACGCACACTACACACTACTGCTGTGCCAGGTACTGCGTAGTAAAATGACGAGCAGGTTACTGCTTTGCCACGATGCTCGAGAAAATGTACCCTACGTTCGCACCTGGTGCAGCGTTTTTGCTGGACGCTGCGCTAGTTCGTGCTGTGTGCCGTGTGGCATGCGCGAGACCTGGCTTCCCCTAATGGTGTGTACCCGGTGATATGTAATAGGCACAAGCGCTTGCCACCTACGGGTACAAGACATTGTTGTTGCACTTGGTGCGGATGACGTGCTCATTCAAAATTCCTCGATCGACTGATCTCGAAAACGCGGTTCAATACGTACGAGTGCGCTGCAAGTGGAAGTATCGAAAAAATGTGACGATGTGTGACAAGGGAAAGGATGTGACGATTATTAACCATGATAGCATCGGCCATCGGCCCGCACGGAACACGGAGCAGCCTGGGCTGCTGGGGTAGGGCGGGGGGGGGGGGGGGGGGTGAGGGCTGTGTCCGAAGTGTAGCTGGAGGGGATGTACGACATGCGCTGTATATGTCGCCGTACATGGGTCCCAAAACGCCCTCTACCTCGTACCTGTATCATACTATTGCTGTTGCTGTCCTCATTTATTCGTTGTCTACCGCAGTGCCAAAACGTGTTGATTTCCCAATGTTGACACAGCAGCTGAAGCTTCGTCACAGCAGCAGCAGCAGCAGCAGCAGCTGTAGAACCTACTGAAACATCAAGACGAGTGCTCGTATACTGCTGTACCTGGTGTGTATAGAAGGGCATGCACCCTGACGTGTAAGTACTGTAGTATGTACGTAGACTACGAGTACGTATTCACAAAATATTTAGTGGCGACTTTCTGCCGAATATTTCGCTCGCGGTTGACCTTGTCGTTGCCGACTGTCAATTTTCGGCAAACGGGTGCGCCCTTTCGACCAAGAGAGACAGACCTTAGAGACCTTGGCGCGGAGGTACGGGCGAAACTGCTCGACACATCAAAAGTATTAATAGCATTCTGGCGTTCCAGTAGTCTTGAGCGGCAGTAGCATTTGTAGTACTACAACAGCAGTAATCAAAGTACAGTACCAGGTACTAAACTATTGGGTACCAGGTATATACCAAGTATGTACAGTAGTATAGTGCAGACTTTAGTATTGTCAGGTACCTGGTACCTGGTATATATATCGTGTTACAGGGGACCATAGTAAGTACCAGGTAGGACCTACGAAAGACACCAAAACCTACCGGTATACCAGGTAAGTTACTGCTGTACCCATTTTTACCAACAATATTTGGTCCTAATTACTATGGTCCCCCGTTATAATAGAGTGGTGGCGGCAATGACTGCTGTACTCCCCCAGCACCAGACGCCCAGGGACTCCCCTTTGACGGTGGTGTGGGCGGAGTGCTGCTCCTGTTGCCGCATCAGTAGGACCTATTAATACCAGGTATCTCACCTACCAGGTATGAATAGGTGCTGGTATAGCGACAGCCATGACAAGAAAGTGCGGTTTTATCAATCGCCTGTGTAGCGTGTAGCGTGTGGCATGAGCGCACGAACCCAACGATAAGTGCGCCATGCTTGCGCGCGATTTGCGAACATACCCTTGATTGTATCAACGCGATGACAAACATGCACCTGGCATGGTACACCTTGTGACTTTTTCGTCATCTGAGTGACCCTTGTATGTGCGATCAGATTGGCACGTACCTGGTGCCTGTTGTACGTACGTAGTGGTGATGAGCCAAGGCTACTGAATACTTGCAATAGGCCGCATAATTTGCGTTCGGGTAACAACATGGTGGTAGAAGAAAGCTATTAATAGGAGAACAGGCATAGAGCATTTCTGTACAAGAAAAAACGATTCACTATACCAGGTACGTAGGCAGTTGCAGGAGATTCAAACACGCACTGTCGACGGGTAGAAAGAACGGTTTAATGTGAAGAACACACACACGGCACCACGGCCACCGTCACCAACTCGACACGGTTTGCAACGCAATAAGCCCCACAAGTGAACGCAAGCGCATTCGGTTCTGTGGACGCTAGGTTAGTCGGTTAGTCACAGGTCTCGCAGTCAATGATGCAAGCCGTGATACACAACAGACAGACGCACAGGACAGACTAACGGACTCACTGACTGACTGACTTGACAGGCAGACAGAGGGACAGGCAGAGACTGACCGACAGACAGACCGACAGCCAGACGGACAGGCAGACAGACAGACGGACGGACAGACGAACATCCTGTTCAAATTGAACATAAGCAAGCCTATATCCCATACGCACCCCCCCCCCGCTATGAAGTTTTGTTTAGACACAAAGGCTCAAAACGACCTCGCGCTTTTCCTCAAATACTACTTCTTTTTGTGTGATTAATAATAGTACAGTGGTAAATGGAGCAAGAGTGCCTCGTACTCGCAGTAGGCCGTGTGCATTCGAAAAAATAGGGGAAAAAAACGTCGCATCCAGAACACACCAAAACCACAGCCTCACGCCGACCGCGGCGAAACCGATACGGCTTGCGTGGGACAAGGCCCACGCGTTAGCTCGCCGCTTCTATAAATCCCGGGTCTGGAAATCGGGCGTTGTCCAGGTGATGCAATCGAAGAGGTAAGACCAAGACAGGGTACAAGAACAGACAGACAGACACACAAGCTATTACGGGGGGGCATGGTTAATTGGGCCGAATATTTTTAGTAAAAATTGCTAAATATATACCTGGTAGTTTTTTATGTGTACCATAGGTCCTACCTGGTATTAACTATGTTCCCCCGTAATAATTAAATTCGTGGGAGCCTGTACCCCCGCAATGAAGCTTTTGTTTTGCCTGTACGCGAAAAACGGCCTCAATACTATTAATAGCGGCGAGGTAAGTGAGGCAAGGTTGCCTGGCACATGCAGTAGGCCGATGGCGTCTGGAGAAAGAAAAAAAAAAACGAGAACGAAAGCCCACCGCATGCGAAACGTACGACCAAAAACAGCACGTCAACCGCGGCCAACTCGAGGCTCTTTATGTCAAGCGCATCGGGCATCCGAGGCTGCTGCTGCTGCTGCTGCTGCTGCTGCTGCTGCTGCTGCTGCTGCTGCTGCTGCTGCTGCTGCTGCTGCTGCTGTTGCTGCTGCTGCTGCTGCTGCTGCTCTGCGGACACCGGTAGCGGCGGCAGCAGCAGCAGCGGTAGCAGCGCCTCGGTTGCATGCTCAATGGAGATTCAAACGTTCAACGTCAGCGCAATTCAAAGAATAGAACTCCCGGACTGAAGTCTCCCTTCTTAAGTCGTGGTGTGTGTAGCTCTATCCCAGGTATATACTAACAGGTACACATGACGCCGATACGATATACGATATCGGTGTCGGTACTCCTTCTGCTGATGAGTGTACCTTCATTGTTTCCCGATTTGTCAGAGTATGGCTTTGTGCTTGTCCTGTACCTAGATTATTCTCCGAGGTCTTAACCCTCTTAGAACTCCAGTCCCGTTTTGGGGACTCGCCAGTCAAATTCCAAGTAGTTTGTCCCAAATTGTCCCCAAAACGAGACTGCAGTCCTAAATCACAGGCAGTACTTGTTTTAGCTCGTACCAGTATCAATTATGTTAACTCATCGTACACATACCTGCATACTGCTGTACCAGGTATATGTATAACATGACATTTGGTATCCCCGAATTCAGAAAATAATAATACCTGTAATAGTTATTTTTATTACGCAACAAAACAAGCGCAACCAACATAGGGGGGAACTATTGTTAATCTTTTTCTGTTTGTGCGCCCCCCTGCGCTTGCATAAAGCGCCGTGTCATGCGAGTATTTGCTGCTGTACTGCTGCGAGTACTTGCTGCTGTACCTGCTTCACCTTATCTTGATACAGGCCGTGGTTGGACTGCACCAGCTTGACGCATCGAGGATTCGACACCTTGGGAGCGGTATGTACTCAGTGGGCGCTTTGTACTTGCATCCTATAACAACTACCAGGTATAAATAACACTATCAGTCGGTATGTAATTTGTAATTGCATTACTCGTATAAGCATCTGCTATACTTTGTAGTCGCACGGGCTCAATGCTCCGCATACATAGGCAGAAATCCTGCCGAATAAAGAAAAACGAAAAAAAACGAAAAAACGGAAAAACGCCCCGAATTGCCGTACCACGCCACCACGGGTACGCAAATACAGCAGTAGCGGTAGACTGCTGTTGTCCGTCAACCCTTTTAGAACCGCGGTCCCGTTTTGGAAACAAACCACTCAAATTTCGATTAGTTTGTCCCCAAAACGGGACTGCGGTTCTAAAGGGGTTGAAGTTTCTCTGCGATTGGTATCATAGAATACCGTGCGTGAGGGTGTGTCTTAACTCCAACCAAAGAGCACGGGAACGAGCGGAACGGAACGAGGCTGTTCGTGGTCATTCGTTCCGTTCCTACCTAAAAAAACGTTGTTTGGGTCCATGCAGAATCCTGGGCCTCGCCAGCCGAATCGGCACGAACGGTATCTTTTGCACATGCCAAAGCAAATTGGTGTCCACATCCATCTTCGGTGGCGTCCATCTACACCAAATAATCTGCTATTTGTTCCCGTTCGGTCGGGCCGTTCGGTCCTCCCAAACAAGAAAAAGGGGTGCAACACTTCTTCTTCCTCTTCCTAGGTACCTGGTGTACTATTTTTCTCGGGCTGCACTGAATCTATTCGTTTCCCACAACCAATCAACACCAATTCATCCGGCAAATAATATTCCGTTCGGTTCGTTCCAATGCTCTCTGGGGGGGGTTAAGACACACCCTGAGTACTGATGTAGATGGCGCACACGTCTCGGACTACTATTCATAGTAGTAGGTAATATTCTGGTAGCGCCTACTATTGTATTCATACTGACTGTTCGAGTGAAAGTCACTCTTCCAGGCGTTATTTGGATTCATGACACGATTAATATATTGATAAATGTACTGCTACTCTATATCTGCATTCTCTTTCTTTCGGTTTTTCAGCCACTCGCCCGCACTAAAACATTGTAACATTGTATATACCTGGTTTAGATTGCACCACTCCCTCTGGAAACGTAGGAACCGCTTGGGTGTCCGTAAACGTAAGCAACATCAGGCTATCCGTCTTCGTTCCATACGTACCAGATATCATTCTAGCGGTCCTTACATTTCCGGACAGAGATTCGTGCTACAATAGGGGTAGTATGTTTTGGCTCAAATGTTTTTTTGAATGACGGGGCTCCTTAAGGCCCATCTTAACGGGGAACGCTATATGGAAGTAAAAAATTGATTTCAATGAATTTTGATTTGATTTCGAAAAAAAAACGTGTTTGTGTCCTATCGGGGAACAGCGTACTAGTTGTCAATCAAAAAATAATTCGGAAAAAACGCACCGCGTCACACAACGCCCAGCCGACAAACAACGACGCGCGTAGACGAGAGCAAAGGTTTGCGCTGCCGCGTGCGCGCCGCCGCCAGCCTCTTTTTCTTTTTGGTCGCGCAGGATAGGAACCTATCACTCTCAAGGTGTCTTGGGTGGGCGGAGGAAGCCCTCAAGCGCCACGTGCGAAACAGCAGCGGTGATGCAGCTATCGAGGTCTCGAGCGTATCCTCCGGTTTGCTCGGTTTTCGTGATTGTTGGCCGATCGAGCAGGCCGAAAAAGTGGGCTTGCGGCCGCCATGATGTTTTTTGAGGCGCCACCGCCGGGGTGCGATGTGCTATGGTCTGTGGGCGTGGGCGTGGCTATTGATCCGGTCACCTCCCGTTGAGGTTCGCGTTTTATCGCCTCGATCGTGATCACCGAAGCGGCCAAGAATCGCCCCAGACTCCACCGAGGGTGTTGACCCACCATGAACATGCTACGTCAAGACCGAGGAACTCCCAAATTCCAAATTGAAATAAAAAGAAACACACGAAGAAAGTCCCAAAAGACTTCTCACTCAATTTCAAATTTCTATTTGCCTGCTTGGTCGTTCACTCTTCATTCGGCCAATCAGATGCAAATTAAATTAGAAAAAAAACAAAATTATTCAAATTGAAAAAAATAAAGGCCCCCGTTAAGATGGGCCCTTATCCCAAAATCGTCGGAATTTGCAAAAAAAAAAAAACGCCATATTATTTTGTTTATCTATAGTGGCGATGGGATTTTTCATCGGATTGTACTTTTATATTTCTCTAAATGACTTAGTAATAGTATAGAGCTCCTCAAGCGAAGAACCTCAGAAAAAATGGTGCACCTCTTGCTGAATTATGTATTACGAGGTACCATAGTAAATTGGACCAAATCTTGTTTGTAGAATTGAGGAAATATGTAGGCTTTTGTGTTTACCGTAGGCCCTGTTCGTTATGGTCCCCCGGAATAATCAGAATGGCATTAGGGAGTGCTCCCACAACAGCCGCCGACGTGGATGTAAGTAGCACTCGTACGCAACTGAACTTTTTTTTCGTTTTTTCGGACTCATCATAACATGGAAGGGTACGCATGGAAGCGTTATGCTGGCGACCCCGCCCCCCCCTCCCCTCGCCCAACGCCTCCAGGCGCTTCTCGCTTGGTGCTGGTCGGTGAAAACCCGACATGCTCCGTTCCGGCATTGTAGGGATGCGAGGGCCTACATAGAACCACTTACTTAGATCTCAATCTCTGAGTGTGCTCGGTTGGTACGTCCCTGGCCTCTCAGAGCTCCCACTTCGAAACCGCCTCCTTCCATTACTTGCCGGGCTTTTCCAGCGGATCTTTGTTTTCTCCATTTTCCTTGGCACTCTCGGTCCTTTCTCCCTTTTTTCTTCTTTCGTGTGGTGTGCGTGCGTGTACTCCGAGTTCGGCACCGCGGGCGAGCGCGACACTGTCGCGGGTGTCAGCTGGTGGTGGCGGGTAGAGGGGGGGGTTGGAAGGAGCGCGGTCACCGTTTTCGTGGCTAGGCGTCGCGTGTGCCTCGAGACACGAGGGGGGCATAAATGGGCTCTGTCTGGCCTCCATTTGTGATTTTTTTATATAATAGATTACGTGCGAGTTATAAGGGTCGTTCGGGATTGCAAGATAATATTCAAGCGGTGCTTATTTTTGCGACCACGCTGAAGTTGAAAGAGGGGAGGTACCCAGTCGAACAACAACATTGTCGAGCTGGCGAACGACGGCCACGGTGAGCACCGGGCTTAACGCGAGGCGGGAGACGGGGCTGACTGTGGCAGAGAGTAAGGAACGCTTTACCCGGACCGAACCGGTGGCGAGGTGGTCGCGAGAGGGGCGGGCGGCGTACGAGGCCGGGAGAGAACAGCTCTGCTGTTGTTTCTCTTGTTTGTTTTTTTTACTGGTGCAAGCTGTTCCAATCAGGCAGAAAGTTATTACAAAAGAGAGAGACGGGGATTTTTTTTCTTTCCGGATTATTCGGTTTCATTGGTACTGTTTTTGCGGTGCTGCTATGCCGTGCTGTGCGTTATCTTTATTCGTACATACAGCACACCAAAAAAGGTAAATAAGTGCATACCCTACCTGGGGTATGTACGTACCTACATACGGCAACCGCCAGGGAGACGAAGCGTATGTGGTGTCCGAGCTGTTTTCTCCTAGAGCATGGCGGGGGGGACTCTTGGCATTATCAAGTCGCCTGTTTGCAACTACGATCATTAAAAAAAAAAAAACTATACTCAATCATGGACCACTGTCCGCTTCGCGTAGTAATTTGATGTACTTTTCCTTCCTGAGCGAGCGTAGCGGGCGGTGCAGGCCGCCCGCGGAGCGAAGCGCCTTGTTGCGACTGCGGTCATGTATGAGATTGTACTGAAATAGAGATCAGAGGAAAGATGCGGAGAATTGTGAAAAAAATCATCACGGAATGTGCGGGAAAAGCTGTTATGCTAGACGAAGAGATATCGCAGTATGATATGTTGCTTCACGTGGAGTTGCAGAGGGATGTACACTACCACCCAATATATTGACGGTATGTATTGACGACTTGATAGTATCAGTCGAAGCAGCAAAGCTGGGAGTCACGGCGGGGGAAGATGCGGCGTCTGGGTTGATGTCTGCGGATGATTTCGTGGGGATGTCAGAAACACCCGAAGGATTGCAGAAATAAGTTGAGAAGGCACTAGAATACACTATTACGGGGTAGTAAAAGAGGACCAGCGGTACACACAAAACCTATATTTCACTATTTTTACTAACACGATTTGGTCCTATTTACTATGGTCCCCCGTAGTAGGAAATGGAGGGTGACAGCGAGCGTAAAGACGTGCGCGGTAGATGTATGTATATGTAACGAAGATAAGGTAGACCCGGTAGACTTCAGTTTGAAGTGGGGAGGAGGTGACTTGCCGTGGCGTAGAGAATTCAAAAGACTGCTCTTGGGATACACACATCGCAAACGTACCTAGGTAAAGCACACGTAGGCAAGATGTATGCGATCCTAACAGACTCGAACCTTGACACTAGTACGGGCGGGCATATTAAATAGAACCTACGGTACGCACGAAAACCTAAATATTTCGCTATTTTTACTATTACGGGGGACCATAGTTAATAGGACCAAATATTGTTGGTAAAAATGGTTAACTATATAGGTTTTTATGTGTACCAAAGGTCCTACCTGGTATTAACTATGTTCCCCCGTAATAAGAAAATTTGGTCCTATTTACTATGGCCCCCCGTAATAGGACTAAGAGATATATCCTGATGACTGCGATTGTACCAAGCTAGAATATGCAAGAGATTTATGGGAAGGGAGGCGAAGTTCGTAAAACAGCTGGAAACAGCAGTACAGATGACAGCAGCTAAAAAAACCGTAAGATGCCCAATTACGACGAGTTCTACAGTCAGTATTAAGAACAGAACTGGGAATGTACCCACCTTACCCTTTTGGGACTGACTGCAGTCTCGTTTGGGGACAAAACCACTCAATTTCCAAGTACTTTGCCCCCAAAACGGGACTGCGGTCCTGAAAAGGTCAAGACAAATGGAGACGTGAGAAAGTCGAAATGGAAATGAGTATACCTGGTACGGAACATGCCAAAAAAGAGGTTGCCAACCGTAAAGATGATAAGAGGTGTATGGGAGAAAGTACAGCAGTAACAAAAGGGGGCGAGCTGGAACAAGATGGGACCGCGTAGTCGAGCAAGCATGGAAGGGTACAGGAGGAAAAGCAAGAAAGAGATTATGTCAACAGATAATTTTAGGGGGTACAAAACAGGAGTGGAATAAAGGATAGAAAAAAAGTAAAAAGGCTACAGTAGGGCTAAGATATCAAGTGAAAGCGGAGAATCACTGACGAGGTAAGAGATATACCGGGGGTTAAGAGAAGAGATAGAAATGAAAACGTTTTTTGTTTTTGTTTTTCATCTTCCTTGGAGATATGGGTAAAAAAGCTTACGCCCAACACACTTTCTTATTTGTGTACCGGTTCTAGTCCTTGCACGACCTAACGGACCTCGCGGAAACGCTGAAACAGCGATCTCGTGTAGGGAAGCTGGACCTGCCAGAAAGAAGGAAAAAGTATACCAGTAGCCGGGAGGAGGAGGATGTAGATGCACACATGTACCCTTTTGGCAAAGCGATAAAGAGCAGAACTCACATGGTGGGAGAATGTGAAATGTGCAAGGAGGAAGGGTATGTGTTAGAAGAGGGGATGGGGAAAACAGACGAATGTGACATGGAGGAGTTTGGTACACTACAGACAGTCGCGAGAAAACGCTTTTATGTACTAAATGGAATCAGCGTAATGAGCCCCCAGCTGTTGGAGGTGTCTCTATCTGGAGTAATAGGAACGGTGCTCCATCTCGAGAGGGATGCGTGATCAATGGACAAAATGACTAAGGCGAGCAACTAATGAGTACCCCCCCGCCCCCACCCCCCCCCTCCCCGTCGATTTTCAGAGCTACGTGGTGAACAAACTGCTTCGGTACCTGAGATGGTCCAACCTGGTCCGCAGACACTTTCCGATCGCCTGCCAAGACCCAGTGGGAGATGATTCCGATTCGGTACACGATCTGACGGATTCGGAGGACAGCCCGACGGAACTGGGGGAGGTACCGACGAACGGCAACGGTTGCCCGAGCGGAGGAGGCGGTGCGTCTGGGAGGGGGTGCATCGGATCGGCTGCGGCTGGCGGGGGGCACAGGGCGCACGGCTATACGTTTAGCGACCGAGGTGATGATGCTGATGATGATGCTGCAGCCTTTGTTTATTGTCTGTTCGAGGAACGTCGCGTTGTGGTGCAGGTGGTGGTAGCGATGGTGGTGCTGATGGTGGTGGTAGTAGTGGTAGGGTAGTTGTTGGTGTGGTGGTTGTGGGTGGTGGTGGTGGTGGTGGTGGTGGTGGTGGTGATCATAGTATTCTTGTTATTGTCGTTGTTATCGCTGTCTGGACTGTTTTTTCTGTGTTGCTGTCTTTGTAAAAAGCGTGCCTCCTTCACTCCCCCCCCCCCCCCCCTCCTCCTTTCGTCGCCCGTGCTTTGCTCCCTTGTTCGCTCCGATCGTCGTCATTTTTCCGGCTCTCGCCTCTCCGTCAGGAAAAGCGGCCGCGCTGGCTACGATCGCGGTGCAGGAATCGGCGAAGAAGGTGGCGAGCTGGCTGAACGGTCTTGACCAAGGGGGCGTGGCCGTCATCGAAGCCGGGTGATTTTTTTTTTGTTAATGTGTTTTTCTTATTATTATTATGTAATATACCATGGTATACAAGGTATAACGGGTGACCATAGTAAATAGGACCTATGGTACACACAAAATCCTATATATTTACCTATTTTTACTATTACGGAGGACCATAGTTGATAGGACGAAATATTGTTAGTAAAAATGGTCAAATGTGTAGGTTTTCATGTATACCATAGGTTCTATTAACCATGGTCCCCCGTAATAGTTACTTTTCGTTTCCTTGGTTCGTTTCAAATGCTCGGGCATGTCGTTCTCCCTGACCTTCGTTGCTTAATCTTATCGTTTCCCCCCACTTTTTGTTGCTGTTCACTGTTGATTTCTGCCGGAGGAGGGGGGCGTACTCATTTGTTGCTGGCCTTAGTGATTTGACCATCAACCACGCCATCCCTTTCGAGACGGAGCACCGTTCCTACTCCTGATAGAGACACCTCCAACAGTTGGGCGTTCACTACGTTGTCGCCATGTAAGTACATATGGTAGAAAGATTTTTTTCGAGGGCGTTCTTCTGCGCGCTCTGCGCTTCTCCGGTCCCCCCCTTTGACACCATCATAAATCAACACCACCGAACCGCACCGCACCGCCCTCCGACGATTTTCGTCTCGATCGACCAAAAAAAAAAGGAGGTCCGGATGGGCGAGCACACGCCACGGGAGGGCCGCTCTCCCAGGCTTCCTGCGCCAGGCCACCGACCCCTCCCTCGGCGTCCTCTGGGTCGAGCTCCTCCCCTCCGGGCTTTCTCGCTATACGGAGGCGCCGCTCAATTCGGGGTCCCGCGGGCGCGGTGGCGCCGACAATAGCCGCAACGCGGACGGTAGCCGCGGCGCCGCCGGTGGCGGCGACAGTAGCCGCAATGGTGACAGCGGAAGCCGTGGGGCCTGGAAATCGGCCAATGGTTTGCCGCTCGTACCCGAAGGACCCGGCGAGAACGTCGTGCAAACCTTTCTCCGTTCCGGTAACCTGGTGGGGGCTGGGGGGCACGTGTTCTACGAGTCTGTGCGGAAGGATGCGGCCGCGGCGGCGGCGGAGGGGGCGGGGGGCGGGGGAGGGGGGCCGGGGGGTGCGCGCAGAGCCTGCTTCGTGAGCTTGGCGGATCAGGTGCGAGGCGGGGGGAGGGAGGCGGGAAGGGGGGAGGGGAGTAGGGGGCGGAGGTGGTGGTGGTGGTGTAGCGAGGGGGGTGTGTGCTCATGCTCATGTCATGCATATGGCCGTAGTCGTACGACCATATTCGGGGGGGGTGGGGTTAGGATGATGGTGGGGGTGTTGGCGCTGGTGTTGGTAGTGGTGCTAGTGGTGGGCGCCGGGGGGGGCGGAGGGTGGCGAGTGTCTGTAATTGTTGGGGGGGTCGTTTTCTGTCTAATTGTAGCTACAGTAGGTTAAAACTTTTCGGGATGCGTTTTGCATGGGCGCGCTCAGCGTTCGCGTTGAGCACGCCGGCGTCTTTTTTCAGCAGACATCAATAGGCGAAATACATTTAACAGACAGCCCAGGAGAAAATATTCGAAGACGTTGTTTGCTGCGCATGATATGCGGCGTTGCTCACACTCCCGCTTCCCATGTTGTCTGATGGGCGCTGGGCGCTGCCCTTCCCCCCCTTGACTTGTTTTCTATTAAAGTGTATCCCACTCTAATTCCCAGTGGTTTTGGTCCTAAAACGTGGGTGCAGGCCTGAAGGGGTTATCGAAGGTTTTTTATTTTTTACGACTACAAAGGGTTTTCCACCTGTGTTGGCGTGTTTCGGTAGCGGTAAGTTTTCTGGGGCTCCTGACTTGATTATAGTAAAGGGGTTCTACACCTCGCCCGACAACCATCCTTGAGAACTACGTAGAGTGGTCTGCCCATTTTAAGACCACCTCGTGACTATATATGGCCCAAAAACTTGATATATTTCTCTGTTAACCCTTTTAGGACCGCAGTCTCGTTTTGGGGACAAACTACTCGGATTTTGAATGGTTTGTCCCCAAAACCGGACTGCGGTTCTAAAAGGGTTTACAGTACCAGGTACGGTCTTATCTTTTACTACTGAACAAATCGTTCCATACTCATTTGAAGATTTTTTTCTTTTGTCGTTTTACGAGCCGATTTTATCTGGCGTTATCTCTTCCTATGGCCTTGAACCGTATGGTCTTGGGCTGGGTACACCACTGCTGTACACCCATGGGGTAAATATTTACTGAAGTTGACTCCTCCAGGCCTGCCTCGGCACGGCACTCCCATCGTGGGGACGAAACACTTAGAACTAGAGTCAAATGTAGGTACATGTGTACTGCAGCGCTAAATAGCCTCTGAAATAACGTTGAATCCACAAGAGACTGGGCTCGTAGGTCCTCGGTGGCCACGGTTGATACGGTGGAAAAGGAGAAAATGTATCACACCTATAACAGACCATGATCTATCTGATCTATCTATCTATATATCTACCTATCTATCTATCTATTACGGGGGGCCATAGTAAATAGGACCAAGTATTAATTGTAAAAATAGGTGAATACAAGGCGCTTCGCTCCGCGGGCGGCCTACGCCGCCCGCTACGCTCGCTCAGGAAGGAAATAAGTACATCAAATTATGCGAAGCGAACAGAGGTCCACGATTGAATTTAGTTTTTTTAAGGATCGTAATCGCAAACCGGCGACTTGATAATGCCAAGAGTCCCGCCGCCATGCTTCAGGAAAAAGCAGCTCCGACGTCAGCTCGGACGCCACATCATACGATTCGCGTCGCGGATGTCGTACGTACGTACATACCCCAGGTAGGGTACTACTGCTGTACTTATTTTCTTATTTTGATATGCTCTATGTCTGTACTCGTATGTACGAAGAAAGCGAAAGCACAGCACGGCACAGCAGCAAAAACCATGAAAATGAAACCGAAAATTCGGAAACAAAAAACATCCCCATCCCCTCTCGTGCAATACTTTCTGCCTGATTAGAACACCTTACACCCGGTCGAAAAGAAGAAAAGAAAATCGCACAGAAGAGCTTCTCTCTCAGCCTCGTACGCCGCCCGCCCCTCTCGCGACCACCTCGCCACCGATTCGGTCCGGGTAAAGCTTTTGTCACTCTCTGCCACAATCAGCCCCGTCGCCCGCCTCGCGTGAAGTCCGGTGCTCACCGTGGCCTCCGTTCGCCAGCTCGATAACGTTGGTGTTCAAACTGCACACCTCCTTCTTTCAACTTCAGCGTGGTCGCAAAAATAAGCACCGCTTGAACATTATCTTGCAATCCCGAACGACCTTTATACTTCGTACATACTCTATCAAAAATCATAGACGGAAGCCAGACAAAGCCCGTTCATGCACCCCTCGTGTCTCGAGGCACACGCGAAGCCTAGGCACGAAAGCGGCGACCGCGCTCCTTGCAACCTCCCCTTCTACCCGCCAGCACCCACTGACACCCGCGACGGTGCCGGGTTCTCCCGCGGTGCCGTACTCGGAGAACACGCACGCACACGAAACGAAAGAAGAAAAAAGGAAGAAAGGACCGAGAGTGCCGAGAGAAATGGAGAAAACAAAGAACTGCTGGAAAGGTCCGGCAAGTAATGAAAGGAGGCGGTTTGGAAGTGGGAGCTCTGAGAGGGCCAGGGATGCACCAACCGAGCGCGCTCAGGGGTTGTGACCTAAGTATGTAGTTCTATGTAGGTTTTTGCGTGCACCATAGGTCATGTTTACTTTGGTTCCTCACCTGCCGCTGTGAGATGCTGGTTGGGGCAGGACATGATGGTCTGAATGGTACAGATCCAACCCAGGAGACATACCACATCCTAGATCATGCTGAGTACGCCGGCTCCCACCCCCGCAAGGCGGACTAGATGTTACAGATGAGGAACACATCTGCCATGGAAGATCTAGATCATCAAGTGATCTGTGGAGGATCTGTCCGATGATCTGCGCAAAATTCCAACAGAACCCTATTCCCAACTTGTTTCCACCCGAACCTTGACCGTTTTTGTTGCGGGGGCCCATATTGAATAGGACCTGCGGTAGACACAAAACCCTATATATTTCCCTATATTTACTAACAATATTTGGTCCTATTAACCATGGTCCCCCGTAATAGTACCGTAGCCCCGTTTTGGGGACGAAGTACTTGACCCTGTTAGCACCGCACTCCCATTGTGGGGGACGAAGGAGTCAAATTATAAGTAATTTGTCTCCAAAACGGGACTGTTGTCCTAAAAAGGGTTTAAGAACCACTGAAAGATTTTGAGTGGTTTTGTCCCCAAAACGGGACCGCGGTTTGCCCTAAAGTACACCGTTAGTCCAGTATATTACAGCGCGTTTTGTTTAGAGCACTGCACAGGGTTACGTATCCCACTCTTATTCCATTGTTCCCCCTGGTGTGTTCGGTTCGAAACGGTTAACCTGGTACGTTAACCTGGTACAGCGGTACAGCGGTGGGGGTCGCGGTTTAAGAGCTACCAGGCACCAGGTATGGATCCAAGAGAAGTCTTGGTTCAGGAGAGAAGTTGAGTGGCTCGGCACCCGGCATCCTGAGGGCCCATCCCAACCCCTTTAGCACCGCAGTCCCGATTTGGGGACAAACCAGTCTAATTCCAAGTGATTTGTCCCCAAAACGGGACTGGGGTTCTAAAAGGGTTAACGAGGAACGCTAAATTTCGTTGTTTGGAATAAAAAAAAAATCGTCCCAATGAATTTTAAGTTGACCTCGAAAACAAAACGTGTTTGTGTCCTATCGGGAAACGGTGTATTAATTGTCAATCAAAGAAGAAGTCGGGATAACCTGGAATGACGCTCCGCGTCACACAACGCCCAGCCGACAAAACAGCGACGAGCGCAGACGAGAGCGAAAAGTTTGCGTTGTCGCGTGCGCGCCGCCGCCAGCCCCTTTTTTTCTTTTTGGTGGCGCAGGATGGGAAGACACCACTATCAGGGTGTTTTATGGCGCGGGTGGAGGGAGCGCCCTCAAGCGCCACGTGCGCAGCAGCAAAACCGTGATGCAGCTCTTGAGGTCTCGCGCGTATCCTCTGTTTTTTGCTCGTTTGCTCGGTTTCCGTGATGGTTGGCCGATCGAGCAGGCCGAAAAAATGGGCTTGCGGCCGCCATGATGTTTTTTTAGGCACCACCGCCGGGGTGCGATGTGCTATGGTGTGTGGGCGTGGGCGCGGCTATCGCTCCGATCGCCTCTCGTTGAGGTTCGCGTTTTATCGTCTCGATCGTGGTCACCGAAACGGCCAAGAATCACCCCAGACACCACCGGGGGTCTTGACCCACCATGAACATGCTACATCAAGGCTGATCAACTCCCAGATTCGGAATTGAAGTTGAAAAAATCACACCAAAAAAAGTCCCAAAATACTTTTCACCTTTTCACTCAATTTGAAAAGAAAAAAAAATGCCTTGAGAGATTGCCTGCTTGGTGGTTCACTCTTCGGCCAATCAGACGCAAATTAAACTAGAAAAAAATACTGAAATCAAAATTGAAGAAAATAAGATGGGCCCTAAAAAGCTATACAATGCCCATTCCGGTTTGAGAGAAGTCCCGGGTTCAGATATTTCCTGGTTTCGGCATGGGCATACTAAAGGCTATGCAATGCCCACTTCGGTTTAAGACGAGTCCTTGTTTAAGATGTGTCGATCGGCTTGGCACGAGCGTATACTAAAAGTTGTAAATTTCCCCCCTCCCCCTCTCTCGGTAGCCCCCCTGTTATATAGGTTGGCTTGGCGCCGGTTGGCAACGACACTGTGAAACATGCCGCTAGCTTCGTACGTGAGCTAGACAACAAGGGTACCGCTTTTTTTTTTTCTTTTTCTTTTTTTGGCGGTCGCCCACAGCTGGTCGTCGAGTTAGATCGTTTGTGCAAGGCAAGTAATATTTACTCCGCACAAGGGAATCGATCGTATCACGTAGTGTTCAAGGTAAGACACCCAAGAGGCGGTTACGTAGTAAACCTATAGCTGCCCCTGGAAGTGGCCACACCAAAAAATAAAACGATCGAATGACGCTCTCATCCATATACAAGAAAATCCGCCTCAAACGCGGTTTTTAGTTGGATGCAGCTCACCCTTCATGCGACTCGCCGGACACCTCACGGCGCTTCGCGCTTGGTGCAAGCAATGAGTACGCCCCCCCCGGTGAAAACCCGACATGCTCCGTCCCGGCATTGTAGGGATGCGAGGGTCTATGGTCATGCGACTACGGCCATGCATGAGATCGAGTACATCTCTCCTATCGAGTACACCCCTTCCCCCCCCTCCCCGCTGCTCCGTCTCGAAAGGGATGCGTGGTCAATGGTCGAACGTCTCCAGGCAAGCAACAAATGAGTACGCTCCCCCCCCCCCCCCCCCTCCCCAACTCTGTTGTATACACGTCTTTTGTTTGTGTGCGCAGGGGTCGGACACTCGCACCCAGCTGCGGGACGAGGCTTGCCCTCTGGCGAGGCGGGTAGGAACGTTCGCGGCGGCCTTAAGGATCAAAAAGTCTTGGCACGGTGAGACAGAAAAAAGCAACAACAACAACAACAACAACAACAACAACAACAACAACAACAACAAAAACAAGAAAAAAAAACGTGGTTCAGAGATGAGGGGGGGGGAGCGAATGCGATCGTGTTACAGTGGAACGCCCAGCCAGCTTCTTGGGGGGGTTCTATTTTTTGTTTTTCGCTCGTTTATTGAAGTACGGCGACCCGCGGGCAAATGTGTTGGGGTTTACTTGTTTTTCGTCGCCTTTAGCTGCGGTGGCCCGGGCTCATGTTATGATTTCGAGCTGATCCTACACTACGGAAACAGGTGTCCCAGACTATTTCCAAGTAGTTTTGTGAAGAAAAAAATGGTTGCAGTGGTTCTTAAGGGGCTACGTTGAGGAGCGAATTAATGCGGTTTTGTTCAGCACGCCTCTAGTGGGGTTTCCAGGTTTGCTCGTCGCTTTTCAATGCGGCGGCCCGGGCTCACCTCGCCCTGGTGCTGTCTAGATTTTTAGTTTTTGTTTCAATCCTTCGGCGGATTGGCAAGAATAAACCTTGTGCTTGAGCTCACCACATTTCCGCATTCAGAATACGTGTCGCGTGTCGTGTGTCATCAATTTAACCCACAGCCGCCACTAAAACAGCAGACCAGGGTGCTGTTTGCAGCTCAATCCTGAAGCCTTTCGCTGCTTGGTTGTGCTGCTTACTTCTGTCTTTTCTGTGTTGCTCGTACGAACCTTTTCGGCTGATTTTGTTGCTCGCTGCTCGTACATACCGGTACAATACGCGTTTTCTGCTTCGGTTTTGCTCCCTGGTATAGTGTACTGTTTGCTGCGTGCCGTCTTTTGCTGCCTGATTGTTCTGCTAGCTTGCTTGCCATTCGTCTTTTGCTGCTTGCTTCTTCTGCTTGCTCCGTTTTTTTTCCCCTGCTCACTTCTGCACGTTTCTTTCGCTGGTTGTTTTTCTCTCGCTTTTGCTTTTTTTTCTCTTCCCTGCCTGCTTTTTGTTTCTGCTTGATTTTTTGCCCACCTTTCGCTGCGGCAATATTCCAGAATGTCCGGTGTACCTCACCCGGCACGGCGAATCGATCATGAACCAGACCAAGTCCATGGGGGGAGACGCAAGGCTGTCCGAGACGGGTGACCGGTACGCCGGGGTGTTGGCCGGCTTCGTCTCCGCCCAGCCGGACGCAGGGCAGAGCCGCCTCTCAGTGTGGTGCTCCCCGATGAACAGGGCGGCTCAGACAGCTAGGGCGGTGAGTCGATCGTGGGGGGGGGGGGGCAAGGGCAGGGGGGGGGGGGGGGGTAGTACTCGTGCCATGCATGACCGTAGTCGTATGACCATAGACCCTCGCATCGCTGCAATGCCGGGACGGAGCACGTCGTGTCGGGTTTTCACCGACCTGGCGGACCGTGCTTACACCAGGGGAGGGGAGGGGGGAGGGGAGACGAGAGGGGGGGACGGGGTGGGGAGCGTACTCATTTGTTGCTTGCCTTTGTCATTCGACCATTGACCACGCATCCCTTTCGAGACGGAGCACCGTTCCTACTCCAAATAGAGACACATCCAACAGTTGGGCGGTCATTACGTTGTTTCCGTGTATGACATAAGAAACTTTTTGAAGGGGACGCCTGTGGCCACCATCTGTCTCCTAGGGTAGCGATAGAGGGGGGGGGGGGGGGTGTACTCGATAGGAGAGATGTACTCGATCTCATGCATGGCCGTAGTCGTATGACCATAGACCCTCGCATCCCTACAATGCCGGGACGGAGCATGTCGGGTTTTCGCCGACCAGGCAGAGGGGGGGGGGGGCTTTCTCGTATTTTTCTGTTCCGAGACGGCACCCATCTCGGCCTCGAAACCCCGACGTAAATGATCTGTCAACCGATGTTTTTTAACCCGAACCCCCAACCCCTGACGTACACCGCCTCCAGATGCGCCACGCACCGGTATTGTTTAACCCCGAACTGCCATCCCCCCGACATAAACCGCCTCGTTTGTTTTGTTCAGATCAAGTGCCACCGTTACGCCCAGTGGCAGGCCTTGACAGAGCTGGACACCGGGGTCTTCAACGGGTACTCGTACAAGCAGGTCAGCTTGCTTGCCAGTGCTCACGCTATCGCCACCTCTATGTATAGTAGGGGTGAACACATGTAGTCGTCAGTACCAAATACGCTGGAGAAACACAGGAGGGTGTGTGCATTTATGAGGGGCCATCGTGAGTTCTGATTAATGCATGTGTTCGCCATAAGCAGTGTTGATGCTGGCGCTATAACCCAACCCCAACGCTGACTGGGTACTGCTTCAAGCACACTCTCAACAGCATGTCTCCCACCAAGCACCTGAACCTCCTCTCTTTTTTTTTCTTTTTTTTGTTTCAAGAAGTTTTTTAGAAATCTTGTTTTGTCCATTTTTTATCATCAATATGGTAATGCCGCGATGAGTTATAGTCTTAACAATAATGTCATTTTAACTAACAACAGGTGGAAAGCGAATATCCGGAGGAATTTGCGGCGAGGGAAAAGGACAAGCTATCCTACCGATACCCCAAAGGAGAGGGGTGAGTCGACACAACTTACATGTCCCAGCATATACGACAAGAGGAGTTCCATGCGCGAATGTTTTGGTTGGGGGGGGGGGGGGGGGCGTACTCATTTGTTGCTTGCCTTAGTCATATGACCATTGACCACGCATCCCTTTCGAGACGGAGCGCAGGGGGGGGTAAGGGGTATAGAGGGGGCGGGGTGTACTCGATATCATGCATGGCTGTAGTGGTATGACCATAGACCCTCGCGCCCCCCTATAAATGCCGGGACGGAGCGCGTCGTTTTTTTTTTCACCTGCCGGGACGGAGCATGTCGTGTTGTGTGGGGATGCATAGTTCTCTTCGGGCGGACTAATTTAATTTTATTTGTTGTTGGCGGGGGGGGTGAGAGATTGGGGGACGGGGGGGTGGGGAGGGGCGGGGGACGGGGGAGAGAGGGGGGTGTACTCATTACCATGCATGGCCGTAGTCGTATGACTATAGATCCTCGCATCCCTACAATGCCGGGACGGAGCATGTCGGGTTTTCACCGACCTGGTAAGACATTGCTTGCATCAATCGCGAAGCGCCGTATGGTGTCCGGCGAGTCGCATGAAGGGTGAGCTGCATCCTACTAAGAACCGCTTGTGAGGCCGAATTGCATGTGGATGATAGCTTCAATAGGTTGGTTTAATATCCGGTGTAGCCGCTTCCAGAGACAGCAATGGGAGTACTATGTAACTGCCTCTTGGGATACGATCATTCCCACTTGTGCGGAGTAAAGGTTCTTACCTCGCACACCAATGATCTAACTCGACGATCAGCTGTGGGCGACCGCCAAACACACCAAAAAAAAAAAAGGTACCCTGGTTGTCTAGCTCACGTAGTGAGCGGCATGTTTTACAGTGTCGTTGCCAACCGACGCCAACCCAACCTATATATATATACTCCGGAGTATATATATATATATATCAGGGGGGGAGGATTGGCGGGGGGGGGGAGCGAGAAGGGGCGGGGGTGTACTCGATAGGAGAATTGTACTCGATCTCATGCATGGCCGTAGTCGTATGACCGGGGGGGGGGGGGTACTACGATTTTCAACATTAGTGACTTATTCCCATCGTTTGCTCCAGGGCGCTGCAATCTTCCCCCCCCCCCTCCCCCCACGGTATGGTGTGAAGTGTTTTATCGTAAGAGTATAAACGATTGGTGTGAGTTTCAGCTGACACCCCCCCCCCCCGCACAAATAACCGCAGGATATAAACAATATACTCTTGTATCACCATTGTGTACGAGCTGTAGTTCCGGTGGAGTGGGCCGAGTTCTACTATCGCGTTGTGTCGTGTATGGTAGTGTAGTGTACGTCCTGGTGTAACGAGGTGTGGTGTTGGTTATTTCAGTATTATGTGGTGTGGTGTGTTGTGTTGTGATGTAGTCCAGTGTTGCAGAGTACGCTATTTTTTTTTTGTGTGTGTGTTTTTCGTTCCCTTTCTTTCTTTTTTTTTTTTTTTTTCCCTGTTTCCTTTTTTCTGTTTCCTCTTTCTTATCTTTTCCTTCTCTTGCTCCCTGTTTGTTTCTTTTTTGGCGTACATTTTTTTTTCTGTTCCCTTTCTTTATTTCTTTGTTTCTGTTTCTTTTTTTCTGTTCCCTTTCTCGATTTCCCTTCTCTCGCTCCCAGCTTGTTCCCTTTGTTCGTTTCCGTTTTATGTTTCCCTTCTTTGTTCCCTTTCCTGTTTCGTTTCCTTTAGTTGTTCTCTTCTTCTTGTTTCCTGAAGTGTTCCTTCTTTTTGTTTCCTTTTTTCGTTCCCTCTCGTTTTAGTTACTTTTTCCCCGGTCTTTTTTTTTATCTCGTATTTCCTCTTTTTTGTATTTCCTTTTTACCGTTTCGTTAGTTATTACCCGTTTAGGCCTTGTTTCGGTCTTAAGAAGTGCACTTCTGCTGTGGCGACTAAATAAACACTTGAAGCAAGAGTCAGATTCGGTTTTCTGCTTAGCAGTGCGCTATTTTTATACTGAGGCGTTCTACGATAGAGGTGTCACATTTTGGGGGGAAAAACAACAACTGAGCCACCACGGCGTCCTCAACCCGTTTAGAACCGCAGTCCTGTTTTGGGGACAACCCACTCAAATTTTAAGTAGTTTGTCCCCAAATCGGGACTGCGGTTCTAAAAGGGTTATTTAACGGGCGCCTTATGTTTCTGACCTCGATAGACCCTGGCCGCGTGTGAGTATGTAGCTTATGATCTTCATTGTTTGTAGGGCATGATGCGTACGTGCACGTACGAGATGCGTGTAGCATCAGTCGTGTTCATATGTATTGTCCCCGCTTATCTCCGCGTCATATCACAGCTTGGGGGGACATAGGATCCTCAGAAAAAAATAGGGAGAACCTCTGTCGTAGGAAGCCTCTCTTACGGGAGACCGTAGTAAACAGGACCAAATAGTGTTGGTAAAAAAAAGGAAATGCTTGGGGTCTTTGTGTGTACCGTGTCTGTGTGAGTGTGTTATTCACATTAAACCGTTCTTTTCTACCCGTCGACATCCAGCACAACCAGTGTCCGTGCCGGTTCTCCGATCCTAGAAGAGATACAAGTTCTGTGGTCACAAAGCCGTAGGTCCTATCTACTACGGTCCCCCCGTGGATAGTAAGAATATCAACCTCTCGCCGCGTCTCTCGCCCTTCGCCCTCCCTGGCAGGTATCTTGACGTGGTTAACAGACTAGACGCCGTGGTGGTTGCCATCGAGAAGCAAGACAACCCGGTCATCATCGTTTCGCACCAGGTATGCCATTTTTCTTTGCGCCTGATGCATTTGTTTGTGTTGTTCAGAGTCGCGGAGGGTTTTCCTAGCGATTTTGCGTGTTTTTGTTTCAGTAGTGGGGGAGAGGGGAATGATGAGTTGTCCCCGTGGTGGTTGCCCTCGACACCTGATGCGTTTGTTTGTGTTGTTCAGAGTCGTGGAGGGTTTTCCTAGCGATTTTGCGTGTTTTTGTTACAGTGGGGGAGAGGGGATTAATGAGTTGTCCCCCTGGTGGTTGCCCTCAAGAGGCAAGTTAGTCCGGTCGTCACTATTTCTCACCAGATACTGCTGTATCGGTAGTATGTACTGTAATGGTATTGTTAGAGTTGCGCAGGGTTTCCTAGTGAGATACGCGTTTTTTGTCTTCGCTTTGCTGGATGCCGGGCATCCAGTGCTCTGCATCACCGGATACTAAAACTGTATTGGTACCTATTAAAAGTATTGCTAGCAGTACCGTTTGATGTACTATTGGCACGCTGCTGTGGCTGCTGCTGCGGCTGCTGCTGCTGCGGCTGCTGCTGCTGCGGCTGCTGCTGCTGCTGCGGCAGCTGCTGCGGCTGCGGCTGCTGCTGCTGCTGCGGCTGTTGCTGCTGCTGCGGCTGCTGCTGCTGGTGTGGCTGCTGCTGCTGCTGCTGCTGCTGCTGCTGTGTGCATCACCGGATACTAAAACTGGACCTAGTATTACTAGCAGTACCATTTGATATATTGTTGGCACGCTGCTGCTGCTGCTGCTGTGCGGCTGCTGTGCGGCTGCTGTGCGGCTGCTGTGCGGCTGCTGTGCGGCTGCTGTGCGGCTGCTGTGCGGCTGCTGTGCGGCGGCTGCTGCTGCTGCTGCTGCTGTGCGGCTGCTGCTATTGCGGCTGCTGCTATAGCGGCTGCTGCTATAGCGGCTGCTGCTTTAGCGGCTGCTGTGCGGCTGCTGCTATTGCGGCTGCTGCTATTGCGGCTGCTGCTATTGCGGCTGCTGCTATTGCGGCTGCTGCTATTGCGGCTGCTGCTATTGCGGCTGCTGCTATTGCGGCTGCTGCTATTGCGGCTGCTGCTATTGCGGCTGCTGCTATTGCGGCTGCTGCTATTGCGGCTGCTGCTATTGCGGCTGCTGCTATTGCGGCTGCTGCTATTGCGGCTGCTGCTATTGGCGCTGCTGCTGCTGCTGCTGCTGTTGGTGCTGCTATTGGTGGTGGTGCTGCTGCTGGGGCCGTTTAAGATAGGAGAAAGGCACACTATAGCGGTAGGTACCCTGGTATGTACCAGGTATCTACTACTAATGTGCGAATGCTTCTACTGTAAACCCTTGCTGGCTGCCATCGAGGGTTTGCATGCTTTAACGGCCACATTCTTCGGGGGGGGGGGGGGGGGGGGGGGGGTCGGGGATGCAATGTTTCCACCAATCCTTAAACGAGCCTCTCAAGTAGGCCAAACACGCGGCGAGAAAAAAGACGAAACGTAGCTCACGAACTTCCGCCCCCCTCCCCCCGCCGGCCCTCGATGCTGCGCGTTGCTGTCCCTACAACTCTACGAATACTACACGCGGATGCTATACTACTCGCCCATACTACAACGCGCGCATACAAAAAAACACGCGCATTCGCAAACGCGCGCATACAAAAAAAACGCTCATACAAAACACGCGCATACAACACATCACGCGCATACAACAGGCGGTTCTCCGGTGCCTCTACGCGTACTTCATGGACGTATCCCTGCGGCACATGCCCCATCTCCCCATCGCCCTACACACGGTGGTGAAGCTGACCCCGAGCGACTTCCACCAGGGGGAGGGGGGTTCTTCCTGCTTTTGGAAAGAGCTTCGATTCGGACTGATAAAGCAGACGCCCCTGGAACAACTAGCGGAGGCCACTACCATCAAAGGGGCTAAGGGTCGCCGGGCGTCGCAGCTCGGGGAGAGCCTTTCCTGATGGCGGGAGGGGTTTCCAACAGCGGTTATGGCGTTTTCTTGATTTCTTCGCCGCGGGTGGCGGGAAGGAAGAGAGCCTTTTGTGATGGTGGGAGGGGTTTCCAACGAACGGCGGCTAGATGGCGTTTTCTTGTTTTCCTTTTTGGAGTTTTTTATTATTGGGGCAGGGATGATTATTATTGCCCTCTGTTTTGGGAGTGAAACCTCGTTTTTGGCGACGAGTTACTTGGGATTAGTGTGAGACAAGTTTTTTGCGTGGTAGGTGACGGGGCCAAGCAAGTAGCCTGCTATTGACACTGTTTTTTTTTCCCGCCGGATTTTTTAATTGTCATTGGCCAAGGCTTTGTTGTGAAGTTGGTCCCTTTTCTACTGGAAGAATGAATGGACTCTATTTTCAAGCAGTGGTGTTCCAAGAACGTGGATGCGTTTTTCTCAAGGGTTCATTTTACCACTGCAAGAAATATCCCACACTAATCCCAAGGAAGTTTGTTCCGCGAAAACGTGGGTGAAGTGCTGCAAGGGTTTCTAACCCTTTTAGGACTGCAGTCTCGTTTTGGGGACAATTTGGGACAAACTACTTGGAATTTGAGTGGTTTGTCCCCAAAACGGGACTGCAGTCCCTGAAGGGTTAAGGACTACCTACTGGTACGCAGTTGTTGCGGAAAATACCTCGTGTGTTTTTTTGTTTTTTTTTTCAAATTCTGTGGTTTTTCTTTTTTGTTCTCGTGTGTGCTGTTTCCCTCGCTCGTTCGGCTTCTTTGCGTGGTGTGTGTATGTGTGTCTTGGTTTGTTTGTTCTTGCTCGTTGGGCTGTACATGATGCGAGCGATGCCGCGTGGTGCGGGCAGGCATGCAAAGAGGCACGCAATACCCATCCATAAAGTCTACAGACGAAGGAGGAGGGGAGGACAAAAAACGTGAGAGAGAGGGGAGGAAAGAACGAAGGGGCTGTGGCTGCTTCTTCTTTTCTTTTGTAATATCGCCGCGTATGACAGGTCGACAATATTTGCCCCGAGGGTTTGGATGCGATAAGGCGGTGTGTGGTGGGGGCCGCGTGGTATGGCGGGCAGACAAGCGACTAGAACGCTATACACAGACGCAGAGGGGAGGAAATGAAAGGAGGAGGAGGAGGAGGAGGAGGAGGGGGGGGGGGGGGGGGGGGGAGGAAGAAGCAGGGGGGGGGGGGAGGGAGGAAAAGAAAGAGAGATAGGGCCGCGTTTTTTTGCTTTTTTATAATAACGCACGGTAGCGCGACAACACTTGCGAGGGTTTCAACGCGATAACGAAGCTGCGAGCGCGCGAGTATTTTCATGTATTTACATATTTTCATTTCATTGGAGGCGACGGCAGCGGAAAATGCGAGGAAAATGGGAGGAAAATGCAAGGAAGTTTCCGAGCGTGGCGAGCAAGCAGAAAGCTGCTGCGATTTTCACCATGGAGTCTCATTGGTTTTCACTGTGGAGTCTCAATGTGCCCTCGGTTCATGCAACAGACGAGATGTGTTTCCGCAGCGTAATGGCTCGTGAAACGCCGGGATAGTCTTCTTTGATTCCCACCTGCGGCTGCATAGCTGGCTGGGTGAGGGAGTGGGGGAGTTCTTTACTGGTTATCTAGAGGTGTTTCCTACTATTAGAGAGGCGGTTGGTGTACTTTTTGGGGGAGGGGCGTGTTTTCTTATGCTTGCGTCCCCCCCCCCCCTCCCCCCCCCCCCCCCCCTTTCCAGTCGGCGTAGCTACAATACCTTTTTGTAACATATTTTTCTGGCGGTTTATCTTCTGTGTTGGATACTTTTTACAGGACGTGTGGGAAAAAAAAAACATGAAGTCATTTGCTTATTCAAGCCCGTACCTATATATAGCACGCGCGGTCGAAACGTCTCACGCAGCTTGGAAACATGAATTTCGACAATACTTTCAGTCTCTCGGCTGGCGTTTGTGTGTGTGTGTTTTTGTCATACAACAGGGATGTCCCCGAAAAAAAATATTGCGGCGCGTACATCGTACGATATCTACTCGCAGTTAACGCTCGTGAGTGCTTTTTTTTGTTTCTTTACGTTTCGGTAATCGATCTTCGTTTTGGTAAAATGTTTTTTTCTTCGGATTCGGTTTTGTTTCCGTTTTTTTTTTTTTTTTCTCGGTGTCGGTTTCGGTTTTTGATTTTTTTCCCCTTTTTTTTCCCCCCCGTATGCTTTTTTTCGTTGCCGTATTATTTCTGCTTGTTTTCGTTTACAGATATAAATGTTCCGTTTCCGGTTTCGTTTTGTTTCCGTTTTCGCGTTTTTTTTTTTTTTTTCCGTTTCCGATTTCGTGTTGATGTTTTACATTTTCCTAGTTTGGGAGGCACGATCCCGAGAGGAGCGAACATCGTACCTGGTACGTATTTGGCTGTCGAGACCCAAAGCAGCGCCGGCGCGATCAAACGCGTCGAGGGAAGAAATCTCGAAATATTTCGGCGGGCCATTTCCCATTACGATCTCTAGTGATGTTTTCCTCCATTCACGGCGGCGCACATGCATGCCTCGCAGGTATTGAGGAAACCCCCTACCATTTTTGTCGCTTGTAGAGGTAGGGGTAGGTGTAAATGAGAGCGCGCCGTCCAAAAAACAGAAAAAAGATGTAGACTACTGCTGCTGTTGTGGTTGGTGGCCGTGGCTGGCGGGTGGCGGGGGCGGGGGGGGGGGGGGGGGGGGGGCGTATGACAGGCAATTTGTTGTGGGTTTCGGGACGGGTAGCATGTTTATTTTTTTCGGGGTTTCCTGTTTCGTCTGAAGGGATTCCGCCCAAATGTCTGCTCCAATAACGAAACGGTCGCTTTGGCTGGCCGGCTGGCCGGTGGTGGCGGTTACGAAACCGTCGATGAGGAGGAGGCGCGTTTTTAGTTTTATACGGGGCTAACGGAGGCGTGTTTTTGCGGCGGGGCGGGGTTCAAATTCGGCGGCCTTTTTTTTTGTTTTTCGCTGCGACTGTTTTTTTTTGCGTTTCGGAGCAAAACCCACCTCTCGACTGCCTTGTGCCACCTGTGTGCTGCGGTTAATTTTTTGTTTTTGTTTTGTTTTTTTTGTTTTTCGTTTCATGAAGGAAAACATCGGTCGCCGCCACAGCTGCTGTCAAATCATGACCGGGGTCGGGGAGGGGAGGGGGGTGCTGGAGGAGGGAAGGGGCGTAGGGGGGCGGGGGGCGCGGGGAGGGAGGGGGGGGGTACGTTGACTGAACGTAGCGGGGAGTAGAGTTATTTCGTAAGTCAGTGGGTTGGTAAAAAAGGCGTCATACTATTGAGGGGGGGGAAGGCGGCCGCGCGTTTACGACTTGGCTGCGGAGGGGGTTGCGGCGATGTGCTGCATGTGTTCAAAAGTCCGCAAAGGTTAAGGTCGTCACGGTCACTGCTGTACAGTACCAATACCCACTATGAGTACCCAATGCTAATGATGCTGTTGTAGTTCAGGGCTTGGTTGGAGAATCACCTAAGGCCGCCACAGCAGTATGTAGCTGCACAAGTACTGTATTGTTGTACGTACCCGGTGGGTAATTTTGTTGAACATTCAGCAAATGCCGTTATCAGAGTGAGTACACGGTACCAATACTACAGTATACTGGTACTACTGGCAGTACTACTGGCAGTACTACCGGTGTAATTGCACTGACAGGACTGACAGTGTTCCATGTACTGACAGTATTGTCGTTATACTGGTAGTGGCAGTACTGTGAATTACGGGGGCGTATTGCGTGTTCTGGGCATGACCTACTGCGTGGTATTGGGGCGTGCTCCGAGATGCTGGCGAGGTACTGGGCCATGGCGTGGTATTGACGCTCTACTTGATATTGTGGCGACCTATGTACCCGTATGCATGCCAGTCTATGGGCCGGGGGCGAGGGCCCCAGGACGATCGAGGTACCCGTGGAATGCCGCCTGTCATCCGCCCGAGCTTCTACGTATTTTGGGCTGGAGGAAGGTATCCAAAATCTAACGGTTGAATATCTTCCAAAATCTATGACGGTTGGATGTTTTAGGCAGGGTGGGGGGGGCGGGGGGTAACACGATTATACCTGGTACGGAACAGCGTTGAGCTGAATTTCATTGCGTTGCATTGAATCGGATTTGCTCCCTGAAAAAGTGATGGTGCTGTGGGGGACAAAAATTGGCGGAGGCCGGAGTCGGCGGGGAGGAGGGGAGAGGAGGGGGTCGAGATGAAGAGCCGACACGGCCAGAAATCGACGAAATTTTGTTGCATGTTTTAGACGACTCCCTCGCTGTGACTTGATCTTGTCAAGTGTGACAGCGACAAAAACCACGCTTTTGATGGCGGGTGGTAGGAGAAAAAAGGATGGCGAGATGTGTGTGTGTGCGTGTGTTTGATGGAGGGTGTCAGGGTTTCTAAGCGCTTCGGCTACGGGAAAGCCTCCCTCCCCCCCCCCCCCAACCCTAACCCCGCCGCCACCCCACGCGGTACGTACCGTATTGTACGAGTACGTGAGCGAGAAAAAAAAAAAAAGTGTTTCGAGTTTCGCATTTTTTTTTTAGGGGGGGGGGCGGGGGGGGAGGGGGGGGGGGGGGGGGGATTATTTATTTATTTTTTCGCGGGCGATTACTTATTACAATATCGTACCAGTAGACCGGTATTTGTGTGTGGTTCGGGAAGTTAACCTTCTGCTTGTAACTTCACGGGGGTCGATTTTTTCTTCGAATGTTTTGCGAGAGAGAAGAGCATGTGTTTCGGTTTTGCTTGGGGAGGGGGAGGAGGAGGAGGAGGAGGGGGGGGGGGGGGCAGGGTTGGTGGGGTGGGCTGGGAGGTAAATTGGGGGACATAAGTGTATTCCGCCGGCAATCGATACCTGTTGAACCTTAGCCTTCCGCGAGGCTAGGGGCGGCTGACCCAAAGCACGCCGGTTCATGCCGAACAACGGCTACAATTCATGCCGTTCGACGGCTACATACATAAGTACCTTGTTTATCCAAACCATCGTTAACACTGCGATTTGTCCGTTGAGCTGAGTTGGGTGGGGGCACCTTTCTTCTTAACCCTTTCAGCGCTACAGTCTCATTTTGGGGACAATTGGGGACAAATCACTTGGAATTTGAGTGGTATGTCCCCAAAACGGGACTGGAGTTCTAAAAGGGTTAAACCCCTTTCTTTGCTATACTGCAAAAATTTATCCCACGCTAATTCCAAGTATTTTGCCTCCTGAAAAGTGGGTACGGTCCTCAAAGGGTTACGAATAACCGCTTAAGAAATGTATTTAACTTATAACCAGGGCTCTTCACGGGTCAGGATTTTTTTTATATCTCACGGGTCAGGATTTTTCATATCTCACGAGCCGGGTCCGGCCGGATCGGGTCGGGTCAGGAGGTTTTCAAAGTCTCACGGATCGGGTCGGGTCGCCCTTACCCGACCCGACCCGACCTGACCTGACCCGCGAGATTTGATTCGACCCGACCCGTGAACCACCCTGGTTATATGGTCATGACCCGTTTGCGAGTACTACTCTGGCTGTATCCACGTTCTTTGGAATTTGAGCGGGGGGGGGACGGGGGGGTATTTTGCGGATGATGGAAATGGCGGGGAGATTGCTTTTCGGATTTCGTCTTGTTTTTTTTCCCCTGCTTTTTTTTTGTGTTTGCTTGCAAGCGGTACGTTTTTGTTTGCGGTACGTACGTACCAGGTACATACGAGCTACGAGCACAGGTTTATTTCGTAAGTAGTGGTCTGCCGCGTCGCAGGGGTGCGCGGCTGTTCGGAACCAGAACATAATAATCAACCATCTTTGCATGCGGTCGACCAACCAAGTTGTTGTTTAAGCGGCGGAACTAATTTACTATTTATTCCGAACGCTATGCAATTATTAATGAGTGGAACGCCCCCGAAAGGGAACAACGTCCTGGAACATGATACTAAGATGATAAAACTGCTCCCCTGGGGTATTCCTACTATTATTAATACTGCTGTTTAGAGTTTGGTTACCATTTGGTTCTCCATCGCGAGTAAAAACGAAACACACGAAGAAAGTTCAAGGGTTTCATGAGTTGAAAATAAAACTCAACACACTACTGTAATGTACGTACGACACACCTGTCTCGAGCTTCTCGAAAACACGCCTCTTCGTGCCCGGCTTAGACTCTTTGCGATATTTTCGACGTTTTTGTGCGGAACCTGCACGCTTCGTACGAGTTTCTCGACTGGAATGGCAGACACACCGACCGAGCACATGCATGCATGCATGCGCCAACCGCATGATGCGCCAATTTTCCCATCTCCTGGGGTGTCTAGCTCCTGCGTGCCCCCCACGACTTCGCTACACGTCGTACAACAATCTCACCCTCTCCCCGCCCCGTGACTACTACGGGGGACCATATTAAATAGGACCTACTACGGTACACATAAAAACCTACGTATTTCGCTATTTTTCCTGCCAATGTTTGGTCCTATTTACTATGGTCCCCCGTAACAGCCGTACGATGATACCTCGATCGCAAGTTTTGAGAACACTCGGAGAAGAGACGCACGGGCCGCCGGCCGAAATTTATTAAATAATAAATAGCAGGGTTTTTTTTTCATCGCACAGCAGCAGTGGCGCCCTGCCGCGGCCGCCTTCCTTATGTCCCGCCGTCAAAATACCAAACCCCGCAGCGCTGTCGGATATTGTGCCGCACAAGCTGAGGTTCTCGCCTTGTTTGTGTCGGTCTGCATGCAGGAGAAGCATGGGTATTCATAACAATGGTGGATTCGTACCAGGTATATATAGTGAGTGGTATATTTTGCGGGGGAACACAGTAATCAGGACCGAATTTGCTTCGCTAAAAAACGGTAATATATAGGTTTTTGTGTGTATAATGGGTCCTGATTACTGTGGTTCCCCCTCATACCATTACGGGGGACCATAGTTAATAGGACCAAATATGCTTGGCTAAAAAACAGTAATATAAGGTTTTTGTGTGTACCATATATAGGTCCTGATTACTATGGTCCTCCGTCATACTGCCTGGTACAGTATATTATTGTGCTGTAATACAATCCAGGTAAATAATGACGAGAGTATGTTGACCCTTTTAGGTCAAACTGTGGGGAGTCCAGTGCGAGGGACAAACCACTCAAATTCTAAGTAGCGTAAACGGGACTGCAGCTTGCCCTATTTTTACGGGGGACTCTAGTAAATAGGACCAAAATATTGTTGGTAAAAATAGGGAAACATATAGGTTTTAGTGTCTTCCGCAAGTCCTATTTACCATGGTCCCCCGTAAATGAAAGTCTCGTGAGTTCAGTACTGTCACTCTGCCCCCGAGTTTAAGGACATTTTGCATCCAAATATGAGGGCGTTTTTCATTCAATAGTAATGTAGAATACGGTACTATTGTTGAGGGGTGGAGTTACAGTATTACGAGGGACCATACTAAATAGGACCAAATATTTTTAGTAAAAATAGGTAAATATATAGATTTTTGTGTGTACCGTAGGTCCTATTTACTGTGGTCCCCCGTAATTGCAGTATTTCCTGTTGTTGCGGCTGGTGCTACGAGGGGGTGGGGTAAACACCGGATTTTTTTCCCCCTATTTATTATACGCTGCGGGATTGAACACTCATGGCATATAGATACCGCCGCCCCATTTCACTGCAGCCACCAGCACACCACGCGAGCATCAACCCCCGTCAGGAGCACACCCAGCAACGCTCGGAAGCAGGCTTCCGCTGCGGGGTGTGGCGAATTGCCATCCGACCATGCGCAGCATGAGCTTCGATGTCGATCACTCAGAAAAAAAAACGAGAAACTGTGTATGTATATTATGACACATTATGTGTTACTAAACAGTATGACACAATATGACATACCAGTACGTATTAATAGTACAATAGTTTTCTCCGCGGAGAGGTCGCGTTTCGCTAAACCTTCCGCTACAGGTATTACGGGGGACCATAGTTAATAGGACCTGTGGTATAGGTAAAAACCTATATATTTAACCATTTTTACTACCAATATTTGGTCCTATTAACTATAGTCCCCCGTAATAGTCGTAGATCCAACTCAAAAAGGGCGGCATCGTCTACCCTCGTGCTGCTGCCAGCGCACGTCTGCCTCCACAGCATGCCACCCGCCGGGCCATCGGATCGTTGGGTTGGATACGTCATTAAACCGTTGGGCTATATTATGCGTTAACTCTATACACGCCTGCATCCACAGCATGCCACCCACCAAGCCATCGATCCGTTGGCTTAAGCCATAAGACCGTTGGGCTATACCCGTTAACCCTACGTGATACGCCTGCATCAGCACCCGCCAAGCCATCGGACCGTTGGGTTACGCCAAAGGACCGTTGGGTTATATCTGTTGACCCTATCCATGGACCTATCCGTTGACCCTACCCATAGGGGCCCTACTATTAATAGGTACCAACGGCGAAAATACACTCCAGGTGCGAAAGGCTTGGGTCTAAGAACCCTCCATCCGACGCCAATACATATGTAAGCCATTGGACCGTTAGGTGATATCCGTTGACTTTATCCGTTGACCCTACTCGTAAATCGGTTGACTCTTCTTCAATCCCAATGGAAAAATTACGCACCGGGCGCAAAGGGCTCGGGATTAAGATTCCTTGACCCTACACCTCAACAGATGGAAGACATACGGTCGCTAGATGGTTTCCGTTGACTAAATCCGTTGACCCTACCCGTTGGCCCTAATCAGCCCCAACGGCAACGTTACACCGGGCGCGAAGGGCTCTGGACTACGTAGAGGTTCACGCCCATGACGCCCGCTACGTAGAGATTTTGTCGCCCCCGTCCCCCTCTCCCCCCGGCCTCCGTACATTACGATAGTCAGCGGTTGTTGTTACATTGTGGCATCTGTAACAGCCTCCAGTGATGTCATTATTCCATCAAGTCCTTCTTCTCCTACCCCTCCTGTCGCTGCGACGCTCTGCTCTCTGGGCCACCCCTCGGCGCTGTTGTGGAGAGATTCGGTGGCGTTTGCCAGCGCCATTTCCGCCTCCAGAACCTTATCATTGTCGGGGTGGTGGAGGCGTTAGCAGTGGCGTGGGCGGGGGGGGGGGGGGGGGGGGGGGAGCGGGTACTCACGTCCTGCGCGGCCGTAGTAATGTGTCCATAGGGAGGGGGGGAGGGAGAATCTGAGTCGTCACACTTTGATTTTTTTTCGGGAAGGGAGTTTCAGGGAAGAGGCGATGGGGGGGGAAGGGGGGGTGGGCGTACTCATTTGTTGCTTGCCTTAGTCATTTGACCATTGACCACGCGTCCCTTTCGAGACGGAGCACCAGGGGGGGGGGGGGGCGTGAAATATGGGTTGCCACACCTACAGTAGGAAGCTTTTAATCGGGAAGGGATTTCCGAGAGAGGGCGGTGGGGACGGCAGGGGGGGGGGGGGGGGGGTGTACTCGATAGGAGAGATGTACTCGATCTCATGCATGGCCGTAGTCGTATGACCATAGACCCTCGCATCCCTACAATGCCGGGACGGAGCATGTCGGGTTTTCACCGACCAGGCAGGCATTGCTTGCACCAAGCGCGAAGCGCCGTGAGGTGTCTGGCGAGTCGCATGAAGGGTGAGCTGCATCCAGGATATGCCAAGGGCCGTGACGATGGGAAGGAGGCGAACACTGCTCAAGGCAGTCACGGAAGAATCGACGCGATTTCTATGATAGCAGTGTCGGAGTCCGTATCTATCTGCCGGACGCAATGATTTCAGGTTGCCAGAACGGTAATCTCCGAACCATGTGATGGGGGGGGGGGGGAAAACGCCGAAAAAAGTCGGAAATAAACCGCGGCGAGAGCTACATATATACATACCAAACATGCCGCGCAAGCTGTATAAATACCAAACATGGCAAAATACTAGAAAAACGCGTAAAGTGTCAGAAAAATGTCAGAACCCCCCCCCCCCCCCCCCCCCCCGGTACTAACTAGTAGCAACAGCTAAAAAAAAACTTGGCGAATCAAAATTGAAACGGGCGAAACAAATGCCGAAGGCGCGCAGTGAAAACCAAGGGCGAGCCCTCGAAGAAAATACGCTGGGGCAAAAACAAAAATAAATGGATGCTGCGCGCAACGACGAGAAGACAAAGCGCGAGTACAGTGAGTGCATCAATCGGCCACGTTTGCAGGGGGAACACGCGGTGTTCCCCCGGTAGGAAGTCACGATTCGCAGAACAGATGGCAGACGCGAGGTGCGGTGATCTGTGTCGTTCATCCACCCCTGGAGTCAAAATTTGGGGCCTCTATTATCCCAACAATTACCCGGACGAGATCATACCAATCCCCGATATCGGTCTGCGTTCGTAGATCAAACGTGCCGTCCAACATGTCGGTCCGTCATATTCATATGTTCGTTCTCAAGAAGAACGCCCCGTGACAAGAACAATGCTTGCCGGAAGCCGCGCAAAAAATAAATTGAAACGGACGAGCGTGCAGCGCGCGCATCAATCAGGAATCAATCAGTCAGTCACGCAAGTAGGGCACGCCACTCAAACACACACACGACAGACGCGCTTGTGCGTCAGTCAGTACATCGTACATAGCCAGAGCCGAGTTCCTTCCGAGACCGCTGCCGGGTTAGATTTTGGCGATGAGCTAACGTGAAATTTTAGCAGCAACAACACCGATCGTAGCCTTTTGTAGCTCACAAAAGAGCGGCCGCTTGGGCGGCTGGCATCGTCCGGTCTATACACCGTCAATACCATGCACCCAGCGCTCTCCCTGTCACCCGTCCTCGAGATCAATCGAACGCGGCTGGACTATGGCGATGGGCTACTATTAATATGACGCCAAAATCATCAACAACCACACCAACACCATACCAACAACAGCAACGACAATAACAACACTATAGAATTGACCACACCACAGCTACTGTGAGAACAACTGGCCACAAGGGACGACCAGGCCGACTGGCATCGCCCTGATTACCTATCGCAACTCCACTCCCACCCTTTTATACGTACTGCCCCTCGGCGTATGCTACAGTATAGGGGTTTTCCATGTTTTTATGGGGCTTTATCTTGAGCAGCTCTATAGCTCACCCCAAAACAGGCTTTGGGAAAAAACATGCATAGTTATAAACCCTTATATTTACTCGTACTATTAGTATTGCACTGTACAGAAACCTACTGTAAGTCGGAGTATAATTCCGAGTACAGTCCTTAAAGGGGGCGCTCAAGGCCTAAAGAAGTTGACTCGATTAACAACCCCGTGGCCTCCGTATGTAGACAATAATACTGCACAGATCTCGGGCAGATATCCGATACCCACTGAATGATCTAGAGATAACAGGGAAGATGGATTCCTGATCTGTATGATCTGTATGATCTGTATGGTCTAGCTCGTGCTGCCGGGTGGAAGCCGTATAACCTGCATGATATATCTAGCACATGTTTCCTGGGTTGGATCTGTGCTATGCTATATATGCAGATCCTGCACAACTTGCAATACCGGCAGATTGGGATCCAGATGATACAGATGACATATCTGTAGATGACATATCTGTGTATGATCTTTCTGTAGATGATCTATCTGTAGATGATCTAGCTGTCGATGATCTATCTGATGATATATCTGTACATGATATATCTTCACATGATCTATCTTTGCATGATCTATCTTTACATGATACATCTTTACATGATATATCTGTAGATGATATATCTATAATTCGGTAGATTTTCTAGATCCTGCACATCATACCATACCGGCAAATTGGGATCAGATGATCTATCTGTAGATGATCTATCTGTAGATGATCTATCCAGCAATGATATATATGTAGATGGTCTATCTGTAGATGATCTATCTATCAATGATATATATGTAGATGATCTATCTGTAGATGATATGTACGATGTGTACAATACCACTCTCTCTAGGCGTAAATATAAGGACCGCTTGGTCTTCATATTAATGCCTAAACGCTCCTTACATTTCCGCCTAGAGTGGCGCTACTACTATGGTTGTTACGTCGTCCCCCCGACAATGTGCAGCAGCATAACCTTCAACGTTGATCACCTTCGAAACAAACATTCCCGAAAAGAAAACAAGAGTATTGTCAAAATTAAAGTACGAATGATAAGGCATGGCTTATTGTCAGCTCAGGAGCTCCGTCAGTCAGTCAGGAATTTTTCGGACCCAAGAGTTTGTACTCGTATACACTCTCTAGTGAGAGCGTGCGCGCGCGGCCTCCTCACCCGTTCGCGGAGCCCTAGGAGCACGGCGTTAATTGCGTCTTCCACCACCATCGCACACGCCTCCTTCAAGCTCTCCCTCTCGTTTCCTCGCCCTCCTCCTCCTCTCCCCACCCCCTCCCCTGCCACGACATCATCATCATCATCATCATCATCACCTCCTGGCACCACCTCGTCGACGATATTAACGCCTAGAGCGGATTCTATGGCCGGAAGATTCTGACCGCAGAACCGCAGCGCGGAGACGCGCGGGGTTTCGCTTGCCTGGCAGGCGTTGTCGGAGAGGGACGGTGGGAATCGATTTATATGAAGGAGAGCGGTAGTAGTGGCGGGGTTAGAGCATATGCACTCGCGCGATCTACTGCAAGTAGGACACACAGCTTGAAAAGGTGAGTTTCGTCAAAATCCTCGATCACACAGCTACGGTATAAACATTCTCACACGGCACAGACGCGGCCAAGCCATCCGGCCGCTTTTGCTTCACACGTCGCAGAGATACACGATTTTTATGTTTCCCTGTTTTTTTTTGTTCGTCTTCTTTTCCCTGTGGTGTATTGTACCAGGTATCAGGTATTGGCTTTGACCCATCCCACGGTGGGGATTTCCACTTTTTTCCTTCGGAGGCATTCTTTTCTGGCCGCTAGAGCTCTCCTCGAATGAGCAAGTACAGGTTACTGTACTATTATTACCAAGAAAAAACGTGTCGGTCGGGTTGCGGGAAGCAACCGGTTCGAAATCGTGTGAGATAACGAGCTCCTTCTCATGTGATAATCTCGGAAATAAGGCACCCACACTACTCCTACTACTTCTACTTTTTCCAAACCCCCTTCCCCCCTCTCTCCAACCTCCCCCCTCCTCTCCGTCGCGTGGCGGGTACACTCTTCGCTTCGGTGCATGCCTTCGTTTTTGTCGAGGCAAGAGTTCGTTCGGCATTTTTTTTTCCCCTCGTCGACTGGCGTCGGATGGTGCTGCTTCAGTAGATAATCTACAGATAGATCAGATAGATCTTAACCTGCCGCTTATGAGATGCTGTACGGGATCTGAGTACATAGTACAGATCTATCCCAGGACGCATGTCCTATTGATAGATCATGCGGGATATGCGACTCCCACCCAGCAACATGAGCTAGATCATACGGATCATACAGATCATACAGATCATACAGATCATACGGATAACAAAGATCAGGCATGATCTATCTGATCTAGATCGTCGAGTGGGAATCGATCATCTATCCAGTGCGTGGAGACAATCGAACACACTATGGAGGCATGCTATCGGTGGAGGGGCGGGGGGGCGGGGGGAGGCGGGGGCGGTGTACTCATTATCATGCATGGCCGTAGTCGTATGACTGTAGACCCTTGCATCCCTACAATGCCGGGACGGAGCACGTCGGGTTTTCACCGACAAGAGAAGCATTGCTTGCACCAAGTGTGAAGCGCCGTGAGCTGTTTGGCGAGTCACATGAAAGGTGAGCTTCTTCCTGCTATGAACAGCTTTGGAGGCTGATTTTCTCGCATATGGATGGCACCGTCAATGGATTGATTTATTTCCTGGTGTGGCTTCTTCCAGAGACAGCCACGAGTTCACTATGTAACTGCCTCGTGGGTCCCTTACCTTCCCCCTTGTGCAGAGTTAAGGTTCTCCCCGCACCAACATGATCTAGCTCGACCGCCAGCCGTGATGACCGCCAAAAAAACAACAACGTACCCTGGTTGTCTGTTAACAGCTCGCGCAGTGAGAGGTGTGTTTTACAGCGTCGTCGCCAACCGACGCCAACCTCACCTACATGTACTAGGTACCTGGTATATGATATAGGGGGTGGGGGGCGTACTCGTTCGTTGCCTGCCTTCGTCATTTTACCATAGAGCACGCATCCCCTTTCGAGACGGAGCACCGTTCCTGCTCCTAACAGAGACACCCCCAGCATTTGGGCGCTCATTACGTAGATTCCATACCAGTATAGTACGTAGTGGAGGGGGATGTTCTCTAGTCCCCAACCCGTATGATTGACGAAGCTCCTCCATCTTAAAAACTATACTTCATGCTACTTCATGCCGGGCATTATACTGCTGTGTTGGCCATCCAACCATGTTGCGCATGAGTATGATGAGCTTCAACGTTGATTGAATCACTCAAAAACATCCCCCCGAAGAAATGAAGAAAACAGAAAACACGTATTCGATTGTCCATAGGGTTGCCGTGAGCGCGATGTTCCTCGATGTCGACTTGGGGTGAGGCGGAGAGCTTCCCAGTATTAATCCAGAAGGCCGCTGCGAAACGAAAAAAAGGTCCTAGCCAACTGAAAACTGGTCGCCGATTACAGTAAGTAGTACGCGTCGAGAGTTTTGACAATCTTCTATTTTAGCTAAGGCTCGTGGATTATTGAGACAGCAACGTTGGAAATAGGCTCTGAAAGGCTAATACGGAGAGAGGCGTTCTTTGCTGAGCACAACATGCTCAGCTGTAACTCCTCAAAACTTTAAACAAAATCTCTGCCTGAAATTATATGCTCCCCATTTTTTTAACACATACCTGTATCGTATCAGGTATCGCGTACTGTACTACTCAGATCGTTCGCAGCCGCGATGATCCCGCTCACCCTGTATCCCGCGTGGAGAAAAACGCCTGCGAGCGTCACAGGCACTTGGAAAGTGAACGGGTCTGCCGCGAGCAGTCCTCCGCTTTGTTGGGAGTTGTAGGCCGTTATGGCGCGTTCCGCGATTCCCACCATCTGATGCACGGGACGGGGTTAACGTGAACACTTATCAGGGGGTGGTTTTTCTTCCGCCAATTCATTCCAAAAAAAACTGTCTGGCGAAGCTGAAAAATAGCGCGTCGACTTAAAAACAAAAGCCTGCTTGCTGTACAATAGCAGTCTGCCGCTTTTAAAAGGACTCGAACGACTGGCTTTCTTCTGCTTCCGGGATATGAACAATTGTGAGCGGTCAACGCTGAAGCTCACGCTGCGCTATTGTTGAATAATAGCAGAGTACGCATGGCCCCACCTGAGAATAACAGCTGCTCAGCGACTGCCCCACGAAGGCAAACTCTTCCCTGTTGCAGAACTCCTCGGCCACGCCCTCAGGTCCAGATCCTTCGTACATCTGCAGCGTCGTCTCGACGCCGTTGATGTTAAGCGGCACCGTCAGCAAAGGCTTCATCGAAGGGCCAACGTCCCCCTCTCCCTCCCTTCCGTTCATATTTGCTTGCCCCTGCGCCTCTTGATTCTGCCGCTGCTGCTGCTGCTGCTGCTGCTGCTGCTGTCCGACGGTTTGAGCGTCGTGGTTTGGACCGAAATTGGTCGCGCTGGCTCTCTCGACGATGCTTGAGGACAGGGTTTGTGAACACCGCGTGAAGACCTCGGAGTGGCTCGATGGGTCAAGGTTTTCGACGCAGAATGCCGCCGCCGCGTCAGCGGGATCCTGGAAACCCAAAAGGTGGCGTGTGGTGCGCAGGTCATGGTATAGTATAGAGGTACGGAGGAAAAGTGCTGGTTGTGTTGAAAAACGATCAGGAATTGTTATCGTAACGAGCACTTGTGTCATGCCTACTGTAGTACTAACAGTACCAGGTATGGAACAGTGTTCCTGGTACAATGTTTAATTTAAGCTCATGATATATCAATCGTGTGCAATGGCTATAAATATCAATACGTACCAGGTAGCGTCTAATTATTTTTCGTGTCGTGTTTAGTAAGAGTATGGAGATGCTAGAGGATGGTCTCATCCAAACGCAAATTTCAGCCCTGGCCTCACACGAGCGGTTTTGCGTCGGAGGTTTTCGGCCGACAAGCTTTCAACAATGCCCGGTCCGAACTGAATATTCGCCTTTGTTCTCTCCGACCAATAAACCGCATCGAACGCGCGTGCCATATTCTCGTACTCGCCCCTGCAAATTGAACTGTTGTGGGCTTGCGCTACACCCATTCACGCAAGAACTGCAATACCTACAGATGAGAGTGGACAATAGTACAAGCAATTTGATTGGAAGGAATGATGCGCTGCTGTTGTGCATTTCGTACGTCGTCGGAAGAAAAAAACGAGACATTGGAAATAACGTTTTTCACGATCGCGTGGCCGTGCTGCTCACGGTCCCGTGGCGCTGCTGCTCACGATCGCGCGACCCGGCTGCTCACGATCGCGTGATCGCGCTGCGCGACGAAGGCTCCACTAACCTGGCCAGCGTAGTAGGCCAGCGTTCGCTCCTCCTTCCCGTCCAAGGATATTCCCAGCGTGAAAAGGGGCTCCTCGGATGTCGGACCCACGCCACCGGCCCCGACAGGTCTCGCGTCTCCGACTGCCAAGGCTATCCCATTCTCGAGAACCTTTGCCGTTCGGAAAGTGTGCAGTAGATTCAACGAAAGCACGGGGGGGGGCGGGGGAGGGGGCGGAGAAGTGGGCACTCACTGTCGATAAAGAAAACGCTTGGCATATAGGTATACCGAGAAAAAATAGGTAAAATGTGTCGACGAAAAACGCGTACCAGGGGTATGTACTCGTAGAGCGGGGGGCAGACATTCAGGTGGTGTCGACAAATACCTTTATTTATTCGAAGGATAAGGTAGAGTGGGAAGGTGGGCATCGCCTGTGTCATGCGCTGTCCATTGCTGGAGAGGAGCGAGCTACTGTAGTGGGCAAGTGCCGACAAGATCGTCGGTCCTTAGAACCCGCACAACACTTCCAGAAGAGCCTCCACTAGTGCTCGAGGCCACATTAATCAGGACCTACGATGGGCTCGAGAACTATGTATCCCCATAAGTTTATACACCATGTTTGGTTCTGATTATATACTACTATTCACGGGGGACACTAGTAAATAGGACCAACTATTGTTAGTAAAATTTTGGAAATGTATAGGTTTTTGTGTTTACCGTAGGTCCTATTTACTATGGTCCCCCCGTAATATTACTGATATATTTCACCGAAATAGGTATCACAGAGGATCTGGCTACGATTTGATTCTTTTCGTGCATGGACCACTTCTGAGAAGAGGCAACGACGTTTCTATCAAAGCGTACGAAAAAAGTCAGCTGTGAATCCGACCGATTGATTGGTCGAAGCTCAACTTTACAAGCTGCGCGATACATTTTGCAAAAATTCGGCGGAACTACAAGCCGACCTCGTGAAACACTGGTTGTGACGGAAAACTTGCCGCATACCATTCTCGAAGAAAATGTAAGGACCATCAAAGTTCCTTATATTTCCCCGCAAAGTGATATACCTGGTAGACAAAAAATTGGCGCACACTGTAGGAAATCGCGTTGAGACTGTGAAGGTGTTACCTACTGAGCTATAGGGGTAAAAGATCGATCGATTACCCTGCCCAAGGTAATCCTTATAACACTCTCCCCCCCTCTGAACGGCGGGGTCTTTGGGGCGTCGGAACCGTATACGTCCGTACGCTGACCTACCCGCTTCGTTTCATTACCTGGGGACCCAGGGAGATGCGTTTTTTTAGGTGTGCACGCGCAAGCGTTTTTGTAAATGAAACGTTAAACGTGAGGTTCGAACCCGTGACCTGGACGACGTCAAATGTGAAGGTGTTACGTACTGAGCTATAGGGGTAAAATATCGATCGATTACCCAGCCCAAGGTAATCCTTATAACACTCTCCCCCCCTCTGAACGGCGGGGTCTTTGTGGCGTCGGAACCGTATACGTCCGTACGCTGACCTACCCGCTTCGTTTCATTACCTGGGGATCCAGGGAGATGAGTGTTTTTTTATGTCCTGCTGTCGACGCCAAATGTGAAGGTGTTACCTACTGAGCTATAGGGGTAAAAGATCGATCGATTACCCTGCCCAAGGAAATCCTTATAACAAGACCCCTTGGCTGACGGTCCCTGTACACTGAAACTAGTAATTTGAGTCCGGAAGGGGCCTAGACGCGTCCAATAAGACCTGTATCCTTGTACGTACGGAACATATTTTGCGTATGGCAGGGCGAGGCTTTTGCGCAGCCTCCTTGAGTCATTGCGACTTCCATCTGGCACATACGTACGTACGACACAATGATACGACAAAGTATGAGTGAGCCAAACGATGTGTACTATGGATAACGGCTCGCTCCTCAAACCTTGCTGTGCCTGCTGCCGTGATCTTGACAAATAAGTTGCTTGCAACAGGTCATATGCTGTGATATTTGCTCGGCTAGGGCGATCAATGCGAGGCTTTTGATCGACTTGTGGGCACGATGGGGTATTGTATGGTATGCGCACGTAGCCTACCCCTATTAGTTGTGGCATCAGCACAATCCGCATCGCCTCGTCCAGCCCGTTCTCGTGGCAGAAGCCTTCTGCGGCCTGCGTTAGTAACGGGAACACGCGGCGACACAGAAAAGGCAAGCACGGGGCACCAGGGGTCTAACCTTATTGGTTGCTCGAGACAAGAAAATGGCATCTACGTATCTACTTTACTGCTTGCTGTGCGTAGATATTGCGACTTCCTATTGTTTGGAATCTGGTACTGCTGCATACATTTGGAAGTGGTTCGAGATACAAACAGCATCTTGTGGATATTGCGGCTTCCTGTGCACCAGGTGTATACGGGCACTATAATACCGCCACTACGCCACTACACGCCACGGGCATGGCACCTCGCTCGCACCGCTGGGATCTACTACCACCGCCGAGATCTACTTCCGTCACCTGCACCAAAGTATCTTTACCTGAGCAACCGTCTGCCCATCGCGGATTCCCAGCGGCACTGGATCGGCAGATTCGTCAAGCAGGACGTCAACTGAGAACACCAGCTGGGACGAAGTGTCACCAGGTGATAGAGGTTGAGCGTTCCCGCCGATGGAGGCGACCGCAAGATACGAGAGCAAGCAGGCCACGAGTATCCTTGCCACCGTCATCGTCGCCTCAGAGGCAGCACAGAAGGAGGTACTGGTACGGGGTTGGGGTCGCCTGTTGGTTGTCGATTTGAAGTATTTCCGCCGCGTTTTGCCGGGCGTATCTTTTTATTGTTTACTCTTTTTCCACAAGGGTATCTGTTGGAAACGTCCCGAACCACGGTGCAAGCGCCTTGCCCAGGGAGCGAGAACCTGTTGCTGCTGCTGTGGTGGGGCGTCAGCTGGACGTTGGTTAGGTCTGGATATGTGATGCGGCGATCCAGTGATGATCATCAGGCTTTGAGTTGGTTGCTGGTTTTCGGTTGCTGGTTGGTTGCTGCTTGCTGATTGGTTGAGATTCCTGTTGTAACCCCTCCCCCCCCATTTTCGCCCCTTCAAGTTGACGCGATATTGATGTCCTGGAAACCCTTCATCAACAAGTAAGAACAAATCAGGACGAAACAGAGCGCAAGCACACAGCACGCAGCAGGACTTAGCAGGAGACGACAAGGGCACGAGCCACGAATAAAACACACACGCCCCCCCAACGTCCCTTACACCCCTTGGAGAGATGTCGGGCCTCGCCGCCGCAGCTCCCGCAGGCACCAGCGACCGAGTCGCAACCCTCCGCTCCCTAGCCTGCATCCGCTCGCAGTGCAACCTGATCTTCGAGGCAGCGAAATCCGATCGGCTCCAGCACTTCCGAGTCAACCTCTCAAAGATGCCCGACGTCGTCAACTTCGTGCAGAGTCTCATGGACCGTGACTACGCCAGCTACGACGACGTCCCCTACCACTCCCGGTGGAGGCACTTCGAAGTCGGCGGCGTCGACCGCACCACCGCGCTGAAGAAGGGCTGGCGCGACAGCGCCGATTGCGACAGCTTGGAGCTAGCACGGCGCCTGGTAGACCTGGTCACTACCTCCGTCCTCCTAGACGCCGGAGCTGGTGACGCCTGGAAGTACAAAGAGGCTGGTACCGGGCTCGAGGCAGGGCGTAGTGAGGGGCTCGGCGTGGCGAGCTTCCACATGTTCGACTCCGGAGCGTTCTCTAGTGATGTCAGTGGCTTTCCTCACCGTGCGGATTCGGTGGGGTTGAAGGGCCTTGCTGACGATTCGGTGAGGGCGGCGTTTCAAGTTGATGATGCGGCGAATCCTCTGGTGGGGTGCGACGGCAGGACTCAGGTGCGTGGTGGGGGTATTGGTGGTGGTGGTGGTGGTGGTGGTGGTGGTGGTGGTGGTGGTGGTGGTGGTGATGGGGGTGGTGGTGGTGATGGTGGTGGTGGTGGTGGTGGTGGTGGCGTTTGCTGTTGATACAGAAGATAGTGGGTACGGTATGTATGTTGCAGCTCCGCTTCTCGCCTGTTGCTTGATCAGTACCTGGTAGAAAACACAGGCCTACTTCAGTACCAACACGTCTCTTTCAGTACACCCACGTACTGCTGCAGCAGGCTATATCCTGCAGCAGGTGGTGGTCTCCTCCGTAAGTACGCACGTCTCCTTCAGTACACCTACTGCGGCAGTCAGTAGGCTACTGCAGCAGTGGGTCGCAGGTCTATTCATCAGTTTGCCATAGGTCTACAGCAGCAGTATGTCTACTGCATGCTGCAGTAAAAGACTACCGATATACACCCGCCTCGGCGCAGAAAACCTTTTTCTCTGATTTTGCGAAAACCATTTCGCTCGCGCGCACGCACGCAGGTTCTCAAGCGCTTGGGTACCGCTCTGGAGCAGCACCCGGAGTTTTTCGAGAGCGGGGGCGTTTTCCGACCAGGGAACATGGTCGACTATCTCCTCGCCCAGGCTGCCCCCGACACAAAGGTTAGAATCTTCGACCAAACCAGAAGAAGAGTAGCATGTACGTACAAGGCGCTTCGCTAGGGAAGGAAAAAAGTACATCAAATTATGCGAAGTGACAGAGGTCCACGATTGAGTTTAGGTCGTAATTGCAAACCGGCGACTTGATAATGCCTAGAGTCCCGCTGCCATGCTTCAGGAAAAAACAGCTCCGACGCCAGCTCGGATGCACATACGCTTCGCGTCGCGGATGTCGTACGTACGTACATACCCCAGGTAGGATACTACTGCTGTCTGTACTTATTTTCTCCTTTCGATATGCTCTATGTCTGTACTCGTATGTACGAAGAAAGCGAAAGCACAGCTCGGCACAGCAGCAAAAACAATGAAAATGGAAACCGAAAACTCGGAAAGGAGAAAAAAAACCCGTCCCCTCTCGTGTAATAATTTTCTGCCTGATTGGAACACCTTACACCCGGTCAAACAGAAGAAAAGAAAAAAATCGCACAGAAGAGCTTCTCTCTCAGCCTCGTACGCCGCCCGCCCCTCCCGCGACCACCTCGCTACCGATTCGGTCCGGGTAAAGCTTTTATCACTCTCTGCCACAATCAGCCCCGTCGCCCGACTCGCGTGAAGCCCGGTGCTCACCGTGGCCGTCGTTCGCCAGCTCGATAACGTTGGTGTTCAAACTGCACACCTCCCTCTTTCAACTTCAGCGTGGTCGCAAAAATAAGCACCGCTTGAATATTATCTTGCAGTCCCGAACGTCCTTCATAACCCGTACATACTCTATCAACAATCGTAAATGGAAGCCAGACAACGCCCGTTCATGCATCCCTCGTGTCTCGAGGCATACGCGACGCCTAGGCACGAAAGCGGCGACCGCGCTCCTTGCAACCCCCCCTCTACCCGCCAGCACCCGCTGACACCCGCGACGGTGCCGGGTGCTCCCGCGATGCCGTGCTCGGAGTACACGCAGGCACACGAAACGAAAGAAGAAAAAAAGGAGAAGGACCGAGAAAACAAGTAACTGCTGGAAAGGTCCGGCAAGTAATGAAAGGAGTTGGTTTGGAAGTGGGAGCTCTGAGAGGCCAGGGGTGCACCAACCGAGCACGCTCAGGGGTTGTGATCTAAGTATGTAGTTCTATGTCGTCCCTGGTACATCTCTGGGTATTATACGTACACATGAATTGTTCACGCGTAGTCTATGTTCCCATCCTGTCCTTTGGTGTGTTTGTGTTTACGAACTGTATTAACTTTATTATCTAGTTGGCTCGTTCCTTGCGTTGGCTACAGCGCCCCCATGATGCGTCTTCTCATTGACATCCATTTCCGGCTGTTCTACGTACCTGAACACGTATAATACCCGAGCAATCGTACCTTAATCTCTGACGTCGCGTCTCGTTGTTATCATTCCCCCTCCCTCCTCCCCCTCCCTGCTCCGTCTCGAAAGGGATGCGTGGTCAATGGTCAAATGACTAGGGCAAGCAACAAGTGAGTACGCTCCTCCTCCCCCCCCTCCCCCTTCCTCCACCCCTCCCTCCTCTCTGCTCTCCTCCCCCCCGCCCCCCCTCACCCTTTCCCCCCCCTCCTCTCCCCGCTCCCCCCCTTCCCCCTCCCCCCTTCCGTCTCCCCTCCCCCCCTCCCTCCGTTTCCTCTTCCCTCCTGGTGATGGGACCAGACCGTGTCCATCACAAAGGTGTGGGAGGTGGTCATGTATGGGTTCGAGGCCATGTGGCCAAAGGGACGGACAGAGCTAGACGGGCGCAGCATGGGCGACGTATGGGAGCACTCTGCCTTGCCGAGAGACGGCGACGGCTGGTCGAACCTGGTACCCTTCCACAAGCTGTCGCAGTGGATGACGTACTCCCTCATGGAGCCTCTGCAGGTAGGAGGGAGGGGGAGTGGGACTGGGGGGAGCGGAAGGCAGGGGAGGGGGGGGAAGAGGAGGGGGGCGGGGGCGGGGGGGAGGCGGGGGGGGGGTACTCGATAGGAGAGATGTACTCGATCTCATGCATGGCCGTAGTCGTATGACCATAGACCCGGGGGGGAGGGGGGGGAGAGGAGGGGGGGGAGGGGCGGGGAGGCCTACTGTTGTGCTCTTGTGGTTTACTTCTGGTTCTGCTTTCGGAGCAAGTTATATGCTGGTGCCAGCACCATCACTGGGACTGTGTGCGAGGTGATACAAAGATTGGAGCGCGTGTGATTGGTTTCGTAACGTACTACGTCTTCGAGAACGCAACTCTCTACGTCCTTCGAAAACCACGACGCGCTATGCCTACGCAAACCCGGAGACGTATGCCTCCCTCCCCCCGGGGGTACAACTCCGTATCATCCACCAGGACTCTCAACTATCGTGGAACGGTGGAATGCTGGAGGTCCGGGTACGAATGGGAAGCGAACTTTCCACCAATTCGCCCCCACCCAAATGTTGGAGGTGTTTCTACTACAGTAGGAGTAGGAACGGTGCTCCGTCGCGAAAGGGATGCGTGGTCAATGGTCAAATGGCTACGGAGGGCAGAAATTACGTACGTACGTCCCCTCCCCGGTTCGATGCGTTATGTTTTCGCGAATGTCGAGAAAACCGAGCGGTAGCCCTAGGGGAGCGCGCCCTGTGAACATTGAAAACATTGACGGCGAAGTTATTACAGGCACGGGGCCTTCCGGTTGATCGCGCTCTGCTTTGTCCCTTATCCTGGGCTGGCTGTCGTCAGAAGAAGGACGGATGTGATTTCTTAACAAATCAAGAACGCGGTAGACCAGGGCGGTTGTCTTGCTCGACGTGAGCCCACCTCCTGTACCCACCGCCGCCGTTGCCGGCACAAAACCCCTCCTGTTAGGGTCGAGTCGGGTAAGTCAAAGTTTTTCTCGTTTCCTTGTTGCACTGGGCAGGCTTTGACAGCTCCGAAAGCATGCCTAACCTAACCTTCCGGGGCTTGGGCACCATCAGCACCTTTCGCCTCGAGGATTCCAAGAGCACGTACACTACCAGCATCACGCCCAGCCCTGGCGGGGATAGAGAGGGCGCCGGGAGCGCTTCGCTCCAGGCCCAACCCCCAACCGATAGTAACGTCATCCACGTGCGACGCCCGCTGCATCGCATCGGCATCAGCGATGTGCGTGGCCTCCTCCGCAGCCGCGGCACTGGCCGCGGTGACCTGATCCAGATCAAGCTCGAGGTCGCTGTGGGCCGCTTCCACGGCGTCCTTGTGCTTTCGGGGGGCAAGCACTATGCCCCTCATTTTGTGTACCTTGGCGCGGGCGACGCGGTTCTGTTCCCGATGGCGACGATCGTCCTCCCGAGCCGCTTCCTGCGCCCTCGATGCCGATGTTGAGGTAGCTGCGTCGGTCACTCTACACGACGCTGACGTCGCGCGGGTGGATGACCATGCCCGTTCGTTGGTTCGACCTCGATGCCGATGTCGAGGTAGCTGCGTCGGTCACTCTGCACGACGCAGCCGTCGCGCGGGTAGACGCCCATGCCCGCGCGTTGTCGCCCGCGTCGGCGGCCGGGGTGTAGCAACCTATTGTGCTCGCAGAAGCGGCTCGGGAGGACAGTTGTCGCATTCGGGAACAAGACTTCGTCGCCCGCGCCGAGGTACACAAAATGAGGGACAAAGTGCTTGCCCTCCAAAAGCACAAGGGACCTCAAAAGGTTCAAAACGTGCTCTCCCCCTTCCAATGCAAGAGTTTCCACGTCACAAGCGGTTCTCAGTAGTGTAGCTCATCCTTGATGCAACTCGCCCTACATATCACGGACATATCAGGCGCTTCGTGCTTGGTGCACACAACGTCTGTTTGGTCGGTGAAAACCCGACGTGCTCCGTCCCGGCATTGTAGATATTGTAGGGATGCGAGGGTCTATGGTCATACATACGACTACGGCCATGCATGACATGAGTACCCCCCCCCCGTCCTCTCTCCTCCCTCGTTCTCTCGAACGGCTGCCTTGTGTCCGTACCGTTAGCACGACCGTCAAGATGAGCAAGCGCGCATCAAAAACCGTCCCATGGGAGCAATGGGAGGTCTCCAACGATTTTGGAGTCTCTAACGTTGCCACACTTCGACTTTCCGCCACTCACGTGCTGCTTACAAACTGCCCAACATTGCCAAGCTTCAGTCGTCACAGGTTCACCCCCCCCGCTAACGCGCCACACCTCTCGACCAAAACCGATAACGACAGCAAAATCTTCCATGTAATATATAGAAACAACGTAGTGGGCGGCCAACTGTTCGAGACGTCTCTATTAGGAGTAGGAACGGTGCTCCGCCTCGAAAAGGATGCGTGGTCAATGGTCAAACGCCAAAGGCAAACACCGCATGAGTGCCCCCCCTCCATGCGACTACGGCCATGCATGACAATCAGTACCCCCCCCCCCCCCCCCCTGTACAAGCAATGTCTGTCTGATCGGTGAAAAACCAATGTGCTCCGTCCCGGCCTTGTAGGGATGCGAGGGTCTACGGTCATACGACTACGGCCATGCATGATATTGGAATACCCCCCCCCTCGCCCGCTACCCCTCTCCCCCCCCCCCCCCCCCGCCCCCTCCACACTCTCCACACTTAAACTTCTACCCCCCCCCACCTCCATCGAGTACACCCCACCGCCCTCCACTCCTACCCCCCCACCGCCACATCTAAAACTCTCCGCCGTCCCATCTTGCGCGTGGTCCTATATATAAACCTGGTACATGTTTTCCATCGCAGCAAGCGGCGGGTCTTGTCCTTACGGACACAGAGCTCATGACGGGGCTGCCTGAGTACCGGAACGGCGGCCTGCTCTTGGACCTGGGGCTGCTGGAGGCGAAGCACGCCGGGGTTACGGGGGAACCTCATCGCCCAGAGGAGGAGGTGATAATACTAAGGCTGGAACCGCATCCCCCGACACGGCTCCCATGAGGAAGTCTCCGTCGGTGCTTTTGTTTTCGGTGGCCGTGGTTGTGGGGATGGTGGCGGTGGTGGTAGTGATAGTGGTGCTGGTGCTGGGCGGTGGTGCTGGGCGGGGGTGATTGTATTTAACGTTGTTGTTGTTGTTGTTGTTGTTGTTGTTGTTGTTGTTGCTGTTGCTGTTGTTGTCCTTGTGCTGCTTTTGTTGCCATCAATGCTCCTGCTGCTGCTGATGCTGATGCCGTTGCTGTTGCTGCTGTTGTTGATTATGTTGCCGCTACTGCTGCTGCTGCTGCTAGTGCTGGTGCTGCTGGTGCTGGTACATCCGCTGTTGCTGCTGCTGCCGTTGATTTTCATTCGCCGATATGCCACCTTACCTTGCCTACTGATTGCTGCTCCCATGGGTAATACGCGCTGTACGCCTCAGGTGATCGTTGAATGGAGAGCACTAACCGTCTGCCTCCTGGACGAGGTGGCGGGCGCGCTCCGGCAGAAGCTCGGGAAAACCGCGGAAGATTTCCCATTGGTCAAGGTTTGTGCCGAAAGAAAGCTTCCTCTGTTGATCGAGGAGCACGTTCGTTGTTGCTTCGGTTAGCCTTGAGGAGGAATGGCGGGGAAGGAAATGGTTCACACAAGAGACAGATCGTAATATGCACATATCATTCCCGCTTCATGATGTAGATATTTCAGGGCAGATACATCAGATAGATCGTTCCTGATCTGTACGGTTTGTGTGATCCAGCTCATGCTGCCGGGTGGGAGCCGTATGATCTGCATGATCTAGCACGTTCTTCACTGGATTGGATCTACACTGTACCACAGATCGTGCACGACATATCGTAACGGCAGGCAAGGATCTAGACGATCGTTCTGTAGATGATCTATATGTTCTATGTGTAGATGATCTGTAGATAATCTATATGATCTATCTGTAGATGATCTATATGATCTATCTGTAGATAATCTGTAGATGATCTATCTGTAGATGATCCGTCCGACGCGTGAAAAGGTTGGTCAAATACGCGCTTTATGGAAATATAAATGGAAAAGCTAGAAGCGTTTCTCATTCTGTAGGTAGGGTTAGACGGGTAACCCCAGAAAGAAAAACACAGTCAGCGAGATCCGCGGAGCGCATCCTTCACTGCTCCGAAGGATGTAGTACCACCACGATAGCGTTACCCCGCACCGATCAAAAACGTCGCTTCCTGCTTGCACACACATGTCGAGTGCTATTATACTCGTGAGGATCAAGCTGTTGCTGTTTTATAAATTGGGGATAAACAACTCCCACTCCTTTCTAAGTGTGCGTGTTGACGTGTTGACGCTGTTCTTTACGTTAGGTAATTGCACACAACCGGACAAATAGTCTACAGATAGATCATCTACAGATAGATACTCTATTAATTGATCCTCACCTGCTTTCATGAGATGCTGGCAGGATCTGTATAGTCCGGATCCAACCCGGAAACATTTTGATAGAACATACAGAGTACACGGCTCGCACCCGGCAACATGAGCTAGATCATACATACCATATAGATCATACGTAACTATCTGCCTTGAAAGATGTAGATCATTAAGTGGGAATGATCTATCTGATCTGATCTGACCGGTGTGTCATCGCTGTTGATTTCGCTGTCGCTCACCGCAGTCACGGTGCAGGCGGTTGGCACTGCGTAAAAGTTTCGGGACAGCTTGACTCGTTGGTGTCTCGTGCACGAGAGAGGCGCGCGGCCCGTGCATTCTTACAGTCCGGCCCGTCGCGGTGTTTTGGGGCATTTTTTTTTCTCCTGATGCGTGTTACACACGGTACGCTGGAAACAAAGCTGCAACGCGGACTTGGAAAAAACTATATTTTCCAGTATGAAAATGTATTGGAAATGCGGCTGCTGTGAGTTCGACCGATGGAGTGATTGATACTCAACTTTGGGAGCTGCGTGATTCGAAAAAAAACGGTTTTCAACGACGACCCAAACCACACGCCCGCTCGGCCAACGTACAAAGTTGTACGTAGATGTGGATCTTATGGCGATACTACACAATTTGTTTTCAAGATTAGAAGTTGCGTATTCACTGTTATTTTCCCTGGAAGGTAGAGATGCATTATTAATAGTTGTCTTTGGGACTGCGATGGCCCCTTCTCCCCCCCCGTAACACATCACGACGCTTCGCGCTTGGTGCAAGCAATGTCTGTCTGGTCAGTGAAAATCCGACGCGCTCCGTCCCAGCGTTGTAGGATGCGGGGGTCTGTGGCCATACGACTACGGCCTTGCATGGCATGAGCACTCCCCCTTCCCTCCCATTTTAACCATCTTTAACCCCCCCCCGCCCATCATACGACCACGGCCATGCATGATATTGAGTACCCCCCCCCCGCCATGGCCATACAACTACGGCCATGCATGATAATGAGTGCCCCGTCTCGAAAGGGGATGCGTGGTCAATGGTCAAACTATTACGTCAAGCACCAAATGAGTACGCCTCCCCCCCCCCATCCTACCCCCCCCCACCCCCCACCCCCCCGCTGCCTTCTTGCTGTGATCCCCGCGAGCAGATGCTCGAAGGGGGAACGTGGAAAGCCGGAAGAGCAATGGCCAAGAAGCTGCGTCCAGAAACTTGCGCTCCGCCCATACAGATTATTAGCGACGGAACCGTATTTTAGAAGAATAATCGCATTGTGGTCTAGTTCGAGTTGCGACGTTTGTTGTGGACATGGCGATTTTTTTTTGGTGGGTTCTGGATAGCGTATATAGTGGCGTTGTGTCGGGAAGAGGAGGGGGTGGGGGGTGGGGGGTGGGGGAGGGGAGGGGAGGGGGGGGGGGAGTCCTGTGTGTATTTTGCGTGTTGGGTTTGGAGGTGGGGGGTGGGGGGGTGGGGTCGTGGAATTGCCCCGATATTGTCGTTCTGGCAGTGTCGTTGTGATGTGTTATTCCTCGTTGCTTTTGCAGGAGGTGCCTGGTTGTGTTCCTCGCGTGTGTATGTCGAATTGACGCGTGTTGATCCCAACTGGGGTTCGATCGTTTGATCAATTAATAGACGCATTCTGCGGTATCATGGGGGTGCAGTAATGGAACTCCTTTGGGAGGGGATGCACCTTATTAACTTTTCTGAGGCTCCTCGCTTTAGGTGACTCACCCAAAAAACATATTTGACACGCACTGTACGCAAGTTCAGCCCTGTATGTCATACTTCGAAACATAATGCTGTGAGCATACAACGAAATATAGTGTAAAAGAACAACAAACTGTATTCCGAAAATGTTGGGTAGTTGCTCGGTTGACGAGCCCCGTCGATCAGAAAGGTTTGGGACCATACCTACCGCACTGTAGAGGCATGCTACTACCGCACTGTTGAGGCATATACCGCTACCGCATTGTAGAGGCATATGCCGCTACCGCACTGTAGAGGCATGCCGCTACCGCACAGTAGAAGCATGCCACTATCGCACAGTAGAGGCATATGCCGCTACCGCACTGTAGAGGCATGCTACTACCGCACAGTAGAGGCATATGCCGCTACCGCACTGTAGAGGCATTCCCCTACCGCACCGTAAAAGGCGTGTCCATACCGCACTGTAGAGGCACGGCTCTTGAGCCTGTTGGGACTTCAGAGGGGAAGATTGACGATAAAAAGCGATCATGGTTACAGCAACGGCCACACCGTGATTTTGGGGGATGATATTCTACAACATGGTGTCCGATTTGCACTGCAAGGACTCGCACATAGGGCACGGGCGCACCATGACCCTACCCATATAATACTGCTGGCCGCTCACGCTTCTTGTAGGCGGTGGAAAACACCAAAGTCATCATTCTTTGGTCGGCATCTCTATCGCGGTCCCAGAGGGGATAAACTTGAGCATACAGTACAGTAGTAAAGGGGAAACAATTAGGGAGAACGAGTCGAAAACATGACTCTTCACGGGTCATGACCCAACCTGGGGGTCGGGTCAAGGAACTTTCCGTATTCTCACGGGTCGGGCCTGGTCGGGCCGGGTCAGGAGGTTTTAAAACCCTTGTGGATCGAGTCGGGTCACCCTTACCCAACCCAACCCGCTACCTGACCCGCCAGGTTGACCCGACCCGTAAACAGCCCTGGAAAATACATGATTTGCAGCATCGGCCACACCAAGGAACACAATATGGAGGCCTGCTCGGGTACCATGGGCCATGTGTCCGATGTGCAATAACGTAGCGAGATGTACGTCACGAGACGCAGCATGGTGACGATACTTGAACGAGTACTGCTGCTGCTCCACGCCTTTTTCTTTGTAGACTGGGGGGGGGGAAGGACCGCATTATTCCTATTTATTTAGGCGGCTACATCTGGGTTCCCAAAAGCGTTAGACTCGCCACTTTTCTCAGGAACAGCACCAGCGTCTCCAACTCAGGAAACATTCCCCACTAATAGAGCATCCGGGATATTCAACGAACAGCGTGTTGGAGGAAAAATCGGATCTCCCTCCGACCCCATGATCAAATTTTGTCTTTTTTGCGTTTTTTCATTGTCGGGAGGGGCGGGACTTAAAAAAAGGTCTAGAAGGACCACGGGTGGATTCGAACCCCGGACTGTGCTTTCGTTAGATTTGGACCATATCCACTGAAATGTATGTCAGCCCTGACTGCTATAATAGTTACCAGGCAACTGATAGCCCTTTGATTACGGTGCCTATCCAACATAGACAGCATGGTAAATATACATTTTTTCTATATATGGTGTCACCGTCCGTTGCTGTTGGCAACGGGATCTACGCAGCCCTTTCCACGCCCCCCCGCATCATCATTATCCGAGGCCGGCGTGACAACATACCACGGTACCTTGCGGTATGTATCTCCTGCGGCAGAGTAATACTGGCATACAATTGTGGTCTTAATTTTCATTGGACAGCGTGTCCGTCGCACCCGAACCACAACAACGTGCGAACGATTGTCCAGCCCCTGACCTACTACTACTGTAAGCTGGACGCGGGGTAGCACGGACGATTGTCAGATTGATCCCTCCTCTGTCCACGAGGTCCGACGGAATAAATATCGAGGTGGATTTCGTTACGGTTTGCATGCCACACGCAAAGAGAGCGCGCCCTGATCCGGACACAAAGGGTATCAAAATAAAGCAACAACCATGTCGGGGCAACCAACCGTGTATGGCCGCGAAATTGTACAAGAAAAGTCGGTCATCCTGTCCTTGCACGCCAGAGCCGGGTCTACGGCCGCTACTCTCTAGAGGTCACGACCGAACCTGCGGTTTCCCTCGCGCTGCTCATTGGGCACACAGTACACGGGCGGTTTCGTGTTCATTCACGTAGGGGCGTTCCAACGGCCAAGCAGAAGAAGAGCAAAAACGCACAAACAAGCGCTATACGTACAAACGACGAAGAAAACAGTCGGCCTGCGCTATTGAAGAGGGTACGAGCATGGCTGTATGCCCCCCGCTTGAAGGGGGACTGTGACTATAATCCACGGGTTGAACAGCAAAAAAAACTATGCTAACAACAACCGACCGACACAGCGGTGCTGCATTGTGGCGTAATCGGTGAGTTGGATCAGGGAGTCTGAGGATGCATACCACCCCCTCGGGCAGCAACGGGTAGCTTTCCACCTCCTGGTCTTCTTGGATTTCGCGCCAAACTTTGGGAAGCGCGCAGAGCACGTCCACGCGGCGAAACCTTGCGTCAAAGCACGCGGAGTGCCCGATGTCACAGCGAGCACGGCGGGCGGCATATAGATGTCTGCCAGTCAGTGTTGTTGTCAAATCACCGCGCTAATGCATACCGCCGTATCTCGAACAGGGGTGTCTGCGTCGGCGCCATTCATGATTTTTTACAAGATCAGGGATTATTTATGATACAGCAGACAGCAGTTACTACAGTGCAGTTACTACAGCACAGTCGAAATTACAGTTACAGCAGTACTTCTGGTCGAGATATTACTACAGGTGGGTGTTGACTGCAAATATGTCCATCATGGCATGTCCACCCCGGTATCGATTTTGACGAAGTGTACGGTGATAGCGTGCGGCTGATTGTGTTGGAATACGGAGTCCGAGAACTCGTGCCGCCTTGAGCTGCTTGCTTTCCCCTGGTGTGCTTCCTTTTGCACAATGACTGAGTTTCGCGCCAAAACTTTGGGAACCATGATGCGAAGTACGTACGAGAGTGCCCCGGTGTCAACCCCAATCCGTGGGCGGCAAATGACTAGCGGTGCTGTCGTCATTGCGCGAATACATTATACCAGCGCACCTCGAACAAGCAGGGACGTCGGCGTCGGCGCCATTAACGGTTTTTGACAAGATTGGGAGTTTTACCGTTGGTTTTACTGCAGCATGCTGCTGGTAGATGCTTTTCGAATTTACAACAGGAAAGTCCCCGTCGAAGATTTGGCGGGTGTTGGCTGCAAAGATTTTAGGTCCACCCCAGCGTCGATTTTGAATAGCACGGATGATGTCTCACCAAGCCCGTAGGATAACGCCCGAGGCTTGCCAAATTTTAGCGTCAGCACTGATAGTTGGGGTGCGAGTACTGGCGGCTACGGTTGGCAGCTGGCTCTTGGATATGGGCTACGAGCCGCGATGTTCAGCTGCGGCGGAACTTTTTGAATGGATATTCCCTGATACAGCCCCTTTCATAAAACGCCACACATCGGCCTATGAAACCTGCAATGCTTAGTCGTGCCGCCTTTTGTGGTGTTGTGGTAAACGTAGACGAGCTCAGACGCCTAGGATGGCAGCGGGGGAGGCCGCCTTCGTGGCCATCGTTCTGGTGATGATGCTCAGCCTCCTCTTTGTGGGCTGGAAGACCCCCGAAGTCGTGGTAAGTGACCGAGTACTCAGATCCACCACAGCCAAATGTTGTCACACAACCTACGGCGGTGAAACCCGTACCAGGTATATTATTTGATCCTGAAATTAGTTAGACACACTGACACGCCCCGCAGCTGCAACTGCTGTGATACCCTACCTGCTGTACACAGCAGCTAGTGGGGCGCTACGTAGCCGCCCCCGCGGATTGAGCCGCAAGTGGGCTTCGCCTACGAGTACGAGTCACACTGTTGTGCTGCCGCTGACACCTGGTTTTGCGCCCAGATCCAGTTTTCCTCCGCCCGAAGGTTCGATATATGTTGCCAACACATCTACGTCCGCCCAGCTTGTCTACGTACGTACTGAAGTTAGTGCAGGACGAACGCGTTCCCTAGTAAATACATCCAGGCTGGGCCGGCATCACTGCTGTGTTCGTGCTTGTAGGTACCCTGTCCTGCTTTTTATCAGTTGCACAATTGCATGTTACCCCCAGGTACCTGGTACGTAGCGACGTATATAAGCACACAGAGCTTTCAAACAGAAACTATTGTACACCGTTCGTTGTGGTCGTAAATTTCGACACAGACTGCGAATCTTCGTTTCCCCCCTAACGCCCTCTTCGGCATGCCCCCCCCAGGTGTTCCTATCTCTGGTGTTGGTCTGGAACGCCGGTATTGTCTCCACCGACGACGCCCTGTCAGGCTTCAACAACACAGGGGTCCTCGCGGTGGGCTCTCTCTTCGTGGTCATCAAGGGGGTCGAAAGGTCCCGCCTGGCCGACAGGGCGGCCAAGCAGGTCTTCGGGCTCCGCACCAGCTTCACCGCCGCCTTGCTCCGGCTCATGGGTCTCGCTTTTTTCCTGTCGGCGTTCCTGAACAACACTCCCGTTGTAGCCCTGCTTATTCCGATCACCAAAGACTGGGCGGTAACGCGAGGGTTCTCGGCGTCCCTGCTGCTGATGCCGCTTTCCTTCGCATGCATCTTCGGAGGACTCGTCACCATCATCGGCACGTCGACGAACCTCGTCGTTCAGGGCTTGGTGAAAGAAGCGGGAAAGGACGACGAGGCAATCGAGGAACTGGGGTTTTTCGAGCCGGGATATATTGGTCTTCCCCTGGGACTGGTGGGCATGCTGTACCTCGTGATCGCAGCTCCTAGGGTGCTTCCGAGGAGGGGTGCCGGAGGCGGGGACGTTAAGGTTGATGGTGATGGAGACAGGGTGGACGAGATGCTGACAGAGGTAACGGTCAAAGAGTAGTCCACATGCATGTGTACGTAGCTAAAGCCATGTGGGAATGAATGACCCGACCCTCCTGTCTATCCTGTTTGTGATTGGTTGACTCAGCCGTTATGGTAAGCTGCTAGCTTGTATCGTCCACGGGCATTGTCTGAGTTGTCGCTGGCTAACCGAGTTACGGATGCACCGCTCTTTGTAGCACAGACGGTAGCATGAATATCCTGGTAGAGCTCTTAGGTCAGCATGTTTGCTGTTTGCTACCGGGGTGACGCGGGGCGCGCTTTCCGCGCCACCGCGCCATAGAAGACAATACCCTGCCCGTGGCAACCCTTTCTGTGGTACAAAATGTGTTTGCACTCGGTACATATCTGTCGCCAGTCCCACAAGCGCTTTGAGCACGTCTAGATCAGATTCCACCTGCCACCCAGCCTCCTTAGCCCTCTGCTCCGAGAAAAAACATGTATGCACGCGCATTCTCTGTAGAGCAATGAGCCTTCCTCGAAACGTCTCATCTCCCGCCCGCAACCGGCCGGGACCATCTCTCACTCGCCGCGAGGGTCGACGGGCTCTGTGCACCGCTTGCTTCAACCCCCCTCCCCCAAGGGTCTATGGTCATACGACTACGGCCATGCATGACATGAGGTACGCCCCCCCCCCTCTATACACCCTGCCAATACCCTCCCTGGTGTTGGGGGGAAAACATCTTCGTCTACACCCTGCCAATACCTGGCAATGCTCCCCTCGCCGCGGCTTCTAAATGTCTGGCTTGTACAAACTACGGCGCTCACATGGGGAACTCGCAGCTTTATGTGGTAGCCTCCGGTCATGTTCCCGAGCAATTGGCGCGTTTCGGGACCATGCCACGGTAACGATTGCCGACCCCCCCCCAACCCCCCACCCCCTCTTTCTCTACCCCGCCCGCTGTCTTTTTCTGGTTCCTCAGATGCAGGTGACGCACCCCTTTCCATACATCGGACAGGCGGTTTCCCCCGTTCTTGCGCGCCTCGGCCTCCCTGCGGAAACCCTGTTCAAGATCAAGCGTAGGGTTTCGTTGGAGGCGGGAGGCGTAATCTCGCCGCATGAAGCACTGATTGGTGGAGACTCGTGCAACCAACGGCGCGACGGAGATGGCATTTCTGGGGGGATAGGGGACGAAGAGAAGACGCTCTCGGAAAGCGACGTGGACGTGGCCACTGCTAGCGGTACGCTCGGTTGCCGGAAGCGTTTGGGGGTAGGGTGGGAGTCGAAGGCGGGCCTCTCGTCGATGCCCGTGACTACCGGTACCGGCACAGAAAGCGCTGCTGCTGCTGCTGCTGCTGCTACTGCTGCTGCTGCTGCTGTTGGTGCTGCTGCTGTTGGTGCTGCTGCTGCTACCGTGCGACATAGCGGTATCCGTCCGTTTGCTACCCCTCGCCTGGTCGATTCAGACGACGACCTAGGCTGCAACAACGCGAGAACGTTCTCGGTCCAGGCCGTGCCAGAGGAGCAAAGAGCCCGGGCCCCACTCGGCTTCAACGTGAGCCCTGGGCTACGCCCCTCATACATGCCGGACGGCGTTGGCCGCGGCGGCAACCACCAAGGTGAACAAAACACGTATGGCGATATCTGCCCCGTGCCCCCATCGGAAACAGTGCGTGACGGAGACATCCTTGTCCTCAGCTGCCCTACATCAACCATGGTCACTTTTCAGGCGTCGGTGATAAGCGGCGGTGTCGAAGGGGTCAGGATTTTGGGCTCGAGCGTCTCGCAGCTGGTGGCGCGGGGGCATTCCTCACTTGCGGAGCTCGTCCTGTCGGACAGCAACGTCTTCGTGGGACGGCGCCCCCCCGGGATCAAGAACGCCTACTCGTCGTCTTTCTCTTCCCCCTCCCCCTCACGCTGCTATGGATGCCGCATCGTCGCCGTGCGACATGCCACTGCCCATGAAATGAGTGCCACTGCTGCTACTGCTGCTGCTGCTGCTGCTGCTGAAACTTGGGCCACTGCTGACGCTTGCTCCACTAGTGTTGTTGTTGTTGGTGGTAGTGGTGGCGCTAGTGCTGCTTCCTCTCCTGCTCCTGCTGGTGCTGCATTCGCACGAAGAGCAGCGCACGTTTCTCGCCAATATGTATCGGACAGATATTTAGCCCCCCTTGGGTCGCGCGAGGAGGATGCGGACAAACCGTTACGCGACGAAGAGGCGTCGCCGGAATTGGGCGCTGTAAAACAGGAGCAGGAGGTTACCGCGGGGCAAAACTATCCGCGGGACTTAGACGCGGCACGGAGGCCGTTGGCCCCCGGGGACACCGTTTTGGTGCTGGCGAACGAGGGTTTCGTGAGGAGGTGGAAGGATTCGCGGGAATTTGATCTGGTGACTCTGGTGGGCTCTGTTCCGAAGCCCGTGCGGGCTTACGATTACTTGTCGCTCCTGGTGTTTGGAGGCATGCTGGGGTGGGTGCTGTTCTCCGACGTTGTTATGGTGAGTAGGCGAGACATGAGGAGCGGTCTCAGGAGCAGCAGTGGGAAGCAAGGAGATTTTGTTCCGTTTCGTTCGCATCCAGAGCCGCATCAACCATTTCTCACCCGCCGTAACTCTATACGCGTACGTAAAGCCTTCGGTGGAGGGATTACGAACGTGAACATAACGACCTCCTTCCGAAAAACAAACCATCGATTTCGATCTTCTCCCTAGCCGCTACCACCCCCTTTGATTTCCGTCCGTTCGTTTCTCGTCGGTGCCTCCTTGCTCTACCGCGTCCTCTCCAGGTGAGAGCGGCGTTCGCCGCCGGCGGGGTGTTGATAGTGGGAGGGTGGGTAGACGCGAAAAAATGCGTGGGTTACGTGGACTGGGCTTTGCTCCTACTGGTGGGATCGGCCCTCGGGCTTAGCAAGGCGATTTCCAACAGCGGGCTGGCGAGCTACGCGGGGGACGCTATCAGGGAGTCCGGCATGAGTCCCTCGACCAGCCTATACGTCCTCTACGGGTTTACCATGGTATGCACGGTATTGGGCGCATCGGGGAGGTGGCACGTTTTGTTCGTTTTTTATGGGTACTGGTACGTTGTTTTCACCCGGTTATAGGGGGCTGACTGTGTGAGGCCTTGTGAAAGCTCGTTGATGAAAGTATCACCGTTGATGAAAGGGGGGTCGTTGACGAAAGGAGTAGGCAAAGCGCGCGTTCTACACCAACTTCATTCAGCATCACGCCCCCCGAATTTATTTCATGTTCCTGTAAATATTAGCCTTCTTATTATTTAGGTATTAATAGGTGACCTGCCCTGTTCCAGGTATTGGTTAGCAGTCAACTGCTCAGCGGGTACTTTATTCTATCGAACAAGCTCTACCAGAAACAACCTGTACCTCCCCACCCCACCCCACCGCATCTCCCCCCACCCCACCTCACCAGTCGGTCCCTAGGTCTGCACTGCCGTGTCTTGCCTCATGTCGTCACCCTAATATTTGCGTTCTCGCTCCTCCGATCGTTCGGTGCAGACTTGCACGGAGCTCATCACCAACAACGCGGCGGCGGCGCTAGCAGTACCGGTGGCGCTCAGCATAGCCAAGGAGCTCGAGGTGAGGGCCCAAGCTGCGCAGCATCGTGCCAACCGCGGCTTTGCGCGAGACGCGCCTTGCGATGCGTCTCGAAAATGGGTGAACATGCACACGCAGTAGTTTTTGGACTGCTGTGGTTTCGGCGGGTTGAAGGATATACAGACGTGGAGACAAACACACGAGGTTTCATTTTTTTCCAGTGGAGTGATGGTTTTTGTTTTCTCAGGTGACTATCCTTGACATCTTTTCCCACTGCGTGCAGTCACATTTTTCAAGCCTGAACTTGAGCAGCTTGTCCACAAAATTTGACTACAATTTTGTAGATACTGAACGACAACACGGGACAGCATTCAGCATGTTTTCTTTTTGTCCGTCAGTGGAACGTGGCGCTCACGTACACTCCAATCACCCTACCCCCCCCCCGGCTGGTTATGGGGCCGATAGAGCCGGTAAAATACGTTTTGAATTAATTGCCTGTAGAGCGCAAAACGGTCACAACCTTTTTGCGATTCTGATGTCGATATAATCGTACGATTGAATCGTACAAATCGAGTACGATTCTCAGGGCTAGCTTTCAGCCACTTCTGCAGGAAGATGAAGCCTCGGTGATCAGCACAATAAGGGCATCGGTGCCAGCCGGGCGACCGACCCTTGCGGGTTCGCCAACACGTAGACCATAGCCCTGTGCTACTTGATCTCACAATCGTGGCGTTTTCTTTTGCGTCCGCTGTTGTTTTCCTCTTCCTGTATGTAGACCTCTGATATAATTTGGCTGTGTGTACGTACTGCATGTCCTACTGAAGTCGATCGATAGAGTTGCAGGTGCCCCCGGTACGAACAGTGTTGGCGGTTCGGGGATTGGCGTGCACTACAGCAGTAGCCCATCGATTCGCTGTTGGTATCTCGGCCGTCTGATACATCTGATACCGGGTTTACTGGTAGCTCGTAGAGTACGGGAACAGCGTAGTGAGCTGTTGTGGCAGGCTCAGAATGTGGGGTAAGTTCGCATGTTCCGTGCGGTGTAACGCTCGAATTTACCACCGGGCTTTAGATGTTTCGTTTTTAGGATCACGTTGCGTTTCGCAGGGCTCCGACCTTTTTTTATTTTCTGATTTGACGAAGTGTGATCGATCGTGCCTCTCGCGCACACTCTCTCGCTCCTCTCTTCGTGTTCACCAATAGTGAATACAACTGGCTCTGGCGCGCCGCTCTTATCACTACGTATATGTTTGGGACTGAAGCTCGCGCAGCAACTACTGTAGTCGCTGACCCCGACTGACAGTAATTGCCTCCAGTGGACTGTCCGACGTACAGTAGCTCAGCAGCGCATCACACGCCTCGTGCGGAGACCCCACCTATTGGCTCGTATGAGCCTCGGATCGCGTAAGCCCAGGAGGGCGGCGAGCTACGAGGTACATCGAGTGAAGACTGCTGCGCTTGAGACCCGAGTTGCTGCGTCCGCGATGAGCTTTTCTTCACAGAGCTGCCAAGGTGTCTGGAGCTGCTGCTGTGGGCTGCACCTACTTCTGGAGCGGCGTTCTTTGAGCTAGGAATACCACATCGCCAGCGTGCACTGCTGCAAAAAATGGAGAACGCCGCCGGCAACACCGACGAGTATACTCATCAACGCCACGCGAGGAATCAAGTGATACAAGGTGAGGGATCCGAACGGCGAGGAACCTGAAGACTTCGGAGACTGGCGCACTAAAGCGCACGCTTTGTTCCAAGCATGCAACGCCCTGACATATTTACCGTGTTGAGAGGTCAGGCCTGGCCCCCTGAGGAATCTCCATCTCGCGTCTGTCGTATCCAGTACGATGGTATGGCATAAAGGGGTCGAGTGGAATCGAACCTTGGAGACCCCTCGTGCACCGCTGTTGACACCCCTGTTGCTGTGCGCTCCTGGTGGGGGGCTGCTGTAGCGCCAGGCCGCATGCGACCGGGCCGATCAGGACCTGTATGCGATCCTGTAGTTGGTGACGGACAAGGCGGCAGCTCTCCTGATGGCCATCCAAGCCAACGACGAATGTGGAAACCCGCGACGCCGGGCGGAAGGCGACGAAGGAACTCAAGTCTATGTAAATGAGGATCGCGAACGAGACCATCCGCGCACTGCAGGTGGCCCTCGCGGCTACAACCATGGGGCCGGACGAGGACCCCGACCACTACATGGTGGAACCCAAACGCCTTCGCGACCGACTGACTTGCGGTGAAGGAACTCGTGACCCGAGCGACACTTCACGGACATCGTCGTCTAAGGCCTCCCGGAGAAGTACAGGGGCATCAAGCTGACGACGTATCATATTCCCCAACTTTGACCTGCCGAAGATCGAGGCAAGCATGCAGCATCTGTACTTGGACGATTGATTGATATCACAGCAATGGCAAGGGTGGGCGTATCGCGGAGCGTGGCGCGGCCATGTTGGCGGAGCAAGCACACGAACTCAGCATCATCATCATCATCATCATCATCTTCATCATCATCATCATCATCATCATCATCTGCCACGATTGCGGTAAGGTCAGGCGCTACCGGAGCGGCTGCACCGTGCCTGGCAAGGCCTGCGCAAGAGTGTCAAAACCCGCTGTACAGATGAAGAAGGTTGATCGTGGGGTGGCGCTGGGAAAAAGCGGTGTACCTTGCACAAGACGACTACGCGCATGGACAGCGAGTGCAAGGACCTCCGCGCCTACACGCGGGTCGCCCGCACGCGGTGACTGTGATTAGCGCCCAATCCCGTCCCACTGAGGCCGGCGAAAAAAACAACATATGAATTCGACGACGACTTCCGACCGGGGCTTTGAAATTTAGCTCGTGAAACCGGGCCGCCGGATTTCCACGTACTACCTGGGGTCGCTTGAGCATAATTGTTATGGGCCGTAAGAGCATCGCATCGACGCGGAGTTGCAGTGCTTTTGACGGCATCGCTACAAACAACATCCCTTGATATTGCCGGAAAACGCATCTTCCGGGATCGCTACATCACCGCTCGTTTCGGGACTGCCGGAGCTTCCGGAGTCGTGGCAACGGCAACGTGAGATCGTGCCTTTCGGGGTCGGCCCACAGTGGTATCTTCTAGGATTACTGGGGGAGAACGTCTCCTGGGGTTGCCGGGCCATCAACCGTTTGGGACTGCTGACACATCGCATCTGGGATTTCTAAACATCATCAACGTTCAGGGCTGTGCCGGAACTTCGTTCCGGGGGTCGGTGCAATACCATCATCATTTGGGACTGGGCGAATATCGTTAATGGGATCGCTGCCCCATCACCCCCTGGATCGCCATGAGGACGTCTGCATTGCCTGGGGTCGCCCCACTTTGACGGCAATATTTTTTGTATACGCAGTAGCAAGACACGTCTTATTTGTACGGGGGGGGTGCAGAAACGTGGTCACTATTTGACGGGGGGCCATAGTTAATAGGACCAAATATTGTTAGTAGAAGAGGTTAAATATATAGGTTTTTATGTATACCACAGGTAGTTTTAACTATGGTCCCCCGTAAAACTATTCATTTTTTTATTTTTTGTTGGTCAACGCACTGATCGCTGAAATATGGTCCGTTTTTTATTTACAGTAGCAGTTCTTAGGAGAGAACACAGTAATCAGGACAAAATATTCTTGGTGAAAATACTAGTACATATAGTTTCTTGTGCATACGATGGGTCCTGATTACTCTGGTCCCCCGTAGTAGTATAAGTATTACAACTTGCCTTTCTCTCTGCGTATCACAAATCTGTCGTATGGCAAGAGTGAATCCACACTTTGGGTACTGCATTACAACAACATGGTATCGTACCATGGATTGTGTTTTTAGAGCAACTAGGATAGTTAACACTGCTCTGGCTCGACATCTATCCTTTTTAGAGTAACATCTATGGCCGGTAACGGCGTACCAGGTAGTATTTAGCGTACGCAGCAGGGATACAGTAGCAGTACATACCAGGTATAAAGTATGTCTGACAGGTGTGTATCCGCCCAGTACGAGACCCAAGGTCTGCGTGTGATTCGGCTACGGTTTGCATGCTCGTCTATGCTCCAAACGTGTCACAGCAGCAGTATACCTCTACGTCGCCAGGATAAGCGCAGTAGTTGCGGCGTTCCGCTGGAATGATTGACTTGTCCGTCGAATTCGATACAGAAACGATTGATGTTTTTTCGACGAGGCAAGGGAGTGCTGAAAAGTTGTCGCGACCTAGCAACGGGTCCCACAGGTAATTTTGCAGACAGCTGGAGCACAGAGCGTTACACCAACCAAGTACCGGGAGTTGGAACTTCCCAACGAACACAACGGCATAGGTTACGGTTGACGCTTGCAGTAAGTATCAAGCAAGAATGGTTCATTCACGCAAGACCGAGTTGATTCGGGTAATAACATCGATAATTTTACGGCAGTACAGCGAGTGCGCCTCCTCCATCGAGGGGTCGTGTCAGGGAGTAAGTAGCCTGTCGAGTCGCTGTCGATACAGCAGTAATCTGACATACAGCTTGTGGCGCCCAGCAGCAGCGTAGTGAGCTGGGTGGAAGTTTCAGCATGTGACGTCGGTCAGTTTTCATGTTTCTTGCGGCGGAACCCCACTAAACCGTCCGAGTTTACCCAAAAGTTTTACCTTGAGTTTTTTTTTTGTTTTTTTCCCCCCAAATTTTGTCGAGTGTGGTTGATCGTGCCTCACGCGCGCACACTCTTCGTCTGCTGTAATAATATTGACGCAAACTGGCCTTCGGGCGCCATTAACGTCGTCATCTCTTTGGAGCTGAAGCTCGCGGCAGCAACCAATCGACTACCCCGACTGATGATGATTGCCTCTTGTGGACTGACGTACCTTGGCAGCGTACTAACCGTACGTAGCGTTACAGGGTACGCTATTTAGCGGTATGAGGTACTATGCTGAACGTGTTCCCATTTGTTTGCCGCTTGTCCAGCCCACGACCTCCCCCCCTGCCTCCCTCCCTCCCTCCCTCCCTCCCTCCCTCTTCCCCCATGACACTCAGGTAAGCTACAAACCATTTGTACTGACGGTCATGATGGCGGCCTCTTCCTCTTTTATAACTCCCATTGGTTATCAGACAAACACCATGGTCTGGGCCCCCGGCGGCTACAAGTTCAGCGACTTCATTAAGCTCGGGACGCCCCTGTCTCTCATCTATCTGGTCGTGGGGTGTTCGTTGATGCCTCGACTGTTTCCGTTTTGAGTCTCGTTTGGCCGCCCCCGTTGGGCTAGCCATTGCCTAGTTGATAAAGCTGCTGCGAATTGGCGCTAAAAAATAACACCTGGTGCTATAACTTATACTACAGGTACAGCGTAAGGTTGCCGAGCGTGATGGCTCATGTGCGAGTTTATATGGGAAGCAAGAACGATTATTAGTCAAAAGACGAATTGGAATCAATGTAGACTAGAGCTCTACTGTATGTAGTACTTCGTAAATACACACTGGTACAAGTATTGGCACGAATATACCAATATATACCGGTACCAATACACAACTCTACCGGTGGTGCGTGCTGTTGTAGGCGCGAGGGCGCAGTGGGGGCAACGTCGACAACGAGTAAGCACCGTCGATTGGGACACCCCCCCTACGTACGTGTCTCATGTGTCAGTTTTGGTCACTTTTTGAAATTTTGAATTTTTTTAAATTTTGAAAATTTTGAAATTTTGGTTAGAAAACAGGAATAGTGCTATTATAGCCTCAATCCTTGCCCATTTTCTGCGGAGCGCCTGGTGTGGTCACGTTTTTCTTTGCACGTGTTCCAGCCAAACCTGTTTTTATTGTTGTCACAAAGTCAAGCCAAAGCGTGTTTATTTTCTGCTGTTGTTGTTGCTGTCGCTTTAACTGAGCGAAACAGTCGGCCGTGGACGAGTTAGGGATGGAAATTGTGTTTGTATTTTGGACGGGAACATTGCTTCTCCGCGACCGTCTTTCTCTTTCTGTGCATTGTAAGACGGTCTGGGTCCAGGAGGATAGCTGCTACATGGACCCGATCTGCGCGTGTGTTGCACCGGACCCTGTTGCCTTGTGTATGTGTCTTCATAGTTGGTCAGGAAATTTGGTATACATAGAGAAAGGCGACACATGCACAGGAGCCTACACAACCATTCGCTGTTGTTTGCCGTTGTTGTTGTTCTTCTGTAGGGGCAGAGATGGTATCTACCGTGCCCCCTCACTTCCTTCGCAGCCTCCTCTGCGCGCTTTCCGGCCTCCCGCGTTAATAAAAATACTCTTAGGAAACCGTGCAAGGGCAAACACCCGCGCACTGTCGATACAAGAGCAAGTCCGTAATTTATTTTACTACAACCAAAAATTGGCAGGCTGTCACTTCATTTTCTTCGGATTGGCAGTTCCCAGCCGATTTCTAACCTTAACCCTATCACCGACCACCATCGCCACCCTGATCGTCACACATACATTGAAGTTGCACCTAGGGAACAGAAGAGCAACGCATATCGTTGGCTGTGCTCTACGATAATAATTTGGTCTGGCGGTTGGCTGTCGTCCCTGCTGGCGGTTGCGCTACAGTTTGAATCTCGGCGAGTGTATTTTGTTGCACAAGGCGTTTTGTTGTGGGTCTAGTTCCTTCCGTCGCCGAAATTTTGAATTGGCGAGTTAGCAAATTCCGATAAAGACCGACAAGTAATGGGAAAATACGCTGAACCCTAGGTTTGCGCGATAAAATTAGAGGTTTTTACCGAAGAGGAGGATCAGGGAACGGCAAGTGTCACCACTGCTTGTCCAGAAGGCCGCTTAGGGTAAAACCTTCCACGAGTTGAGCAGGAGTAAACAACTGACGCTCTCAACAATTTCCACAGGTTGCTGTGGGCCTCTACAAGTAAACCTCCAAACGGTTCCGCAGTACCTCGCGAAGAAGGCCATAAAACGATATACCGGTGGGTTTTCAAGGATTTATTCCTGTGATCATGCTTTCCATCCGACCATTGAAGCATAAACTTTGATGTCGGTCCCTGCTGAACAACTACTGAAAAAACAAACCCAGTACATTTACACAACGAAACCTATTGGATATGTCTATATCTATAGCTCCATTCGGTACCGACACCCGGCTACACATCAACCGATGAATATCCCACTTGTTGCCCGTTTACCACCGTTCTCATATCACACGCCCGTCTACGCTCGGAACTTTAAACCTTAATGCCCGAGTTTACTCCGGTTCCGATGTGGCAGAAAGTCTAAATGTATCCGGTCAAAACGTGTCCGACTGATCCAATTGCTGGAGCAGACACCGCAAGCGCTTTCTACAACGTACTGTAGGTTAGGAAATAAGCCCCCCAAAAGAGTTCCGTACACGTACACCAGCCCGGCCGCATCGATAACCAGAACATTATTACCGGTCCCATAGGGCCCCCTTGCTACATCCCTTTGGAGCAAGCGATCGTCCGGTGCTCCCCCGAGTCATCCGAAGGACCAACGCCAGCTCGTCTCTCGCCGTAGCACTCGGCCACAAAAGCGTCGTGAGCACCGGGACGCTGGTAGCCATCTCCGCAAGCGCCGCGTTGGTTGAGTTCGAGCAGTCCATGAGAGTGACCCAGTCATCCGTCTCGTGTACGAGTAGCACGCGTGCCCTTAGCCCACTCCACCTGCTCGACTCCCCTGTGCACAGCGATCCCACACCCCGCGGCTGGTCTCCTTTAGTCGCTGTCACCACTATCGGATTGCCCCTGCGCGGTTTTGCGCCGCTTCTTCCGTGTCATTCCAACGCAGGCCGATCGAAGAGTCGAGCTTAGACTACAATAAGAGCCTCGAAAACTCGGGCGGATACGCACCAGAATTTTGCCTCCTCCGAAAGGTTGCCACGCCCTTTCCAAAACCCTCTCGCCGGATGTTGGTGTGTGTGATGCATTTAAGGCACGCGGAACTCTCACAGTCGTTTCTGGGGTACGATAGAGCGCCGCGTGAGCTGCCGTTGTTGACAACATTACCTGGGAGCGGTTCTCGTCGTCGTGACGCCACGGGGGAGCACTTAGTTCTTTTACGGGTGCACTCGCCAGCACTGCCGCTGCCGCCACCGAGACGGCGGCAGGGTCTCCGGGCGGGAAGCAGGGTGGCCCACGTCTCCTCGTTGCTGGTCGAGCGTGCCACCACCAGGAGGGCATGCGCTGTAATTTTTTTTGTCGCGTCGAGCGTAGCGACACGCTGGCGACGTGATTGTGCTGAGTCTCGCCCGAAGATTTTTGAGCGGGATACCTCGTCCTTGTGTCTTCTCGCCTGGCGTACGCAATCAACCACGGGATCGCGAGGACTAGCTCGCCCCTCTCGACCAACGCGAACCTCTTGCAGCCTTTTAAATCGACCGTCCGGCGTGTGCAGCTGGGCCGGAAACAACATACCGCAGCTTGATCGCCGGTAGAGGCGAAATCGGCGCCGCCAATTCCCGGTTCAGCCGGTGCTCCCCCTAGGCGTGGTTGAAGGTGCCTGGCTCGTGAATGCTCACACGCGCGTGTGCACCAGCCAGCTGCCGCTGTACTTGTTTCCTGTTTGCGATTTGTTGCTGCAGATATTCCAGGGAAATTGGAGGCACGAGTGAGGGCCCCAGACCTCGTCAGGGCAAGCCTGCGTCGCTGGTGCCCCCCCCCCACTCATCCGCGCGGCTCGACGGCAAATACCCGGGCCCGCTTGAACCGCCCGTTTTAGTGCTTCCCATTTCGTGCGCCGGACTGCGCACCCTGCGGTAGGGCCAGCGGAGCGATGCCGGAACCGCGTCCCACGCAAGGGGCACCGCCACACAGCGCGCCTGCAGCACGTGGCGTCCGTTTCCACATGACGAACGTACCGCCCAATACCCCTCGTTGTTGAGTCACAAGGAAAATCCCGCGCGCCATGTCGCCGAACAAGACGCCGGTTCGCAACACCCTCTGGGTCCCACCTTCCTGGTGGTGCGGCCTCTGTGGGCTACACAAAAAAACTCCCGATGTTCCCCGCAACTCCTCTCGCAACGCGTATTTGTTTCTCAGTCATTTCTACCCCTCCCGATCCACCAGTCCGCGGCCCGTCAGTGTCCAATGCGCCCCCTCCCTCACTCTCTCTCCGCTCCCTATGAGGTTCGCTCTTGTCTGTGGCCGTCCTCCCGTTGGCCGGCGCCTGGACGTGCTGCTTCTTGTGTGCTCTACGCGCACACGTACATACCACGTGGGCACAATATGGCGCAAAACACCCACCAGGTAAATACCAGGTAATAGGTAAGCGCAGAGCCAAACGCGTGCACGCGCGCAAACACACACTCCTGTGATGGTATCACGTAGCTATGAGAAGATGCAATACGTACAGCTGTGAGAAGATAGGCGAATAGGTACTACGCGCGGGAGATCACGTGACGTGCTACTGTAGCAACGGAACACGTCTCAATAGATCGTACCCGTGTGAAGATACCTGGTTTAGGGAAGAGCCTGGTACTTAACTGTCCCCTCCCGATCTCACTCTGTTCCTGTACCTTGATTGAGCTCTCCATGAGATAAGCAACAAGGAGAAATTTTCCAGGAAGAAGCGTGCCCTGGCCAGCATCGACATCCCTGTGTTTTCCTCTATGATAGGTGGCACTCATGGTATTACGGGGGACCATAGTTAATAGGACCTGTGGTATACATAAAAACTATATATTTGACCATTTTTACTAGCAGAATTTGGTTCTATTAACTATGGTCCCCCGTAATAGTTGACGTCGTCGGCAGGACCCCGTCAACGTTGAGCCTGGCGCAGCTTGTCCCAAGCTATCTTCCTGGACCACATCTCCAACAGCTCAGCTTGTGAGCATCATCATGGGCAATTTGTTTTTGCAGCGCTGACGTCAATCTTGTTATTACCTACTGAGCTATTGAGATAAAAAACGACCGATTTCCCGGCCCAGGGTAATCCTTGTGACTCTCTCCGCCCCTCTGAACGGCGGGACCTTTAGGGCGGCGGTACCGTATACGGCCGTACGCTGACCCACCCGCTTCGTTGCAATACCTGGGGAACCAGGGAGATATGTCTCTAGGGACCGCACGCGCAAGCGTTTCTATAGGAGAAACGCTCGCGGTGAGGTTTCGAACCCGTGTCCTGCCAACGACGCCAATTGTGAAGGTATTACCTACTGAGCTCTAGGGGTAAATAACGATCGATTACCCAGCCCAGGGTAATCCTTATAACTTTACGGGAACATGCTCATTGCTACTGAACACTAGTCAAGGGGGGCAATGGGGCCAAGGTGCGTTACCGCGGTCATACCCCGCAAGCTAGGCTCCGTGTTGTGGCGTTACAGGCACGCAGATCCGTAGTTGGCGGTGCGTGAGGATGTGCAGTGCAGAGGACGAAAGGTTAACCTTGGTAGCTTTAGGGCCGGCGAGGACCCCGGTGGTGTAGGGGCTGTACGAAGGAGACCCGATAAAGCGCGGGGGGGGGGTCTTGAAGGGGTGCGGTACGACACTCCAACCGCGAGACGGTGGCTGCATGGTCGTCGCGCGTGATGCGGTAGCAGCGCTGTTGGCGTCCGATGACCTGGTCTAACGCAGGGGTTGGTGTTGATTGGGGGTGTGGCAGGTTTCGAGCGCGAGCCGGTGGTGGTGTGGTGTCCGCGATGGTGGTGGAAGCGGTGCGTTAGGGTCGGTGGTGGGGCTGTGGTACTCCAATAAGGGAGGTCGAAGAAGAAGAAGTCGACAGTGGCCATGGCAATGGAAATTACGTTTTCCGCGATTGTGTATGTTGACGCGGTGGTTGTGGCTGTAGCATCTGATTGAAGTTCGTCGATGAAGACGTGGGCGGTGACCGTGGCGGCGAACGGCCTTGTGCTCTAGGCGTACATGCCGGAGCGGTGGTTGGAATAGCCGGCGTAGGTGGCCCAAAATAGTCGTCGGTGGCGATGATGCCGGGGCCGTCTGGTGTCGGCAAGGAAAAGGTAGGCCTGTCAGCCCAGCGGTTGTAGTGGTTTGTATGGGAGAGCCAGCGTGCAAGGAGGCGCTGGATGGCGCCCGGATCGTTTAGTAGCGGGAAGGAGGAGGTCGGCTTGTTGGCGAAGCGGCTGCAGAAGCCGGTCGTAGAATGCCCAAGGTAGTGGCCGATGGTGTACCGGGGTTGGGTAGTAGTGGACCGGAAAGGGTACGCTAGCGGGTCGTTTGGCGCCAAGGGTCGTGCGCCTGGTACGCGAAGCAGTTGTGGCGGAAAGGAGCCCGATGGAATGAATCGATAGGCGGCGGAGCATAGGAGCCTGGCGCGTTGTTCGTGCGTCCAGCCTGTAGTCGTATAGAGTTCGGCAAGAAAGAAGAACAACACAAAATTAACAAAAGACCGTCATCGGGCTCGATGGCAAACCCAGGAACGATGGTGCGTGGATGGTACATGAAGGCCGTGCATATGATGATGTTGGAGTCGATCTTAAATATACGTCACTAGGCTCGACGGCAGGCCCCGGAGCGTGGAGTGTAGGCGATGATGATGAAGTCGGTGAAGAAGAAGGTGTCGATGTCAATCGAAGCCGTCGATGTCAATCGAAGCCGACGGATTCTTGCAGGAAGGGACCGTCCTCTTGCAGCAACGGCTGTGCAGGCTGTGCAGGCGGTGGACGAGGTGCGGTCCGGGGCTGTGTTCGATGGTGACGGACGCGGCGGAGCTCAGGTCGTGGCAAAGCTCTAGTCGCAAAATGGGCGCACGCACTGCGGCGGCGGGGGTCGGCGATCTTGCAGACGTGGCTACTGGTGTCGCACGGCGGCGGGGAGTCAGTGGTATTGGAGGCGCGGCTGCAGGTGTCGGGCGACGGCGGGGAGCCGGTGATCTCGGAGGCGCGGCTGCAGATGTCGCACGGGAAAAATCATAGACGGGGGTCTTCCGAGGGTTTCCAGTGGCGGCTGCAGAACCATTGGCGACTCGGCATCAGCCCCTTCTCATCCTTCGTTTCGTGGGGCCTTCATTTCTTTCCTGAGCCGCCATCGCTCTGTAGCTGCCGCTGGAAAACCTCGGAAAACCCCCGTCTATGGTTTTTCCCGTGCGACACCTGCAGCCGCACCTCCGAGATCACCGACTCCCCGCCGCCTTGCGACACCTGCAGCCGCGCCACCAACATCACTGACTCCCGACAAGGATTGCCCTGGGCTGGGTAATCGATCGATCTTTTACTTCCGTAGCTCAGTAGGTAGTACCCTTGTACTCCCTAGATAAGAGCATACGTACGTACCCTTGGAGCGCATACATACATACATATATACCCTCTGGTTTGTATGTGCGTACACTGTCACACGATACCAGAAATGACGCACGTACCTGGTAGCTGGCAACCATTCAGCCTGCGGATTCTAAACCCGTACGTTTTCTTCTGGCTCTACGTACAGCCGGCGAATGGAACGGTTGGATCGTTTCTACAGGTTAAGAGCGGTCGGTGTTCAACTGATGATCTGATTAGATCTATTCATCCGCTACCACGGGTTCATCTTGACGATGCATGCGTAAATAAATGCTGGTTACGTATTTCGTGTTGCCTGTGCTGACGCGTTTTGTCTTCGTTGAGCCGTGCCTCCAAGTTGTGCACACGGTTGTTGCGCCTTTGAGCACATTTCGTGTTTGGCTGACGGACTTCCTCGACCAACATCCTTTGGATCATTTGCAAATTTCATCGATTTTACGAGACAAAGCCGTTATAGATATACGTATGCCCATGGCATTGTGGATCGGGCTTAACCTCTTTTGGACCGCTCTCCCGTTTTGGAGAAAAATTACTCGGAAATAGAGTGAGATATGTGTCGCTAACTGTACAGCGCGGTACCGAAAGGGTCGTCATAAAAGAGCTTACCAATTTTTGGTCCCTAAATAGAAGGACACTCTAAACTGGTTTACGAGGTAGACTTTCGTCAAAACGGTGCTTCTGTTGCGGGACAGAGTGGTACAAGGTATTGAGCGAAAAAAAAGGTTACGTCGGCGGTTTTGTTGGGTGAGGTATCGTTGAGACGTCATTGTTACCAGGCAGTTAGTTAGGTGAAGAGCCTCAGAAAGAAAAATGGGCGTCACTCTTTTCTGCCGTAGTGGCACGCGCTTGCTGTTCTTAGTTTGTTCTCACTCATCGCCTTAATCTGCTGCTGTGTGGGTACATATTCCGAATATATATGTGCCATACGAGACTCACAAGGACGACAGGCTCCGTGTTGATCGATGACAAAATCAAATTACTCAGCAGATACCCAGCAATTAATTGTACGTACATAGCACGGATCGGTCGCTCAGTTGATTGATGACAAAATCGAATTGCTCAGCAGATGTCCAGCAATGAATTGTACATACACAGCACGGATCGATCGCTCGGTGGCTGAGTGCAGGGATAATAGCACGGACAGATCGTGCGGGCGAGCGACTTGTCACTTCAAAGAGGCAAAATAGTTAATTAATCATGCACTTTGGGAGGTTTCAGCAACTGAGTTAAATCATCATGCACTTTGGGAAGTTGAGCCCTAATAGGTGCGAAACATGTGATGGGAGGATCATAACTGGCGATAGCACGTTCAGCAGTGCGGTTACAGAGCTTCGGTCTCACGAATGCCGCCCAGTTTGCTGGATGTCGTCGAGAGCGCCAACTAAAAGGCCTTTAGATAGTGACATCTAGCGCGTGTTATGTCGTAGCCGGTGTGTACGGGTAGGCCCGCTCGCCCACGACCGACCGTAGGAGGTGTATCTGTAAGCATAATTCAACACGGGCACAGCTATATACATACCACTTGTTGTGACGCTTGCCCTGGGCTGGGTAATCGATCGATCTTATATTCCTTGGCAGGTAACGCCTGCACGCATCAGATATCGTACCATGAATCTCATCCTTCTGGTCGGCGGGGGGGCAGACACAGATATGATCGATCTTATATTCCTTAGCAGGTAACGCCTGCACGCATCAGATATTGTACCATGAATCTCATCCTTCTGGTCGGCGGGGGGGGCAGACACAGATATCAAGACAAGTTTGTATATAAAGAGGGAAGATGCATGCTCGTACGATCGTACGGATGCACCTTTATGCTGTTTCTGAGACCCCCCCCCCCATAATCGCGGAGCTCTACACTATTAGTGAGTCAGCAATGCCCTTTTATTACGGGGGGCCATAGTAAATAGGACCAAATAATGTCAGTAAAAATAGGTGAATATATAGTTTTTTTGTGTGTACTATAGGTCCTATTTACTACGGTCCCCCGTAATAGGAGTTGTGCCTTGTTTTCTGAGCTCCTCACACCAGGAGGAACTCAACCCCACCAGCATATCTATGCGCTACGTAGTCCCAAATCAAACATACGAGCAATAGCACCATGCCAACCGGTAGCTGCTGACTTGAGCAGCTCAACCGCCCAGAACATATTTGCCTTCGAAGTCCAAACGTGCAACCCCCCCCTGCGTACCGTGGGAAAACGCAAGTCATTATTAATAGTACATAAATAGGTCACCCAAACAACGGCGTCGAGAACAGTGCACGGTTAGCCCGACGAGCTATGAGATCTACACCGAAAAGTATTGTAAACACAAACGATCAGGCATGCCTTAACCCTTTTAGGACCCCAGTCCCGTTTTAGGGACTAAATCACTTGGAATTAGAATGGTTTGTCCCCAGATCGGGACTGCGGTACTGAAAGGGTTAAAGGGCAGGCCTTGTATTGCCCCCAAAAAAGGACTGAAGCCCTGAAAGGGTCAAGCCCCATCAGTCAGTCAGAAATATTTGCCTCGGAAGCTAAAAAGTGCTCTACAAGGCATGCCCTACCGCAGCACGCGCTGGAATATACGATATTCATAGTAAAACATAGGGGGGGGGGGGGGGGTTACAGTGGAACATACGCTATAGGGGCCCATCGAAGATCCTGATTATTGGATTTTTACTATGACCCTCCGCACCGCATGTGTGGCCTTTTTGTAAGACTTAGTGTGCAATGTGAGCGCGTAGCACAACATGTGTGAAGGTGCTACCTACTGAGCTGCTGCAGAGGAAAAATATCGATCGATTGTACCCAGCACAGGGTAATCCACATAGCTTCCCTCCCTCCCCCTCTGTGCGGCAGGGTCTTTGGGACGTCACGATTACCGTGTACGGCCGGCGCACGTGGGCCTACCCGCTCTGTTTGAATACCCGCGGAGCCGGGGAGCCTTGTTTTTTATAGGGACGCACACGCGCACAGTTTTCGACAAAAGAAACGCTGGAAGAGAGATTCGAACCCGTGTCTTCGACAATGTCCAGTAGTAGTACCTGGTATGATTTCGTTTTGCTTTCTTCATGAATCTGGCAAAAAATTACCGAAGGTGGGCCCTTTCCTCCATACACTGTACACCACACCCACCCTCACCACTATTAATACTACTGCAGAAATCAGGGCCAACTACGGGTCGTAAACATAGGGAGATGTGTGTGTGTTTTTTGTGTCCATGCTGGGTTGTGATTAGGATGTCTCTCCCGTAAAATACCATCAAAATATATGCCTGGTATATATATACCTGGTACCAGGTATACTACAACCTCCTACTGTTAGTATTACGGGGGACCATAGTTAACAGGACCTATGGTACACATAAAAACCTACTGGTCTATGTTTAACCATTTTTACCAACAATATTTGGTCCTGTTAACTATGGCCCCCCGTAATAGTTCAATCCTTGTACCAGGTACCAGATATATATATATATATATATATACGTATCCCTCCCCCAATCTTGCACTTTTTTTGTTCCTAATTTTCCTGGCGCTTGCAACAGCAGTAACAGGTAACGCACACCGTACCCGGGACATGCTACACAATCCCGTCGCCAGACGCTTTGATCGAAGTATCACACGCAGCTTCCAAAGACGGGTGTCGACTGGTGTCGAGTTTATTTCTTTTCTTCCTTTGTCTCCAACAGGAGGAGGTCTTTCGTCAAGTTTTATGCCTGCTAAATATTCGTGTAAGCTTGAAAATGTGTGCATCTTCGCCGGGCCGGTGTTTTAACACCCGTGTTCGCTCAACGCGTCGGCGATAAGGAGTGGATGCACGCGTGTGAAGGCTGCAGTGTTTCGATCGGATAGATCAGCACCCTGCGTCCTAACTATTAGTAGTCTTCCTCCCGATGACCACCACAAGGCCATCCCTAGCTAAGATGGCCTAGCGGCGAATAAAGAGGTGGAAGCCAGGGTCGGAGATATCGTAGATCTCGTAACATGCACGCGCGAAGGACACGTCACCGGTCAAGCAATATCAGATCTCAGGTCACGAGCGGTCTCACGTCATATGACGGTGTTGACCCGTCCTCGGGAGATAGCTATCGGGAGAGACGTAATCCGCCGCAGACTCTGGGGTGACTAAAAGTCCTCCCCCACCGAGTCAGTCTAGCTCTAGCGTCTCCTTTGCCAAATATCAACGAAGAACTCTGCTCGGCTTACGTCGGCCGTAACTACGGCTACAAGAGGGATCCTCGCTTCGCGACCTCCTCACGGCGACTTTCCCGCGACATCTGCACTGCGACATCTCCGCGACGACCTTGGTACGGACGACGAGCACAGGTACTACACTGCACTACACACGGCAGGTATGCTTTCTTTTATTTTTTTTTCCTGTTATCCTTCTGTTATCTTCGCCCCCTTGTCTTCTATCTTTCTCCCCTCCTCTTACGGGGGGGGGGGGGATAGTAAATAGGACCAAATTTTGTTAGCAAAAACAGCGAAATATATAGGAGTTTGTGTGTACCGTAGGTCCTATTTATTACGGTCCCCCGTAATAGTCGTACATCAGATCCGGGGTCACATAGTAGTAGGCTCTCCTCCCCCCCCCCCCCACCCCCCCCCACCCTCCCACCCCTACGGTTAGTGGCTTCATTTTTATCGCGAGGAGACTTTAGCCCTTGCACCCCTCGTCGACTATTACGGGGGACCATCATAGTAAATAGAACCCACGGTACGCACAAAAACCTACCAGGGGTATATATTTACATACTTTTTCGAACAATATTTGGTCCCATCTACTATGGCCCCGAGCAATATAGCGTCGAATTGTGCCTACTCATAACGCTACGCGCTCTCGGCAGTGGATTCCTTTTCGATTTTGGAAATATATCAAACATCACCAACACTGTGGGATTTCGATCACGGAATAATTCTCTGTCTGCTATTGATAGCAGCACTCGGGGGCATCTCCGAGCGACCGCGGCAACCGACTACACACAATAAAACATGCTGGTATATATTGTACGTACGCGAGCGTAGCACTCAGCTATGCTGTGGGCGACTGCCCTCGCTGTGGTCAGTGGTTGACGCGTTCTACCATAGTAGAGGTAGCACATTTCCCGTTCTTTTTTTCTGGAACGACAGGGCTTCTTAGGCTCCTTCTTATCGGAGAGCGTTTTTTTCCAAATTTTCCAAAGTTTGGAAATAATTGGAGATATGTATCGATATACGGAGGCGTTCTGTCACTATTCGTGAAATTCTCCAGAAGCAAAAATATCAAGTTCGTTAACATTCCAATATTTGGAAGAAAAAAAAAAACAGGACAATTTGGGAGATTGAAAAATTGCGCGAAAAAAATGTCGAAAATTTGGAAAAAAAAAAGCTCTCCGATAAGAATGACCCTTAACCCAAGATCGTCGCAATGCCAGTCTTGTTTCGACGAAGACGTGGTTGTATACTTGGGACATGGGATTATCCATCGCGATGCAATTTGACTTTTTGCTGAAGTCAGTCTTCGGGTGACGTATGGAGCTCCTCAAGTGAGGAGCCTCAGAAAGTGTGGGGTGAACCTCTATCTATCGTAGAACGCCTCGGTTGGACTATTATTACGGGGGACCATAGTAAATAGGACCTATGGTGTACATAAAAACCTCTACATTTAACTATTTTTACTAACAATATTTGGTCCTATTAACTATGGTCCCCCGTAAAATAGTAGCAAGAAGTTAAACACAGCAGTTATTACGAGCAGTTCGTAGTTTTTTCTTGCTGTTGTTGTCAGCACAACGTCCTTCTTCTTCCGCGATTCGGCTCATCATGTGTGCACGTGCGTAAGGCGTCGGGTCTCTTTATTATGTCGAATATGACGCAACACACAACGGGCAACCACCAGGGCACACACATTTTGCACCTCCCCCAATAGTTCGTGAAAATCGATCAATCAATCAGCACGCTTCTTTTAGGGTCATTCTTAGGCGCATTCTTATCGGAGAGCGTTTTTTCCAAAAATTCTAAAGTTTGGAAATAATTGGAGATATGTGTCAATATGCGGAGGCGTTCTGTCGTTCTGTCACTATTCGTGAAATTCTCCAGAAGCAAAAAATCGAGTTCGTTAAATTTCACACATTTGGGGGAAAAAAACAGAAAAAACATGGAGATTTAAAAATTGCGCGAAAAAAATGTCGAAATTTTGGGGGAAAAAAAGTCGAGCATTTTTTTTTCTGTTTTTTTTACAGATGTGTGAAATTTAACGAACTTGTTTTTGTTTTTGCCTATATATGGAGAATTTCACGAATCGTGATAGAACGCCTCCGTGTATTGATACACATCTCCAATTATTTTCAAATTTAGAAATTATGGGGGGAAAACGCTCTGCGATAAGAATGAGCCTTTAGAGAAGCCGATAGTTTTTCTGGGGAGCTCGGGGTGTAGGATAGGCTACGAGAACGATGGCAGTGGCAACACCTTATTTTGCTCCCTTCAACCGCCTACTACAGCCGGGCGGGCCTCGGGGCATCACGGTCTCAAACAGAAAAGAAAACCAACCACTTTTGCGAAGACAGCGATCGATCCATCACGATCACGTCAGTGTTCCGAGAACCCCCCATGGATCCTTCTGACCCTTGACATCATCATAACATGGTGAAGTTCCTGCCGACGTGCGAAACACCGGTCCGGCCCGCTATGGTAGCCCCGCGTGTCCAAATAGATGACGGGGCGCCGCCCGACTGACGATTGAGCCGACGCCGTCGAGGTCCCTCTTGTCCCTCTCGTGTTTTCCGTGGTGAATGAACTTAAGCTTGCTTCATTCGAGTTGTCAGACTTGATCTGGACCTCCTCCAACTTATATATACAGTAGTACTGACTTATAGTGGCACTGGGAAGGGTTTGCGGGATGTTGGTAAGCCGGTCGCCCCGGTGGTTCAAGTGGTTAGCCTCGAATTCTACTTGTTTGAGTCCTGGGTTCGAGCCCCAGGTGGGTCGGACTTTGACTTTATTTGCAAAAATAAAAATCATAAAGGATTCAATTGTTGAGAGCGCCTTGCAGCGTGGGTAGGCACAATTCGATGCGAGTCGACGAGGGAAGAAAAGGCTGAAATCTTCTCGCGATAAAAATGAAGGCACGTACCGTAGCGGGAAGGGGGGAGAAGAGCCTGCTATGTGACCCCGGATCTGAGTTACGAGTTGGAAGGAGAGAGAGAAGAAGATGGGCGAAGATAATAAATGGGATGAGCAAAAACAAAAAAAAAAACACCCACCCCTCCGTCCTTGGCTATATACCCCAAACACAGGGTCAACAGGCAATTTGTGCGGAAAACATCCAAGTGTGTCGCGCGTTGGAACGTCATTCCTCGTAATACGAGTGGTGTATTTCTCTCGTCGTGGTACCGACTTTTATTGTTATTATTATTATTATTGTTGTTATTCTTCTTCTTCTTCTTCTTCTTCTTCTTCTTCTTCTTCTTCTTCTTCTTATTATTATTATTATTATTATTATTATTATTATTATTATTATTATTGTTATTAGTAGTAGTAGTAGTAGTAGCAGTATTATTTATCGTGTTCACCTTATCTTCGTTACAAACAACTACTGCGCATTTTCTTGACGTTCGCCGCCACCCTCCATTTTCTAGTGTATTCTAGCGCGTTCTCCATTTTTGTTTCTGCAATCCTTCAGGTGTTTCTGATATCCCCACGAAGTCATCAGCAAACATCAATCCCGACACTGTATCTTCCCCTACCGTGACTCCCTGCCTTGCTGCTTCAACTGCTACTATCAGGTCGTTGATATATATCTTGAATAGGTTGGGTGACAGCGTACATCCTTGTGCAACTCCTTGTAAAATATCAACATACTTCGATGTTTCCCCGTCCAGCACCACAGCACTTCTCGCACATTCCGTCATGTTTTTCATCATTCTCCACACCTTTCCTCTGATTCCTATTGCCCATAGTTTTTTCCACAATCCATTTCTCCATACTGTGTCGTAGGCCTTCTGTACATCTGGAAAGAAACAGTACGTTGGTAGTCCCGCGTCTTTCCTAACTTGGATTATCTTACCTAGAGTGTACACATGGTCTACGCAGATACGGCTTGGCCTAAACCCTCCTTGCCCTTCGCTTATTTTGTCTTCCTTCTCCATCATCGTTCCCATTCTATCGTTCAAAATCTTACAAAATGTTTTGCCTACTGTGCTTAATAGCGTTCTCCCTCTATAGTTCCCCGGGTCAGCCTTACCTCCTTTCTTAAATAAGTTTACTACTACTCCTTCTCTCCACCTCCTGGGTGCGTGCTCGTTTTTCCATATCCAGTTATACAACATAACCAGCATGGTAAGCATTCCTTCTCCCCCGTACTTCATAAATTAATTCACTATTTGGTCTGCCCCTGCTGCTTTTCTGTTCTTAAGTTTAGCTACACATTTCTTTACCTCTTCCCTTGTGAACTCTCTCTGTATCCCTTCCGAACCACTGTCTTCCCTTTCTGATGCATCTACGTTCGCCTCTGCCCACGCGTTGATTTCCTTCTCGAATTCTGCGTCGAACGTTTCGTTGGCTATGGGTGTTCCTAGCTTACGGTAATGTTCGACTAGTACTTCCCTTTTTCCCTTCGAACTACTGACCATTTTTCCGTTCTGTGCTCTTAAGGTAGCTATTCCCGTGTCAGCCTCTCCTGCTTGTTTGCCCAGTATCCCTTTTGTCCCTACCCACATCTGCTTCATCCCGCCCACAAAGTCTTTATTCGTTTTATTTACTACGTCTTTCCATATCCCTTTCTTCTTCTCTACCACCTCTTTTGCTTCCTTTCTAGTTACATCATATTCCTCTCATCCTGTCGTAGTTTTGCTCGATGTATGGGGGGGGCTTATTTATTTGTTGCTTGCTTCAGTCATTTGGCCATTTACCACGCATACCTTTCGAGACGGAGCGCATTGGGGGGGGGGGAGGGGAAGGGTGGGGAGGAGGGGGCGGGGGGGGTGGGGGAGGCGGGGGCGGGGGAGGGGGGAGTCGAAGGGCATACACCCTATTAGTACGAAGTACGTGGTATATATACATATATACTCTACTGTCGTGATGCCCCTTACGGAGGAAGACACAGGGATTATGTCGATGCAGACGAGGACTCGCTCCTTCTTGGTAAAGTTTTTCCTGTTGCTTATATCGTGGAGGGCTCAATTGGGAGCGTACAGGGATAGAGATCAAAAGGGGCCAGTCAAGTACCAGTACCAGACTGCCCCCTGACCCATGTGCCTTAACACATGCATGCTCTTCGGAGACTTCTGCTACTATTAAAAGCACGTCACGTGATGTCATACGCGTAGTACGTATTTGCCTATCTTCTCGTACTGGTACGTGCTGCACCTCGTAATAGCTACGTAATACCGTCACAATAGCCCACCCTGAAAAGTCGTAGATGCAGATCAGACGACGATCCCAGGAATCGGAAGGGGGGGCCGAAGATGCGGCTGTTCGTAGCAAAACAGCTGAAACTATACATCTACCCCACACCTCGTGATGAGGCTTCGACCCCCCATGCGTAGGACAACCGCGCCATACCACAAGAAAAGGCTACAATATGCCGACGGTAAGCCGGCTACGACCGAGACGGAAGCCGAGTAAGCGAGGCCCGAGGCGCGACGGTGCCGAAAAAGAAGAGATCCAAACGACAGAAGAAAAAAAGTAACAGACCAATGATCAAGCAGCACTCGCTGCGATGCATTAAAAGCAAGGTTCTGAACTCGGGCTTGAAAAGGCTACGTATCAGGGGGGCATGGGTCGGGCCAAAGGGCAAACAACGGATGATGGGTTGACCCCAAAATTCATCTCGAAAGGGGCGGCTGTAACCTCCGTGTCGTCGGTATCGCCGAGGGATACGCGCAAGTCTCCGGAAGCGCCGTGCATGGCGTCGAAGGAAGAAGAGGTCGGGAGCCGGAGGCTACATCGGTGTTGAAGGGGTCAGGAAGTGGCCGATAGGCGGTGGCTTCGGTGAGAGCGGTGAGAACCATCGCAAAGAGGCTGGTCGGGAGGGAGGTCGTGGCTTCGAGGGGAAGGGCGGAGACAGGAGGGTCGAGTCTGAACGGTAGGCCGTGCCTGCGGTGGAAACGGCGGGAGGCGGGCGGAAACCGTCTGGTCGGTGGGCCGTGGCTTAGGTGGGGACGGGGGAGACCGGGGCGAAGTGGCTCGGTGAAAGCGTCTCTGGCCGAAAGAGGGCCGGGGGTGGTCGGTAGATGGTGGTTTCGACGCAAACCGCGAAGACTGAAGAAAAGTGGCTCTTTGGTAACGCGCCGGGTTGAAGGGGGGCAGGAATCGACCAAGCGAATAACTCGTTGTTGGTGCCTGTGGGGAGTTGCCAATATCGCGTTGTTGTCCGAAGGAAAGACGCGGGCGGAGGGGGGGGGGGAGGCCGTCGACACGAGGTAGGTGTCATCTCAAAGACCTCGCAAGGGTCCAGATAGGCGGTTCGGGGAACGGGAAGGAGGTCGGTGGGTAGCGGCTCGAAAGATCCGCAGGGGTCAAGGTAGGTTGTTGCGGAAAACCGGTAAAACTCAGGCGTTGATTGTCCTCGAAACTGACGTCCGAGATTAAGTCAAGGGGTCGATTCCGTTACTTCTCCAGGGCCCGAAGAAGCCAAGATAAGCTGCTGAGTCGCGGTGTCGCTCAACTACTGGTTCTTGTGCGAGAACGGAAGCCTGAAAGGTTCCACTGCAAAAACTTGGGCGAACGTTTGCGGGGAAATCGCCCGGACTATAGTTCCGGACGTAAACTCGTAAACTGGCCGCGGTGTGTGCTGCCAGGAAGTGATGGGACGCAGCGATCGCTTGGACTGCTGTCGCGTGACGTCCACGGGGGGGAATGCTGGGCCGATGAGCCCCGCTGTGCCCCCAGTGTCGCGGGGGAAAAGTTCCGCACGGGCGCGTTTCCGGGTGGTTTTCGTGGTTTGGCGAATATACCCATGGGCCCCCCTGCTCGAGTCTCTGGCGACTGTGCAGCAGGGGCTGACTCGCTAGGAGGTGCATCACCTGTGGTCCGAGGCCTTCAGGTTCGTGTCGGGTTCCGCGGCGCCTGGCAGGCTGACCCGACAGGGGGCTGTGTGCATGCCCTGGTCAACGATGGTCGCGAGTCTTCCGCCCTATTGGCAGGTGTTAGCACGAGGTGGTCAGCTCGGCCCCTATGTCGGTTGATCAAGTAAGAGCTGATATTCCACGGGACAGGCGCACGTCCTGTGACGATCGCAAAGGAGAACGATGGCCCGGTTGGTGAGCCACGAGCGTGGTGCCGGGCACTGAAACCGCTGGTAGCCGCGGTCGTCGATATGTACGGATTCATTACTCTGCAGGGAAATCAGCGATGGTTGGAAAAATCACAGCATTGCTCAGCAAAAAGAAAGGACGCCGAGGGAAGCATCCTGGTAAGGCTCGACGTTCAAGTCTCCTACCACCGGCACCGCAAAACAATCGCTTCGACGAGGGGATCAATATACGTGGTCAAGCGAAACCTGTTGAGATGGGTGAGAGAGGGGTGGTGTTATTGGAGAGGATGAAGCTCGTTCTAAGGAAGGTGAAGCTGAGGCTGCGCCCCGAAAAAGTACCATTTTGCTGAATGTGCGGTATCGGTAACAAGTGTGCAACGTCTAAAAGTGTGGCGCCGCAATCGTGATCAGTCGTCCACGCTGCCGCTGTCATAGTTAATGCCGTCGCGGTAGCTGCTGTCCATCGTCAGGCATGCCCAACGCTGCGTGAAACAAAGTTGCCTACAGGCCTTTGCGCTGCAGTCTAGACTGGCACAGCTGAGGCATTGTTCACCCTGAGCACGTAAAAATCTTGTGCGCAAGCGGAGCTGGAGGGCAGGGGCGAAAGCAGCGGTGGTGCTATTAATACTATTACGGGGGACCATAGTTAATAGGACCAACTATTGTTAGTAAAAATGGTTAAATATATAGGTTTTTGTGTGTACCGTAGGTCCTATTTACTATGGTCCCCTGTAATATGCAAATATGTGGTGAACACGGCATACACGTGGGAAATCCACGTACCCTATTACGGGGGACCATAGTTAATAGGACCAAAAAATGTTAGTGAAAATGGTTAAAAATATAGGTTTTTATGTATACCATAGGTCCTATTAACTATGGTCCCCCGTAATAGTACAATTTTTGCCATTATCAATACTACTACTTCGAAGTATAATTGTTGTAGGGCTTAGATTGGGTAGGCGATTGGTTACCCTCTTCCCAGTAGCCCAACGGACTAAGACCTTAACAAATGGCGTCGTCGGTATGACGAACCTGCGCGTGAAATCACAATGAGGCACTGCGGTAGTAATACTTTGTCGTACTATTACGGGGGAACCTAGTTAACAGGACCTATGGTGTACATAAAAACCTATATATTTAACCATTTTTACTAGAAATATTTGGTCCTGTTAACTATGGCCCCCCGTAATAGTAAGTAGTATACCTGGTTGTAGTGATACTAGCAGTAGCGATAGTGGTACAAATAGCTGCGTCGCTATCCCCCCCCACCCCCGCGCGAGCGATATTCACATCATCGACACCCTCTGCGGGCCTGCAGGCAATGCCTAAGAGACTCGAGGCCGAGATTAACAGATATCGAGGATCCGACACCAGCGGCAGTTCTGAGCGCGAGCAGCAGATGTAACCCCTCAGTACATGATAATGTACTATTAGCTATGGTTGACGTTCCCGAGGGTGTCTGTGCGGCGGCTGTTCTTATCAACACGTCAACATGGTGGCTGAGAGAGAGTATACACTTGCAATGCGTATGGCTGGACGATTTGTCATCGATCAGTTTGTCACGGAGGCAAGGGGGGATTCTCTGGAGTACCGACGACACAAAAAGAAGCAAAGAGGCCCAGAAAGAAAGGCACTGCAGGCTAACGACCTGGAATTCAGGAAACAGCATCACTAGGGGTGCCTAGATAGATAGGTCGAAATGTGACCGTCTGAGATTGAACATCATGAGAGGTACTTATTAACCAAAGTACAAGATGTACGTGCAGATCGCGCAATGCATGCATACACATACAAGGAAATCTACTGGTAGGTACGTAGACATAGACTTTGGTATGCAGGGGGGGCTACTTCTGCATTCTCACACCACACAGACTGCTTGTCCATTCCCGGCGGCAGGAAGAAGACTCACAAACAAACATAGTGCTCTGCTGTGTAATCGAACAAAACATTCGAAATCCAGCGCAACCGCCAGCAGCAGCAGGGTCACTGACGACCAGGAGTACTGATAAATGTGTTTGTTGTATGTACTCGTACATAATAGTGCAGCAATATTTTGTGCTTAAGTTGCAGGGAGTTAGTTACACATAGTGGGGGGTTTCAACCATTTATTTGGCGTTTCATGCAACCCCACACCCCCCCGGCCGGTTCGGGTACAATAATTGTGAATGCCTCCTGAGGGTGGGACCACGTCCGCTGTGTTGGTCAGACTCTTACGAGTATTATTTGCCAAGTATATGTCCCAGAGATAATGCCACAAGTAGATCGAGGAGTCCGAGTGGCAGATGATTCAAAGTCAATCCGCCACAACATCCCTGCTAGGGAGGTGATCTGATCAATATATTATGGGGATAGAATAAAATAGCGGCCACACAACTCCACAACATCGTTTCGTATTGTCTGACGCCAAGGGGCTGGGCATAGTTAACGAACGCAGGGCGGAGACGGCAGTCTGGGTAGCAAGGTACCAGGCGGATTAGTAGGGAGAACCTGGCTATACTACTCGTACCACAAACTGCTGCCGCCACACCTGGAGGGTGCTTTGGGCTTTGGCCTGCCAGTTATTTTTCCCTTTGTTATTTTTTCCTTGGTTCTTCGTCTTATTTTTGTTATTTTTGTTATTTTCATTTTCTTTCCAGCTCGTTCTTTTTCAAGTGTTGCCCACCTCGCCTGCGGGGGGGGCACGACAGATTGTTTCTTCTAGTTTTTTTCCTTTCATATATATATTTTTTTTCGATTTGTCTTCTTTGTTTTTTGTTTCTCTTTGATTGTTTCCTTTCCTCTCTCTATTATTTCATAGAATGTGATAGAATGTGTATATCGTGCGTGTCGTACCTACTATGATGACATTACATTGCATTGCCCACTGCTGTGCTTAGTGCATACATACGTGGCAACGTGGTATATCTGTGGAGTAGCTTTGTGACCACAGAACTTGTATCTCTTCTAGGATTGAAGAATCGGCACGGACACTGGTTGTGCTGGATGTCGACGGGTAGACAGAACGGAGAACACCCACACACACAACGCCACAATCCACAACCTCACAACATCATCGATCGATGAAAGTTTTCTGTCGTCTTTGGTGACAGCTCCGGTGACCTCACTCTGACAGCCTCGAATCTCATGCCCGCGTACGTACGTCGAAAAGACCTCTGCTGGTGTGTAAGTCTGCGTCCTTCAAAAACATCAAACCGTTCTTTCTACCTGTCGACATCCAGCACAACCATTGCCCGTGCCGATTCTTCGTCTTCAATCCTAGAGAGAGACAAGGTTATGTGGTGCCGTGGTGACGTGGTGACAAAAGTTTGTATCCCTGGACAGGTTTGCCTACTCGTTGGTACTCACCACGTGTGTTGTTTGCTTAGAGATAGAAGAAGAGCAGCTTTATTCCTTTCGTGCACGCGGAGACTGAGAGCCAAACTCGTGTCTCGCCGGGAAAACCCCTGGTTTCCCATCTAAGATACGCCTCCCGAGTACTACAAATACGATCCCAATACTTTAACCCAGGTAATTATCGGACTTTTAGCCTCATTCGAGGCAGTGTTATATCACTAGCCCACTCTGATGAGCCGTATAATATGGAGAATTATGGGAAATCCTTGGAACCCCGATTCCACGAACTAGAACATGAGTCGAAGATGCGGCGGAGGGCAGGAGTAGTGAGTCAAAGCTGCAAAACCCAAGTCCTGGCTGGTCACGCGCTCCAAGGAGCGGGGACGTCCAGTTGTCTTGGACGGCATAACTCGCTAGAGCGAGAACGCACGAAAGGGGGCTTGAACGAGGTCCGTCTGCCGGAGGCTGTGCTCGGGCTTTCGTCTTGGGGCTCCGGCCGAGGCTCTTGCTCCTCTTGTTGGTCTCTCTCTTACAAGGCGCTCGATCCACCTCGTCGTCCTGGGGCTTCTGCCTCGATTCGTGCTCCTCTTGTTGGTCTGTTGTACAAGGCGCTCGATCCCCATCGACGAGCCTTGGGCGGTGGGGCACCGAGGTGCTCCGGGCCTCAGTGGCTCGGCCACCACGAGGGGAAGCAGACCCTCCCACCTCACCAGTCTCAATCGTGCAGTGTGCGGAGCAAAGTTACTCTATCACGGGGGGCCATAGTTAATAGGACCAAATATTGTTAGTAAAAATGGTTAAATATATAGGTGTTTATGTATACCATAGGTCCTATTAACTATGGCCCGCCGTAATAGTAAAGCAGAGGGATAGCGACAAGAGTGACCAAAGGAGAGCCACCAAAGAAAAGGCGAAAAAATTCTAAGCCGAAGACACCGCGTGTTATTATGGTCAAAGGTCGGGGCATTCTGTGTCCCCGGACAGGTTACCCTATTAAGTCGGTATTCGTTGGTACTTGCGTGTATTGTTAGGGGAAACCCCTGGTTTTCCATCTAAGATACGCCTCCCAAGTACTACTATAAATACGATCCCAATACTTGAACCCAGGTAATTACCGAGCTTTCGGCCTCATTCAAGGCAGCATCATAACAATTAATATTACAGATATAAGCTCGCCCTGCGAGACCGCCAGGCCGCCAGGGGGAGAAGGGAGGAGGAGGGAGGACTACTTCTCATGGCGTGGGGGTGGAATGTAGATGCGGAGTAGGAAGCATGGCGTATAGATACATAGTAGGTAAAATATCTCGGTAAATGGTGGGGGTGCAAGTGAGTACATGCAAGGGAGGAGAATTGGTTTGATGAAGTTAGTGGTATTCGATTAATTATGTCAGCTTTTTCATTTTGAATGAATAACGCCCTGCACATTGTCAGAAGGCAAATAATAATAAAAAAAAAATAATAATAATATTACATTCATTTGTTATGCAGGTGTGTGCGCTCTCCATCGTAATTATATAGAAGAAGGCAGCAAGAATAAGTTAGCGTGTTTTGAGATTTTTTGTTTTCTGAACTTAGAAGTAAGGCATGCCCTACATGTTAAACCCGCGTGTAAATTTTTACGACAACTGACAACGACCCAGAACCTACTTATTAATATGTACCAGCTGATATGTGCGTACTGTAGGACAGATCTTCCTGGGGTGGATGGTGTTTGTGTTATTCACAATAAACCGTTTTTTCTACCCGTCGACATCCAGCACAACCAGTGTCCGTGCCGATTCTTCAATCCTTGAGAGAGGAGAGAAACTAGTTTTGTGGTCACAAGACTACGCCACAGAGATACTACGTTGTTACGTACCGGTGCTGTAAGCACAGCAGTAGACAATGCACTGCCATGTAATCATACTGGATATAAAAGGCACGGCGTACACGTTCTATGAAAGAGAGAAAACGAAAGAGAACAACAGAGAAAACAAATCGAAAGAAAACAATGAAATAAATACTTCGTATACAGTATATTAAAAAAAACTGTCGTGCCTCCCCGCAGGGGATGTGGCAGACACTTGATTGAAAAAAACAGGCTAAAGAAAGAAAAGAACAGACTAAAGAAAAGCACCACTACTCATAAATAGAGCAAGAAGACTACTAAGAACCTAGGGAAAATAACAGGCAAACCGAAGCACAAAGCACCCTCCAGGTAGCCGCAGTAGTTTGTGGTGCCAGTAGCATAACCAGGTTCTCCCTACTAGTCCGCCTGGTACCTTGCTACCCAGGCTGCCGTCTCCGCCCTGCGTTCGTCAACTATGCCCCGCCCCTTGGCGTCAGACAATACGAAACGAGCAGGTTCGTCATCCACCCACGCCACACGACTCCTATCATAATAATAAGGCTTATAATTTGAATAAAGGAAGAGAAGTAAGTAAAATGAAAATCACAGAGGATCGATCGCGAAAAGAAAAGAAAAAATCGGACAAAAAAGGAAAACCTCGTTCGAACCAGCTGCACCAGTTGGCGGCACGAGTAACATAGATAGATAGGCATGTTCTACTTCCGATGAATAGTCGGCCTGGTGCCTTGCTACCCTGTCTGCCATCTCCTTCCTACTTTCGTCCACCGCGGTTTCCCTTCTACTCCTCCTGTTCGCCCCCCTCCCCGCATTCCCTTCGTCGGGTCTCCTTCCAATCCTCCTCATCATGTTGCCCCCCCTCCCCCCATTCCCTTGGACACCACCCACGGCGGATGCGCGGCGCTGCCTACTCAGTGCCACCTCACCACGAACCGTTCGGCAGCTTGGAGGACCCCCCGGTACCACTTCCCCGCCTTTTTTGCTGCAGTGGACCACAGCGCGGTCTCAACTCCAAACACCAAGGGGGCAACTTCCGTTGACCCTTCGGTGGGTTGGAACTCCCTAAGGTCTTCGACTTTGTATTTATGCCAAGTCTCAAACTGTCCGCCTGATCTCGGGTTCTTCTCCCCACCAGCTATCGTCTCGAACATAACCCGACTGGGTAATCGCTCCTTGTCTTGCCGTGCCACGCTAACCGCAAAGAAGAGCCGCCGTTTACGGATGGTCGTTTCGATGCTCTCGCAACGTGTCATCTTGAGGGCCTTCGCGTACGAGAGGGTGGTGTGGTCGGTACAAAGTCGGCGCTGGAAGCCAATCAATGACTCGCAACAGGACTTTTGGTGGTGAGCCATTCGAAGCTTGGCAAAAGGTGTTTCGCTCTGAGGGTCCACGTAACACACCCGTACAGCAGGGTCTCAATCACCTCGGCCTTCAGCATTCGGATTTTCAGGCTAAGGGGGGGACGGTCGTACGATCATACAACTCCGGGCCGAACCGTTTGAGGCATGCCCGCATGAGACGGATCCGTCGGTCGATTTCGACCGAGAGGTAAGCGTTATCGTGGATAATGCCGCCTAGGTACAATGTAGTAAGTGGGCCATCAGTTTATACCTCTGGCCTGCTGCGTTGATTACGAGCGGTGGTGCGAGGGTTGTCTGGTCCGGTGTTCGTAGAAGCATTGTCTCTGTCTTCTTTTCGGATACCGTGAGGCCTGCTGCTTGTCAGTCACGATGACTGTCATCATTTTCGCGAGCCCTTCAGCCGACCTCGAGACAATTCCTTCGTCATCGGCGGACGGCAGGCTCGCTCGACTCGCTTCTCTTGTATATAAAACAAATCAGAAAACAGCAGTAAAGCAGGCAACAATTAACCCTTTTAGAACCGCAGTCCCGATTTGGGGACAAACTACTTGAAATTTGAATGGTTTGTCCCCAAAAACGGAACTGCGGTTCTAAAGGGGTAAATAGAAGTGATGCGTCCTCTTTGAGGTCACCTGCGACCTTTGTTTTTACGTGTCATGGTACGTACACGCACGCTGTCTGTTTCTGTTGACATCTCCCATCTTCTTGTGGATACACGACACTTTTTCATTTTTCCGATTCGTTTTCATTTTTTTTTTTCGGTTTTTCTTTTTTCTACGTAACGTGTATGTCGTGCCCGCCGTATCAAGTACAATGGTATGTGTGTTCTTTACATTAAAAACCGTTCTTTCTACCCGTCGACATCCAGTTCAACCAGTGTCCGTGCCGATTGTTCACTCCTAGAGAGATACTAGTACGGGGGATCATGGTTAATAGGACCTATACGGTCGCCCCGGTGGTTCAAGTGGTTAACCTCGAATTCTACTTGTTTGAGTCCTGGGTTCGAGCCCCAGGTGGGTCGGACTTTGACTTTATTTGCAAAAATAAAAATACAAAGGATTCAATTGTCGAGAGCGCCTTGCAGCGTGGGTAGGCCCACTTCGATGCGAGTCGACGAGGGAAGAAAAAAGCTGAAATCTTCTCGCGATAAAAATGAAGGCACGTACCGTAGCGGGAAGGGGGGAGAAGAGCCTGCTATGTGACCCCGGATCTGAGTTACGAGTTGGAAGAAGAGAGAGAAGATGTGCGAAGATAATGAATGGGATGAGAACATGGTATAATTAAAAACCTACCTGGTATATATTTAACGATTTTTACTAACAATATTTGGTCCTATTAAATATGGTCCCCCGTAATATTAATACTATTAATATTGAATAGCAATAGTTCCGTGGTCACGAAACTACTATGCCACAGCAGAGATACTACACATTGGTCTGTTCTGTGTGTGTTCTGTGTGTTATGCATTAACCCTTTTAGAACCGCAGTCCCGTTTTGGGGACAAACCAGTCAAATTTCAAGTAGTTTGTCTCCAAAACGGGACTGCGGTTCTAAAGGGGTTAAGCAGAGTAGACAATGCAATGCAATGCCATGTCATTGTCATCATAGTGCTGTGCTTACTGCTTTATTTTTTTCTCTTCCTTTTCTGATTGATAAGCCGAACTGAAGGAGCCGTGTGGCGTGGTTGGATGACGAACCTGCTCTGCTCGTTTCGCATTGTCTGGGCTGGGCATAGTTGACGAACGCAGGGCGGAGACGGCAGTCTGGGTAGCAAGGTACCAGGCGGATTAGCAGGGGGAACCTGGCTATACTACTAGTACCACAAACTGCTGCCGCCACCTGGATGGAGGGTGCTTTGGGCTTCGGTCTGCCTGTTATTTTCCCTTTGTTATTTTTTATTTTATTATTTTCCTTGGTTCTTTGTCTTACTCTGTTTACAAGCAGTGGTGTTTCTATTATTTTTTTCTTTTTTCCAGCCCGTTCTTTTTCAAGTGTTGCCCACCTCGCCTGCGGGGGGGGGGCACGACAGATTGTTTCTTCTAGTTTTTGCTTTCATTTTTTTTTCTTTTTCTCTTTCGATTTGTCCACTTTGTTTTTCTTTTCTCTTTGATTGTTTCTTTTCGTTTCACTATTTCATAGGATGTGTATGTCGTGCCTGTCGCATCTAGTTGTTGTTGTTGTTGTTGTTCTCACATTAACTCTCTGACGAAGGAGTCCGTGGTCACACAAAAGGTGCTGGAGCCCTATTACGGGGGACCATAGTTAATAGGACCTATGGTATAGATAAAAACCTATATGTTTAACCATTTTTACTAACAATATTTGGTCCTATTAACTATGGTCCCCCGTAATAGGAAGATCCGAAAAAACGAAACAAAAACGAAAATTCGGCTGCCTCAAAATACACGAGACGAATAAAGCGCACACGAGCTAAAACCAACCAATGTGCAAAACTGAACTAACATGGCCGCGGGTATATCCTCTCAACTATAATATAGAAGAGTACCCCCGTTCCCACCACTAACCAACTCGTGGCTGCTGACTACAGCGGATGCTGTCTGAAGTGCTGCCTGCACCGTACGAAACGCACGGTAGTCGTGAAAACGAAAGAAGAACACACCTGCCTGCTATCTGGAGTGCTGTCACAGAGTGAAGACTCGCGGATATGCAGTGAAAAAAGGAGCAATCGAACTTTTTTTTTTTTTTTTTTCCATCCCATTCATTATCTTCGCACATCTTCTTTTCTCTCTCCTTCCAACTCGTAACTCAGATCCGGGGTCACATAGCAGGCTCTTCTCCCCCCTTCCCGCTACGGTACGTGCCTTCATTTTTATCGCGAGAAGATTTCAGCCTTTTCTTCCCTCGTCGACTTGCATCGAATTGTGCCTACCCACGCTGCAAGGCGCTCTCAACAATTGAATCCCTTTTAATATCAACGATCGCTATCTCTTCCTGGATTGTCTGTCACAAAAAGGTGCAGCACAGTTATGATACCACGTCCCTGATAATTGCGTAGGTTATTCCCCATGACGGGTATACAACTCGTTAAACTACAAAGACCAGTGACGACGTTAATAACAAGTACCGGTAGATACCATTCTGCCTCGTGAAAAACAATACCAGGAAAAAACAAACTATGACCGCTTCTCTCCTGATGATGGTGTGCGCACAGATCACGGGTCTCCGTGCACCGTCTTCCTGCCGCTCTTCATGGCCGTCTCATCGCCTTGGCCCAATCCACCCGCTCCTTTGCGCGTGCACTCGTTGCCATTCCCTTCCAGTCGATTTCCTTTCTCCGTCATCCTGAAAAACAAAATGCTCCTCGCACTTGCGGTTCTGATCTCAAAAATAAAAATTCTCGCGCAGGGGGAGGTCAATCCGTCTCTTCCCCGCACGTCGACGCTCAGTCTCCCTCCTCCCTCGTCGTCGAATCCAGCCTCCTACCGGCGCAATAGACTGTGCCGTAGTGTGGCCTGTGGTGGCGCCTGCCTCCGCGTACGGACACCCCGATTGAGCATTGCTGCTCTGCCGCAGCTGCCTAAAAAAGACGCGCGAATCGTAGGTCTCTCCGTGCCTGACGCACCACGTACGACCCAACTCTACTGCCGCCTGAGCCTCGCGGCCACAGGCAGCAGCAAGAAGGTATCACTCCTTGAGGGTGAGTCCGGCCTTACACCCGCCAGAAAGACCTACCCCACTCGCTATAAGCCTGATAGGGCATGCCTCGCAGCATTCCTTGCCGAGGCAGCGAGGGGAACGGAGGTATAGTATGATGACATAGCATTGCATCGCCCACTGCAGTGCTTACTGCACACGTACGTAGTATCTCTGTGGCGTAGCTTTGTGACCACAAAACTTGTATCTCTTCTAGGGTTGAAGAATCGGCACGGACACTGGTTGTGCTGGATGTCGACGGGTAGAAAGAACGGTTTAATGTGAAGAACATAACACAGTATCTCTGTGGCGTAGCTTTGTGACCACTTCTAGGATTGAAGAATCGGCACGGACACTGGTTGTGCAGGATGTAGACGGGTAGAAAGAACGTGAAGAACACACACACTGGATACGACAGGCACGACAAAGACATTTTATGAAAGAGAGAGGACCAAAAAAAAATAGAAAGAGAAAAAGAGGAACAGGAAAAAAGCATCGCATTGTCTCCTCTAAGACTTACTGCTGTATATAGACAAATAAATGTACTATTAAAATAATATTAATGCGGGGGACAGAGTAAATAGGACCAAATATTGTTGGTAAGATTAGGTAAATATATGGTAGGTTTTTGTTTGTATCGAAGGTCCTATTTACCATGATGGTCCCCCGTAACAGTGTGCAGTATCTCTGCACTACTGTCGTAGTTTTGTGACCACAGAGCTTGTAACTCTGTCTATTGACAGACCCTAACCCTAAGTTGATGTAGGATTGAAGAATCGGCACGGACACTGGTCGTGCTGGACGTCGAGGGGTAGAACGTGTTTTTAACCTTTCTAGGACGACTGCAGTTTTGGGGACAAACTGCTTTTTTTTGAGAAATTGAGTTTTTTTTTTTTTTTCGAACACGGGACTGACAGCAGTAGTAACTGAGTTCTAAAAGGAGGGGCCAGGAAGAACATACACCAGGTATTATTGTATTTACAGCATCACATACAAATGAAGGCACGTACCGTAGCGGGAAGGGGGGAGAAGAGCCTGCTATGTGACCCCGGATCTGAGTTACGAGTGGGAACGAGAGAGAGAAGAAGATGTGCGAAGATAATGAATGGGATGATGAAAAAAAAAAAAAAAAAAAAAAACATACGTGCTCGTTTGTACAGCTGTTTCGATTTTCACAATTTACTCGAAAACCGCGGCCCGTAACCGTAACGCAACAGCTTTTTCTCTTTTTTTCAGTGTTGAGAGACATACATACATACGATAGAGGGTGATGTTTGGGGAGATGGTTGGGGGTAAGGGCTGCTCCGGAGGACAGGAGTGGGACTGGCTGAGGTACCTTGAGGAGGACCTCATCAAGGAGTTCGGCATCAAGCTCGAAGGGTGGCGCGAGGTAGCACAGAAAGCCGGCAGATGGTTCCGACGGGTCGAGGAAGGGGCGGAGGTTTTCATGCGGAAAATGGCGTAAGGATGAGAAGGAGGCATCGGCAGAACGGGCACAGGATGGCTGCAACCACGACCATAACCGTTGACACCAACGCACGTGCGCAGAATTGCAGGGAAGAACGGGGGGGGCGAAAGGGGGACGAGGGGGGAGAGGGGGATGGGGGAGGGCGAGGGGGGGGGGGGGGGCGGTCTGCCCAACAGACTGAAGCCTGGGTATGGCCATCATCGTCATGATGCGCTCCTTGCTTGGGGACCCAAGTAACTAGCATGGTGCCACCCGGGCAACTTTGCGCGTCTGTAGGCACCAGTTTGTTCCTGCCTTTCGTATTATATTTCCCCCCCGCCCGTTTTTATCCCTTTCTTGTCCCTTCTTTTCATATTTCCTTCTTTCCCGTTTGTATCTCTTTGTGTCTTTGTTTGGATCTTCCGTTTTAGTTTTTTTCGCTTCTTTGCTATCTGCTTTTGTTTTTCGCTTTGCTTCGTCTTCCTTTTCGTTTCTTGTCTGCTGTAGTCTCTTGTTTGCTCCCCTGGTGTTCTTAGTGGCGGAGTGCGTATGCTTGTCTTTTTGTTCTTCTCTCTGTTCGACACCCCTCGCGTAGCGTGCGAGCCTGCAACCTGCGAAAAATTGCGTCTGTTTCTCTTGTTGATTTCTTTTGCTTCCTTGCCTGGCTTGATTTTTTTTCTCTCTCTTCCCTTTTGGATGTGTGATTAGTTTCGATTTTGATTTCGATTTTTCGACGAGTTGTTATTCTCATCCTGTCTATTTTTCTGGGTAGTACGTAGCCTTCTCGGTTTCTGTGTCGACTTCTACAGTAGTAGCGTTCCGCATGTATGTATCTGATACGTACGTGGGCGGACCTCCCTTTTTATGTTTCGTCTGATTGATGTGTAGATGTGCTTCAGTTATCATGCGTACTACTTTATTCTTTGCTTATTTGATTTTTACCGAGTCGAGGTATTTCTTCCACGCCAGAGTTACTGGAGCCTGTGTCCTGCGACCACGGACTACATTGTATTGTGAGTTAATGTGAGAACAACAACAACAACAACAACAACAACAACAACAACAACAACAACAACAACAACAACAACGATAGCCATACAGCAGAACAGACCTTTATCACCGTTAACACTTTTAAGACCGCAGTCCCGTTATGGGGACGAACTACTTAGAATTTGAATGGTTTGTCCCCACAACGGAACTGCGGTTCTAAAAGGGTTAATCCAGCACGCAGAGGCACAGCGCACACATGGGCCCACGTATACGAGCAAGTTAAAAAAAAACACCTAATAATATATGGATGGAATAAATTTCCCATTGATGGCAGCCGAAGTGCCATGCATGATGGGGGAACACACACAATGAAAATGGGGCCGGCGTTCGACAAAAATCTCGTCGAAGCGTCTTTCCATCGGCGCATCGCTACGTAGTTCACGTATACACGTACGTGCGACGTTCATGATTGCTTGCCGAGTCAACAGCTTCGAAATTTGTCCGAGGGGGGGTGTGTTCTATGCGGCGGCCGAGGGCCCCGCTAGTATCACCGGGGACTATAGTGAATAGTACCAAATGTTGTTATTAATAATGGACACGACGGTGGTGGCAGACACGAGAGAGAATGTTTTTTGCAGGGGCCAGGGTAGTGCGTTGTGCAGGTGGCCTCATTTAAAAAAGTTGATCAATTCGTACTGTAATTTTCTTCTTTTTTTGTTTCACCCTCGGGTAGACTGTCTTATTTTTATGACCGTATACCATCCATGATCATATGTCGCCCCGGTGGTTCAAGTGGTTAACCTCGAATTCTACTTGTTTGAGTCCTGGGTTCGAGCCCCAGGTGGGTCGGACTTTGACTTTATTTGCAAAAATAAAAAAATGATTCAATTATTGAGAGCGCCTTGCAGCGTGGGTAGGCACAATTCGATGCGAGTCGACGAGGGAAGAAAAGGCTGAAATCTTCTCGCGATAAAAATGAAGGCACGTACCGTAGCGGGAAGGGGGGTAGAAGAGCCTGCTATGTGACCCCGGATCTGAGTTACGAGTTGGAAGGAGAGAGAGAAGAACATGTGGGCGAAGATAATGAATGGGATGAGCAAAAAAAAAAAAAAAAAACAAACAAACAAAATGTATTCATACATCAATACATGAATTTTTATTATTTCGATTTTTTCGAAATAATGGAGCTATAAAAACCTACCAGGTACACTACTTTTTACCTGGTATATCGTAACAAGACCATTTTTTAAGGGAAATTAGCTTTGGGCTCCAGGAACCGAGTTTTTTGGGCCGACAATGCGTGTTTCACTCAGCGATATCGTCTAAAACGCCGGTGAAATCCTTAGGACACTGGATGCTTCCCATATGCATAGTCGAAGACCTTAGGGAGTTCCGAGCCACCGAAGGGTCAACGGAAGTTGCCCCCTTGGTGTTTGGAGTTGAGACCGCGTTGTGGTCCACTGCAGCAGCCAAAAAGGCGGGGAAGTGGTACCGGGGGATCCTTGAAGCAGCCGAACGGTTCATGGTGAGGTGGCACGAGGCTGAGGCTGAGATGAGTAGGCAGCGCCGCGCATCCGCCGTGGATGGTGCCCAAGGGAACGGGGGGGGAGGGGGCAACAGGAGAAGTGGCAGAAAGCCCGACCGAGGGAATGAATGCGGAGAGGGGGGGGAACAGGAGGGGTAGAAGGGAAACGGCGGTAGACGAAAGTAGGAAGGAGATGGCAGACAGGGTAGCAAGGAACCAAGTCGACTAGAAAGTAGAACATGACCATACTACTAGTGCTACCAACCGGTGCAGCTGGTTCGAACGTGGTCTTCCCTTAAGGCTTGTCTTCTCTTCTTCTTGTTTTTATTTTTTTTTTCTTTCTTGCGCTGACTCTCCGTGATTTTCATGTTATTTTTTTCTCTTCCTCTTCCTTTTCTGATTGATAAGCCGTACTACTGAAGGAGCCGTGTGGCGTGGTTGGAAGACGAACCTACTCTGCTCGTTTCGTATTGTCTGACGCCAAGGGGCTGGGCATAGTTGACGAACGCAGGGCGGAGACGGCAGTCTGGGTAGCAAGGTACCAGGCGGATTAGCAAGGAGAACCTCTGGCTATACTACTCGTACCACAAGCTGCTGCCGTCACCTGGAAGGTGCTTTGGGCTTTGGTCTGCCTGTTATTTCCCCTTTGTTATTTTTCCTTGTTACCTGGTACTTTTTTCCTTGGTTCTTTGTCTTACTCTGTTTACAAGCAGTGGTGTTTTTTATTTATTTATTTATTTATTTATTTATTTTTCTTCTTTCTTTTCTCCAGCTCGTTCTTTTTCAAGTAGTGTTGGCCACCTCGCCTGCGGGGGGGGGGCACGACAGATTGTTTCTCTTGGATTTTGCTTTCATTATTCTTTTTTTTCTCTTTCGATTTGTCCACCTTGTTTTTGTTTTCTCTTTGATTGTTTCTTTTCGTTTCACTATTTCATAGATTGCGTATGCCGTGCCTGTCGTATCTAGTATGTATGACATGGATTTGCATTGCCCACTGCAGTACACACTGCACACAAGGAAACGTAGTATCTCTGTGGCGTAGCTTTGTGACCACAGAACTTGTATCTCTTCTAGGATTGAAGAATCGGCACGGACACTGGTTGTGCAGGATGTCGACGGGTAGAAAGAACGGTTTAATGTTAAGAACACACACACACATAGGAGTTCTCCGAGAGCTTTCATGAACAGTTTTCTGTTTTTCCAGAGTCTTGGTTTGATGTTTGGCGTAGCCAATCAGCTCTCTGATATTAGGAGTTCTCCGAGAGCTTTCATGAACAGTTTTTCGTTTTTCCAGAGTCTTGGTTTGATGTTTGGTCGTAGCCAATCAGCTTTCTGATATTAAGTTTGTCCGTCAGAGCTCTTGCCAAAATAATGGATCTTTGCAGATTGTTATGAAAAAAATCACGTTTGGTCCTGAGAAGTGGCAAAATGGGCGATCGGTCAACCTACGACTGATTCTGGAGAATAGGAAAACTGCTCAGAAAGCTCTTGGGTAAGCAAGGGTAGCATCCTGAAGAGTCTACGGGGGGTTTTCGGCCATCCCCCAGGTAAATCGCGGGTTTTCATGAGAAAAAAAACAGTTCTTATTATAGAGCTCTTCGAAAATTCCCATATTACGAACTGAGGAATGTTGTTGATGTTTACTACGCAAACCCGGATGACGGTATACGTGTAAATAACCATACGCGTACAGCAGTATTCATACAGAGCACAAACAAGCCCACGAGCACACAGCCAGTACAGGCAGACAAAGCCCGTTGGCGTGCTGTTAATACCAGTTTCGAAGACCAGGCTCTCTCCACTCTCCACTCTCCCTCTCCCGTTCCTCTCCCCACTCCGTTCCTCTCCCCACTCCCTACTCCCCGCACCCCCCACACAAGAAACAAAAACGCACACACGCACTTCCCTCCAAAAGGTACAAAACTACAACATATATATCGTGGGTAGGTATATTATATGCACCGTAAATACGTAAATACCACGGTCAAGCGAGAAAACTCGCCCAGCCGCCCGCTGTGTCAATGCACAAAGAAACCACTGGTATTTCCCACCACCAACAACAACAAGCATCACCATCCCCACCCATCGTGCCCGCGTGACCTCCCACAGCAACAACAGGTCATGGCCTTGCCGGTAGTTCTCCGAAGGATGGTGATTGTTGCGGCAGCGGTGGCTGCCCTTGTGGTGCTGTGGGCCTCGAGCACACCGGTCGGGCCTCCCCGTATTTTTCAGGGGGACAGGACGAACTCTGGTGATGATATCGCTTCGGTTGCAGATCAACTCGAGGGCTTCGGGCATGGCGCAAAACAAGCGGGCGACAACGTTCGACTCGGGGAAGATCATCGCACGCTGCTAACGACGGGAGGAGTCCCTGGCGAGGGCCTGCTACTCTTCAAGGTTCCAGTCAACAGCGACGAAGATGCCATCGACGAGTTCGGCGACCGTGACGCTGGGCAAGAATCGGAAGCAGGTGGCGGAGGAGGAGGAGGAGGAGGAGGAGGAGGAGGAGGAGGAGGAGGTCACCACGGAAGGCATTGGCACAAGACCCTGCAGCCTCTAAACAGGCGAGTGATCGTTGTTGTTACAGCAGTATATATGTACCAGGTACTCTGTAGTCATCAGGTGGGTGGAAGTATGTGTGTACTGCTGTTGTTGTAGTATTATTAACAAGGAACACCAGCCGCCGCGCTCATTTCTTTTCTATAACAAGGACACCACTACCAGCCGCTGTTTGCTGTTCATGCCCACGCACGCGTTGGCCACTGCTACTGCTACTGCTACTGCGGCTGCGGGTGCTGCTGCTGCTGCTGCTGCTGCTGTTGCTGCAACTGCTTGCTGCGTTGGCTGGATCTTCTGTTCTTGAGAACGAGGACGTTTTATCTTCCCGCAGTTGGCAGACCTCATTCGTGCAAAAACAAAAAATTAAGGCACATACATGACAACACCCCCGACCACCCCACCACTTGTCAGTTCAAGCACATCACATACCTGGTATATACGAGTATATAACATATATACGAGTATATACATACATGTTTCTGTTCTTCACAATGAATAAACAACTGCTGCAACGATAAACCTTTCCAGTCTGTCCCTTCACAATAAAGAACAACTGCTCCGGCTGTCTGGAAAAAACGATTAATTTTAATTGCGATACATACCAGGTACCAGGTACCTGGTATGATACAAGCCCTTAGGTCACAATTACACCACAGACAACACTATCAATACAAAGCACGCTAACTGTCATGTTTTTTTTTTTTTCTTCTTGTTTTTTTTGCTCATCCCATTCATTATCTTCGCACATCTTCTCTCTCTCCTTCCAACTCGTAACTCAGATCCGGGGTCACATATAGCCGGCTCTTCTACCCTCTTCCCGCTATGGTACGTGCCTTCATTTTTATCGCGAGAAGATTTCAGCCTTTTCTTCCCTCGTCGACTCGCATCGAATTGTGCCTACCCACGCTGCAAGGCGCTCTCAACATTTGAATCCTTTTTTATTTTTATTTTTGCAAATAAAGTCAAAGTCCGACCCACCTGGGGCTCGAACCCAGGACTCAAACAAGTAGAATTCGAGGCTAACCACTTGAACCACCGGGGCGACCGGCTTCATGTGCGTCGTACTGGATACGACAGGCACGACATATACATCCTATAACCCTTTAGGACCCCAGTCCCGTTTTGGGGACAAACTACTTATATTTAGAGTGCTTTGTCCCCAGATATGGGAGTGCGGTTCAAAAAGGGTTAAAAGGAGAAAAAAAAAAGAAACAAAATTCAAACAGAAAGAACGAACGAAGAAAAAACGAAGAGAAAAAAGTGTCATACCCCCCCCCCCCCCCGCGCAGGGGGGGCGTGGCAGACGGTAGTACAGAAGAACGTTCTATTAATAGAGAAACAATATATCACCGCCCCGGTGGTTCAAGTGGTTAACCTCGAATTCTACTTGTTTGAGTCCTGGGTTCGAGCCCCAGGTGGGTCGGACTTTGACTTTATTTGCAAAAAAAAAAATAAAAAAAAAATAAAAAAATGATTCAATTGTTGAGAGCGCCTTGCAGCGTGGGTAGGCACAATTCGATGCGAGTCGACGAGGGAAGAAAAGGCTGAAATCTTCTCGCGATAAAAATGAAGGCACGTACCGTAGCGGGAAGGGGGGAGAAGAGCCTGCTATGTGACCCCGGATCTGAGTTACGAGTTGGAAGGAGAGAGAGAAGAAGATGTGCGAAGATAAGGAATGGGATGAGAAACAACAAACAAAACATATAAACAGAGTAAGCAGACTAAGAACCAAGGGAAATAACAGACGCACCGAAGCACAAAAAAAGGACCCTCCAGGCAGCCGCGCGCAGCAGTCTGGTACGTTTTGGTCCTTTTGACCCTTTTAGGACCGCAGTCCCGTTTTGGGTGCAAATTACTTTAAATTTGACTGGTTTTTCCCCAAAACGGGACCGCGTTTCTAAAGGGGTTAAGGGCAGGCGAACTTCCTTGCATGTGCCCTAGCAGCGAATCGAACAATTTTTAAGAACACAACGACCAGCTGTGGCACACAAACCAAGTAGGCCTCTGGTTGGGGCTAGGGTTAGAGGTAGGGTTTCAGGCTACCTGTAGGGTGTTGGTCGCCGTTATAAAGCCATCCGAAGCCGGAACAGAACATCATCACCGAGGGGATAAAAAAGACCCTACGTACTCGACGTAAAGCAGTTTCGTGTGACAAAACCTCCCCATCAGTTTTTTCGGGCACGTTTGTTTGAAGATGTGTCGCCTATGAATGAATGGGTAGATTTCGGCAAAAAAAATCATCGAATGTTCGTTGGTTGTTGTTTTCCTCTTGTCCTGCTCATCTCCTCGTACGTTATGGGACTCTTCGTACGTTATGGGAGGGAGGTCCAGATGCTCACTCTTTCTTTTTTCTTTTTTTTTCTCATCCCATTCATTATCTTCGCACATCTTCTTCTCTCTCTCCTTCCAACTCGTAACTCAGATCCGGGGTCACATAGCAGGCTCTTCTCCCCCCTTCCCGCTACGGTACGTGCCTTCATTTTTATCGCGAGAAGATTTTAGCCTTTTCTTCCCTCGTCGACTCGCATCGAATTGTGCTCTACACGTCGCTGACGGCCTCACTCTACCCGTCGACCCTGTTCGTTTTATAGCAAACACCCTGCCGTCTCTTCCTCCTAAGGCCGTTGTTGTCGACGGTGAAATTTCCGCAGTCTTGAAGGTCGAGTTCCGCCACAGTGCTCCCAAGAAGACCAGTCGATTTTCTGTAGCATGTGAATTATTTTAATCTACACACATGTGTGTGTGTGTTCTTCACATTAAACCGTTCTTTCTACCCGTCGACATCCAGCACAACCAGTGTCCGTGCCGATTCTTCAATCCTAGAAGAGATACAAGTTCTGTGGTCACAAAGCTACGCCACAGAGATACTACGTTGCCACGTGTGCAGTGTGAACTGCAGTGGGCAATGCAAAGCCATGTCATCATACTAGATACGACAGGCACGACATACGCAATCTATGAAATAGTGAAACGAAAAGAAACAATCAAAGAGAAAACAAAAACAAGGTAGACAAGTCGAAAAAGAAAAAGAAGAAAAATGAAAGCAAAATCTAAGAGAAACAATCTGTCGTGCCCCCCCCCCCGCAGGCGAGGTGGCCTACACTTGAAAAAGAACGAGCTGGAAAAAAGAAGAAATAACAAAAGACACCACTGCTTGTGAACAGAGTAAGACAAAGAACCAAGGAGAAAGTAACAAGGAAAAATAACAAAGGGGAAATAACAGGCAGACCAAAGCCCAAAGCACCTTCTAGGTGGCGGCAGCAGCTTGTGGTACGAGTAGTATAGCCAGGTTCTCCCTGCTAATCCGCCTGGTACCTTGCTACCCAGACTGCCGTCTCCGCCCTGCGTTCGTCAACTATGCCCAGCCCCTTGGCGTCAGACAATACGAGCCGAGCAGAGCAGGTTCGTCTTCCAACCACGCCACACGGCTCCTTGAGTACGGCTTATCAATCAGAAAAGGAAGAGGAAGAGAAAAAATGAAATGAAAATCACGGAGAGTCAGCGCAAGAAAGAAAAGAAAAAAAAAAAAAAAAAAAAAAAAAAAAACTTGTACGACGAATACGCTCGTATTTTCCGGAAGATGCTCGGCACTCGCACTACGAGTACTCGTGCCACGGTACAGAGTTACCAGAGTTACCAGAGTTATTATTGGAGCCTGTCCTGCGACCACGGACTGCATTATATTGTGGCGATGAGTTAACCCTTTTAGGACTGCAGTCTCGTTTGGGGGACAATTGGGGAAAAATTACTTGGAATTTGAGTGGATTGTCCCCAAAACGGGACTGGAGTTCTAAAGGGGTTACTGTGATACCAACAACTATAATAAATAGTTCATGTTGTAGATACATGTCATGTCAATGATTTTTTTGAGATGGGCGAAAGCCAAAATACGGTACATAAACGTATTCCGTTGGAGCCAAAACCAGCTATATACTGGCACCAAGTAAAAACACACGCCACGAGCGGTGTTTGTTTTTGGCCGTGAGAAATCATCAACCTTTCTATAAGGGTTTTAGCCAAAATCAGGTACACCTGGCCACTTTTCGGCCAAAATCAGTTACATGCTAAAAACAAGTGCAAACCACCCCCCCGGAGCCCTGCTATTGGCCAGGCTGACATCGTAACTGATTTCGGCTCGAAAAGGCCAAGGTACACCTGTTTTTTTGTACTCTTATCTATTAATAGCTTTCAACTGATTTTGGCCAACTTTGAACCAATCAGAGAGGCCATACGTGCACTGTTTTTTCTCTCCGTATGCGTCTGCCCTCCCTCGGTTTGAAATTATTATGTATTAACGTGTACACTCTGTACTCGTACGTCGTACGCAAGCACCTATTTGTGCATGCATACATGCGTAGGCTGGTTTCACATTTTCTTCTTTGGGATGTGCGACGTGCTTCAGTTACGTACCGGTGCTATCATAAAATAGTTGTTGTGCTGGTGTGTACTCCGTTGTTTTCCATAGTCACAGCAGTCGATACAGCACCCATCATGGTCTTTGTCTGCGCCACCCATCATGGTCTTTGTCTGCATCATAGTGACTCTCTGCAGGTCCAAGTGTAGCCCGTGGTATCTACACCCTAAAAAAAAGAAAACAAATAAGAATATGGAGGCCATGTGGCACTGCTTACTGCTTTAGGAGTATTCTTTTTTTACCGGACTTTCATGATGGACAGAAAGAACACCGCTCGTGGCGCGCGTTTTTTACTTGGTTTTAGTATGTACCTGATTTTGGCTCAAACGGATGGGGTATACCTGATTTTGGCATATTTGCCCATTTTTTTAATTGCGTCTGAGAGCTTTGAGCGCGTTGCCTCCAAAATCTAAATTTGGTTTGTTTGCTTCAAGGTATACTATTACGGGGGACCATAGTTACTAGGATCTATATATAGTATACCTGGTACATAGAAACCTATATTTAACTGTTTTTACTAACAATATTTGGTCCTATTAACTATGGTCCCCCGTAAAAAAAACAACCCAAAAGGTAGGTGCCATGGGCCCACTTGCACTTGCAGAAGGTGACCAGGCTTCGGTTGTTCGCCGCGGCTGGCGCGCCAAGAGTTCTTATTCTGGCGCCCCCCCCCCCCCCCCCCCCGTTGCCAGCGTTGAAGCCTCTCGGCCATCCTTCCTTGCGGAAGCGCCTGCTCGGCACGGAATTATTTTGCCGTACCAAACCTGAGACCACCTCGGCTCGGGGTGGGGCTGCCACGGGGTCCTCTGTTACGGGGGACCTATTAATAGTAAAATAGGACCTGTGGCTCACACACATCTATATGTTTCCCTATTTTTACGAACAACATTTGGTCCTATTTACTTTGGTCCCCCCGTGATAGTTCCGCCCCGGACTATTACGGGGGACGATAGTCAATAGGCCCAAATATTGTTGGTAAAAATAGGTAATTATAAAGGTTTTTGTGTGTGCCGTAGGTCCTATTTACTATGGTCCCCCGTAATACCTGGTACATTTATTGTACTGCTCATTTATTTATTTTTGCACTGTTCGTGTGGAAGCTGAACTTTTCTTGTTTTTTCGTGTTGAAACGTACACTAGTGTACGTGAATCTACGATGGGAAATATTTATTGTGTTTTTTCGTGTGTCGGATGGAGCCAAGTAGCGTAATTTTCGCCTCGGAGGCGCCTCGAGCGGGACCCCCCGCCGGGGGGGAGGGGGGGGTTGCTCGCTTTGCTCGCCTGACTTTAGCCGGCGAGTCGGCTGGTGACTTTTACTGAGGACCATAGTAAACAGGACCAAATACTGTCTGTAAAAATAGCGAATTATATAGTTTTTTGTGTGTACCGTAGGTCCTATTTATTATGGTCCCCCGTGAATAGCTATTAGCCGTGAAATGCTACCGACTCATAGCCCTACAAAGTGTACAAATCTAGGTGTAGCGGTGTAACTACCCAGTTTTCAAGCCAAAAAACACGGACGATGTGATGAGGCTGGCCAATGGCAGGGTTCCTGGCCTGTATTATTTTACTTGTTTTTAGTGTGCAACCGATTTTGGTCCATGATGGACCAGGCATACCTTATTTTGGCTAAAACTATTTGGGAAACATTCTCCGCAATAAGCGGGAAAACAAAAACAAAAAAAACACAGGCGCCTGCTAAAACACAGGCGCCTGCTTTTGCTCTCCTGATCCCAACCGTACCTGAGCCCACCGGAGGCCGTGAGCGCAAAGCGCGACCCGTAAACGGTCAAAAAAATCGTCGAACGGTCAAATATCGTTGGACGCCCAAAAAAGCTAACCGTCGCAACCCGGAGATGAACCCACCGTCAAAACCATGGTGCTGGGCACCATAGATCGCGGAGCTGTATCATCCTCCACCCGCCCCCCCCCCCCCCCCCCCCCGCCAACATCAACGTTATTTTCAAGCTATGAATATTAATATATCAATCAATAGACGCGGTACGTGTACGTACACAAGCTTATACAGAGCGAAAGGAATATTCCTGGATGATAACTTCGTTCTACATACACACAGCCTACGAGTTAGTTGTGAACTCGGCTCGTTCTCCGTCGCGTGTGACTTCTCCGTCGTGCTATGCCTCATCACCATCGTCCCCTCGTCTCGATCTTCTGGTCGACCTTCCTTCCTTCCTTGTGTCCTTGTGTCCTGGCGTTTGCTCAACACCCGTCACCCCTACGTCGAGGAGAGCGGCAGGAGGGCGACGAGGCCTCCTACCCTCCGACGGCCCAGGAGCACCGAAACCTCGCTGACATCGACGGCACCAAAACCTCGATCGATGTGTTCCTGATTTTTTTTTTTCGTCTGAAAGTGACCGACCACACATTTATTTTCAAAACTCACTTCGAACGACTGCCCTCCGGAGAATAGAAAAAAAAAAAACGGGTCGGATGTACCCACCTCTCACCAAAGAGCCGCAATTATTCTGAGAAAAGCGAGCCCGCTTCGATCGGACTACCGCGTCTATAAATAGTTATTGATAGAAACACGTAAAAGCTCGTAGAAAATACAGAATCGGAGGTATTTTTCGGTTTTATAAATCTTCCCCCCCCGTACGTATGAGATGGATTACTCCCCCCTTTCACGTTCAAAAATAAACGGTTGGTGGGTGGTCGGTGAAAACCACGGATGCGCTTGCCACCTTCTGGCTGTATCTCAGTAAAGCGCGCCACAGCTATCTACTGCTTCGGGGGGGCTATAGTAAATAGGACCTACGGCACACACAAAAACCTATATATTTATTTATTTTCACTGACAATATTAGGTCCTATTTACTATGCCCCCCCGTCGGGGCTGCGCTTCCTGCGTCGTCCTGTCTACGAGGCGCTGTCCTCGGGAACGTTCTCTCCCTGAGACAACTATTACGGGGGACCGTAGTAAAATAGGACCTACGGTACACACAAAAACCTACTCATTTACCTATTTTCACTACCCAAACTTGGTCCTATTTACTATGGTCCCCCGTAATATCAGTACCAGATTTTGGGAACCACCATCCCCTTGAACGTTTCTATCAATAGCGACCAACCGCACAACCTCAGATTTAAGCTCCTTTTTTATTTTGGTCCTTTCACTCAATCTTCTCGTGTACGCCATCTGGCCCATGTCCCGTCAGCCGGCTCCTGGCTAAAATATTATGCCTACTACCACCTGGTACCGTAATATGGGCGGCTCTCAAACGAGCAACCAATTTGATATTTGTTGTACCTGGCATTGGACAAACCGTTCCGCACGAACTATTGCGGGGGACCATAGTAAATAGGACCTCATGGTACACGAAAAAAAAACCCCGCATGTTTACCTATTTTTCACTGACAATATTTGGTCCTATTTACTCTCCCCCCCCCCCCCCCGCACGGTAACACGACGAATCGAAAGACAAATTCGACCACCACCACCGTCGTCGTGTGATGCTGTTAACCCTTTTAGTATCGCACTGCCATATGTGGGGACAAAGTACTCTAATAATAAGTAAGTTGTCCCCAAAACGGGACTGGGGTCCTAAAAGGGTTAATTGAGGTCTTAGTCCGTTGGGCTAAAGGTAAAGTGTTAACCAGTCGCCTACCCAATCTAAAGCCTCATAACAATGCTGAGCGAAAAAATGTTGCTTCGGCAGTTTTTTTCCCTTGTACTGTAAAAAAAACAAAACCGAGCAAGTCACAACTCAACGAAAAATGCCAAAATCAGCCACGACGAGTATTTTTATCCCAAAAGCTTGAAAATCTCGCGAACTTTCGTTCCTTCTCTTTGAAAAATGAATACAAGAAAGCGTGCCTTAGGGTTTGGCGAAACAATAATAATAAAAAAACTATATCCCACCTATCTATGTTTTCAAATCGTTTTCTGTCTCTTCATTCATGAAAAAAAAGAAATCCCATGACGGTCTTGGATCTGGTTTTCTGCCCATACTATTGCCGGGGGGCCATAGTAAATACGGAGTAGGACTTACGGTACATACGAAAACCTACCAGGTATGTATTTCCCTATTTTGACGAACCACGTTTGGTCCTACTAGACGAACGATTCTTGTATCGAGAGACAGTGGTATATATATACACCCGGCAGAACGATCGATCGAAACTTCACACGCAGCTTGCCAGGATAAAGTGTCGAAGCAAACGATCAAAACGCTCGATCTCACAGTTGCTTGAGGTGTCGTCTTATTCATCGTCTTATTACGGGGGGCCATAGTTAACAGGACCTATGGTATAGATAAAAACCTAGACCTATGGTATAGATAAAAAACCTATATGTTTAACATTTTTACTAACAATATATGGTCCTGTTAACTAGGGTCCCCCGTAATAGTATCGAGCGCTATTACTACGGGGGGACATAGTTAATAGGACCAAATATTATTAGTAAAAACGATTAAATATATGGGTTGTTATGTATCCCATAGGTCCTATTAACTATGTCCCCCCGTAATAGTATCCACCAGATATGTCGTAAATATCACGATACTATTACGGGGGACCATAGTTAATAGGACCAAATATTGTTAGTAAAAATAATTAAATATATAGGTTGTTATGTATCCCATAGGTCCTATTAACTATGCCCCCCCGTAATAGTATCCACCAGATATATATGTCGTACACCATGGTATCATTTATTATTGCAACAGCTTGCAAAACCTGAGATTCGACCACACTCACTCTCCGTCTCATACATAGAAATAGCTGAGCGAGACGCGAGGCGGAGCGCCTGCTAGCAAAAAGCACCCGGCGCATCAGACAATGCATCAGATAATGAGTGCGAGGGGACGTGTATGCTGAGAAAAAAGGTCACGGCGTGGGAGAGGACGGGCGTCATGCGGAATACCTACTATTACGAGGGGGCATAGTTAATAGGACCAAATATTGTTAGTAAAAATGGTTAAATATGTAGGTTTTTATGTATACCATAGGTCCTATTAACTATGGTCCCCCGTAATACCTGCTTGGAAATGCTCGTGCCGTGAGGGAAAAAAGACCGTGTCCCGCGACTTTTCACGAGATGAAACTGTTTTACGGGGGACCATAGTTACTAGGACCAAATACTGTTGTTAGAAATGGTTAAATATATAGGTTTTTATGTATACCACAGGAGGTCCTGTTAACTATGGTCCACCGTAATCATGATCTACCACGTTTGAGGTCATTGGATTGTACTGTATTCATGGATGACAGTTTTGCTTTTCTTTGTGGTGCGTATGATTGGAACAAGCGCTATTATTAATAGTAGCGGTGCTGCGCTTTGTCAGATGGTTACACCATGGAGTAACAGTACGACCATTAATACTATATTTACTATTAAATTAATACGGAGTAGTAAATAGTATTCAGGAACATTTATTATTATAGGTGTTCACGCCCTCATATATTTTAACAAATAGTTCCTGTGTCTACTATTGATACAGCAGGAGGAGTAGTATCTGGGTTTGTGGCACGCAAATGACATTTTTTTTTTTTTGTCATGACGCTTTTTGCCAGGCTACGAGGTGTAGCATACACTTGAAGTACGAGGGTCACAGGTAACAACCTTCAACGCCATTTATTCACGGCTGTTGATCATGTAAACAATGTGCACCACATTCGTTGATGGTTGTTTTTCTCGTCACGCTCACGATTGCTTGCATCCGAACGGTTGACCTTCAACTTCAAACGAACGTTATTATTACGGGGGACCATAGTAAATGCTATAAAATCAAAGTATTTACTTTCTTTTTTAGGGAGGTACTTTAAATCTAACAGAAATAGTAATCGCTTAAATTTTAAGGAGATAAAGAGATTCGAACTAGTAAATAGGACCTACGGTACAGACAAAAACCTAAATATTTACCTATTTTTACTACCAGGTATAATCCCTATTTCCTATCTTTATTTTTTATTTTTTTTCAATCATCACTTTTACTTTCCAGCCTAACTCGTAGGAGGTTTTACCCTCAACGACCTTCTGGACAAGCCGTGGTCACAGGTGCCGTCTCTTCTCCCCCCCGGTACGTGCCTTTATTTTTGGTCGCGCATAGGGTTCAGCATTCCCACTGCTCGTCGTTTTTCATCGAATGTAGCTAACTCACGCTCTCGCGCTTTCCGCTAATCAGTTTCTTTCATGCAAGAAAAAGCCCTTCCGAGCATGCACTCGGTGGGACTTGAACCCACGAAATTGATCTTGATAGGCACGCGGACCACCTACCAAGCCACCGGGGACGCCGGCACTATGGTCCCCTGTAACAGTAATTTATTGCCAGGTACCGGTAATAGTTATCATCCTTTTTACGAAAAAGAACCAAAGGAAAAACGAGGGGAAAAAAAGAAAAAATAAATAAGCCGAGCCAATATATCTAGCCGATGCACACGCAGTCTAATACTATAACTCGACTCCAATCTGTACACCTATTAATACTGTCTTCTTGCCACCCGAAGGACCTTCAACGCCGATCACTGCTGTTGATGCTATTACGGGGGACCATAGTTAATAGGACCAAATTTTGTTAGTAGAAATTGTTAAATATATAGGTTTTTATGTATACCACAGGTCCTATTAACTATGGTCCCCCGTAATATTACGGGGGGGCATATAGTAAATAGGACCTACGGTACACACAAAAAAAAAAAACATATATTTCCCTGTTTTTACTATCAATATTTGGTCCTATTTACTATGGTCCCCCGTAATAGACTTTGGTTGATACTATTGCGAGCGACCATAGTTAATAGAACCTATGGTACACACAAAAACCTATATATTTCGCTATTTTTACTAACAATATTTGGTCCTATTTACTATGTCCTCCCGGATTTACTGCAACCTTGCCCGGGAGAGAGACAAAATCAAAAGGAAGGAAACCAACAACAGAAAAGTACAAAAGCCGATGCACACAAGCATTCACGCACGCACGCGATCTACTCTTAACTCTTATGTTATACCGCTCTGTTCCTGTATATAGAGACCGTTTTGATTGAATATTAGTATGCAAAGGTTCTCTATATTTTTAGAGATACATCCCACCCACTGAGCTAGCAGTCAGCGCTGACTGTTGTTCATAGGCCCAGCCTCTAAATACCTACGTCGGGCTCAACATCGATGTACTCCTCCACCTGCTTCCCTTGCTCCACCCTTGTCTCCCTTTTCTCCCCTTGAAATTTCTAAGCTGCGTTCAGGCTCCCCTCCCTCCCTCCCCCCCCGGCGAAAGCCTGACGTGCTCCGTCCGGGTATTATAGGGATGCGAGGGTCAATGCTCATACCACCACGGCCCCGAAATGACATGAGTTAGCCCCGCCCCCCCCCCCCTCCCCTGTTCCCTCAACGTTTTTAACAATGCCTCTTTTACGTTTTTTGTTGCTGTCCTCTGCGTTTTTCAGCCGGGATGCTGTGTCGTTCTTTCTGGCTGCCCTCGGGCTCGTGGTCGCCGCCGCCGGCGGCATCGGAGGGGGCGGCATTCTCGTACCAATCTTCATGCTGGTGCTGAAATTCAGCCCGAAGTACGCGGTCCCCTTGTCCAACATCACTATCTTCGGAGGAGCTATCACCAACACGTTCCTCAACCTTAAGAAGAGACACCCCCGCGCGGACAGGCCCATGGTTGACTGGGATCTGATCTTGGTGATGGAACCCCTGACCATCGGCGGCGCTCTCATCGGCTCCTTCATCCAGAAGGTGGGGGGGTGGGGGGAAAGGGGTTGTTGTTTGGTGCTGCCGTGAGCATGTTTTGGAGAAAAAAAACGCCACAATAGGATAGGTTGGAAAACCCGAACATTGGGACGATGGTTGTGTTGTTGTGAGCATGTTGAAAAAAAAGCCTGAAAAATAGATGGAAAACCCGAGAATCGGGCTGACGGTCGTGACTGGGATCTATCTGGCCCCTTGGTGATGGAGCCGCTAACCGCAAAAGGCGGCGCGCTGTCGTTGGCTCGTTCATGCGGAAGGTGGGGGAAGGAAACGAAGACGAGGACGCCTCTGTAGAAGAGCTTTCGTCGCTTTGCTCCGCCGAGCTTACCACCTCCCCTCCCCCCTCTCTGCCCTACCCCCCCCCCAAAGAAAAGAAAAATAATGAGCTCCCAAATGTGGGAGGTGTCTCTTGTCAGGAGTAGGGGAAGGTGCTCCGTCTCGAAAGGGATGCGTGGTCATGGCCGAAATGGCCGAGGCATGCAACCAATGAATACCCCCCCCCCCCCCCTCCCCTTGGGTTAGCGTCGGTGGGCAAGGACACTGTAAATAAAACATGCCGCTCATTACGTGAGCTAGACAACCAGGGTACATACCGCTTTTTTTTCTTTGGGGGGGGCGCGGTCGGTCACAGCTGGCGATTGAGTTAGACCATCTGTGCGGGGTGGAGAGCCTTTACTCCGCACAAGCGGAACTATCGTATCACGTCGTGTCTGTAGTAGGCCAACCACGATGCGTTTCCATAGTATTCCCGTCGCTGTCTCTGTACGCGGCGACACCAGAAATTAAACTTAACTCACTGAAGCTGTCACCCATATTGCAAGTCCGCCTCACAAGCGGTTCTTTGTGGGATGCAGCTCACCCTTCACGCGGCTCGCCGGACACCTCACGTGTCGCTTCGCGCCAGGTGCAAGCAATGTCTACCTGGTCGGTGAAAACCCGACGTGCTCGGTCCCGGCATTGTAGGGATGCGAGGGTCTATGGTCATACGACTACGGCCATGCATGATATTGAGTAACCCCGCGCCGTCCCCCAACCCCCGCCGTCCCCCTCCCTCCCTGCGTCTGGCCTCATCTCATAGGTTCTCCCCGAGGTCCTTTTGACAACGTTGATGATAATTCTGCTGGTGGCCACCGCCGACCGAACTATCCGCAAGGGCGTTAAGGCTTTCAAGAAAGAGTCTACCCTGACGAAGGTGTATGCGCGCTCGTCGCCTGTTGAATATTTTACCAGCATTGGCAGATTTTCGCTGTGCGATTCACGTAGGCAAGCCTTTTTGGAACGTGAAGAGGGGAAGGAAGAGTGATGACAAAGAAAAAAAGGGAAGTAAGAAAAAAGGTCGACGAGAAATATATCCGCTCTGGGTGGAAATGTAGCGAAACATCTCCCACGGAAGGGGAGGTTCCAAGGACTGAGGAGGAGGAAGAGCAAAAGCACCCCAACATCCTTTTGCATGCAATGGGTATCGCAAGCTATTCTTTGCAATCCCATTTGTTTTTGTATGGCATACAGGTAGTAAGGCACCCAAGGACGAGCAGACCTGCTTCCTAGCGCCAAGGTTGCACCCGAATTGTTTTTTGGAGAAGTCGGGTGGCAAGCTGCTCGCTGACGCGGCGGGCGTGAGGGTTTCTGCTGAAGGCGTTGGTGGTACCGACGGCAGTCTTGAGTTTATCTGTGTGTGTGTCGTGTTGGCGATGTCACGGTGGCAGTGTTGGTGGTACCGACGGCATCCGTGGCGGCGACGCTAGCCGTACCGACGGCAGTTAGTCCTGATAGTGTACACTCGAACGCCACGTTCTCTGAAGCAACGCCTAGGCACCTCAAGGGTCCCGTGTCGGAAAAAACGTTTCCGGGATATGTACCTTAAGAACGTGATCGGCTTTTAGCTTTCATCTCTGGTCTCCTTTGCCCCCCCTCCACGCGTGGTGCGATAAACGCCTTCCTGGCCGTTGAAAACCCGACGCGCTCCGTCCCGGCTTTGTAGGGATGCGAGGGCCTACGGCCATACGACTACCTACGGCCATGCATGACGTGAGCACACACCCCTCCCCCTACTCTCCTCCGGTCTCCACGTTTCGCGACGACTCGTTTTTGTAGACGGCAACGTCGTACGGCGCGGCTGGCTCTGGCTCGAGCGCTGCCTCGGCATTCACTCCCGTCGAGCTAGCACCAGGCCTTGCTGGCGGCGACGAGGAGAACGCGAAGGCCTTCGTGCCGTCTTCGACGACGCCTGCCACTCCGGTAAGATAAATGGCCATGCAGGAGGCGCCTACTTTTTTCTGTTCCGGTTTTTTTTTTTTTTTTTTCCAATGTTTTCTCCTTCATGTTTTCATGTCACTCTTGCTCCCCCCATCAATTCATGCCAAGGGGAGCCAAACGCAGTATTCAGAACCTCGTTCACCCTCCTATGTATTCCTCTATTTTCACGGACCTTGTTTGGTTCTGATTACTACCTGCAGGTTTTAGTCGCGACCCTTTCAGGGCAAAAAAAAACGGCAGCCCCGTTTCGGGGGACAAACCGGTCAAATGGCAAGTAAATTTTGCCCCCGAACGAGACTGCAGTTTTTTTTGCCCTCAAAAGGGTTATAAGGCGCGTTCCTAGAAGGGTTGAAAGCGAAGCGGCCTCCTGAACAGCCCGTGGTCTGGCAAGGGTCTCTCCCATGGGCGGAACGCAAGCGTACTGCAAAAAAGAAACGATGCGCTACAGTGATGTCGACCACTTTTATGTACCGTAGCAGTAAAGGTACTGGTAGTGCTTTGTATCGCATGCCCTTTGACGAAGCGTGCAGCTCTCGAACGGGTTCCCGTCTTTCTACCTTATTTACGCACCCTCTCACGAGCGCCCCGCCCCCTATTTTATGTAGGTTGGGTTGGCGTCGGTTGGCAACGACGCTGTAAAACATGCCGCTCACTACGTGAGCTAGACAACCAGGGTACCGTTTTTTTTTTTTTCTTGGCGGTCGCTCATAGCTGGTTGTCGAGTTAGATCATTTGTGCGAGGTAAAACACCTTTACTCCGCACAAGGGAATTGATCGTATCACGTACCTGGTAGTGTTCAAGGTAAGGCGCCCAAGAGGCAGTTACGTAGTACTCCCATTGCTGTCTCTGGAAATGCCTACACAGGAAATTAAATGAACTCATTGAAGCTGTCATCCATATGCAAGTCCGCCTCACAAGCGGTTCTTCGTAGGACGCAGCTCACCCTTCATGCGACTCCTCGCCGGACACCTCACGGCGCTTCGCGCTTGGTGCAAGCAGTGCCTGCCTGGTCGGTGAAAACCCGACATGCTCCGTCCCGGCATTGTAGGGATGCGAGGGTAAAATGGTCATACGACTACGGCCATGCATGAGATCGAGTATATCTCTCCTATCGAGTACACCCCCTCCCCCCCCCACTTGAATCGCCTGCTGACCCTCAAGCCCGACGCACCCAACAACCCAACCACCCAACCACCCACCCACCTGTCTGTCTGTTGCTCGGCTGTTCCCGTGGGGTATGAATTAATAAATAGGACATTTCGTGCGATTCGAGTGCCATGTCAGAGTCGAAAAAGGTCGCCTTGAAGGAATTGCTAGAACAAGAGAGGCACACGCCGGTGGGAAAGGTGAGTTTCCGGTTTCCAGGAAAGGCGGCTTTTTCGGTCCGGGAAACGTGTGATTCCCTCAGTGAGCACGATCCGCCCTATAGGCAGTCAGTGACACGGGAGGGGGGAGGGACGCACTAATATATATATATATATATACCAGGTATATATTGTCAGAGCTTTTCACGGGCTATGGCTCGACCGGCGGGTCGGGTTCAGGGGGTCTTCGAATTATCACGGGTCGGGCCGGGCCACTCTGACCCGACCCGATCCGATCCGATCCGACGCGACCCGCGAGGGTTGACGCGGCCCGCGAATCTGTCCCCGAATTTGGTTCTCTTCTTAGCGTTTCTTTTTGTCATTTTTTTTGTTTTTTGTTTTTTTGTTCCGTCAGGTGGGGATCATGACCGGGGTGTTCGTTGTGCTCCTGTTGGTGAACATGCTGAAAGGTGGCGGTGCCTTCGAGAGCCCGGTGGGCATTGTGTGCGGGTCGATCGCGTTCTGGGTGACCTCGTTCATGTCGCTGGCCTATCTCTTGGCCGTTTCCTTGTGAGTTTCATCCATGCCGCCGTGACCCATGTATGTGTCATTTCCCGAACCAAACAATTCCTGACGTGGGAGGTAAGCCTGGTACCGGGGGACCGTAGTAAATAGGTCCTACGGCAGACACAAAAACTATATACCAGGTATATATTTAACTATTTTTACTAACAATATTGGGTCCTATTTACTGTTGGTCTCCCGTAATAGGAGCCTGTAGGTGGTATCCTCGGGTCTCTATTCTTGCTATGGCAACTGTTTTCTTGTTCGTTCGGTAGATCATTAGACAGAAAAATGGTATACTCTGTTTTTTCACGCTAGTTGACGGTACACTTCGAAGTAGGTACATATAGTGTGTGCCGGTACATGGTACCTTCTGTGGGGTGGATTCCTCTATACCGTCAACTGGCGCGAAACACCATCGGTATACCGTTTTATGGAAAATTCTCTGGTCCTTCCGGAAAAAACCAGCGCGTTCATCAAATGATTTACTATTCCTCGAGTACCAGAGTACCAGGTATGTTCTCAAGAGACTCTTTATTCAGATGAAAGACAAAGAGTACGCAAGCTGCTCTCGCACACATACTCCTAAAAACGAAAAAAAACGAACAAAATATTGCGTTTATAAGTTCAGCCACCCTCGGCTCCCCTCCCACCCCTCCCCCCCCCGCTCCCCTCTCCTCCCATCTCTGCCCTCCTCACCCCCCTTCACGTCGACCCCTCCGACTACGGCCATACATGATATCGAGTACACACCCCCCATCCCGCCACCCCATCCCATCCCCACCCTCCCCCCCTCTCCCTCCCCTCCATCTGCTGCAAAACTGGATTTTTCCTTCTAGGCGCGTGCGTCAGTACCTGGTGAAGAGGTGGCGTTTGCAGACCGAGCTGGGCTACCTGTACGTGGAGGGAGATGTCGAGTGGAACCCCAGCAACACTTTGCGGTACCCATTTTACTGTTGCTTCGCGGGGTTCTTCGCCGGCATGTTCGGAGTCGGAGGCGGGATTGTCAAGGGGCCGCTCATGCTCGAGATGGGTGAGAGAGGTGTCGCCGCCGCCGATAGCTGGGAGATAGGGGGGGGGGGGGAGCAAGGTAGAAAGTGTATGTTCCTTATCTTCTCTGTCGTGATGTCGTACAGGGCGTTTTTTTTTAGTGGTTTGACGTTGTCGGCCTTGTTTGTTTGCCATCCGCTAATGGATACCTGGTAGCTAGCTTCAGCTTATATATATATTCATGTTGGGTGGCCGTGTAGGCTATGATTTATTCCGAACGCGGCGAATACTACTAATGTACTTCGTGCACATGTAAATTGTGATTTCCGCGAAGTGAAGCGAGCTTGCTATTTTTCACGTGCAAATTACAATTACGAAAGCGGAGAGAGCTGTTGCTAAAATTCACCCGAAATTAATATTGTGATTTCTGCGAAGTGAAGCGAGCTTGCTATTTCTCACGTGTAAATTACCATTACGAAGCGAAGAGAGCTTGCTAATTCACCCGAAATTAATATTGTGATTTCTGCGAAGTGAAGCGAGCTTGCTATTTCTCACGTGTAAATTACCATTACGAAGCGAAGAGAGCTTGCTAATTCACCCGAAATTAATATTGGTAGCGAAATGAGCTCGGTACTTTACACGCGTAGATTATCGAAGTGAGCTTGGCAATTTACAGAGTGCAAGTTCTTATTTTGAACGAAGCGAGCTTGCTATTTTACCTGCGTAAATTGCAATTACTGGCGAATTGAGCTTTGGCAATTTCACGTGTAAATTATGGTTTTGGACGAAGTGAGCTTGCCATTGTGCACGTACGTGTACATCACGATTGCAAAGCGGAAGCGGCTCGCTTGTTGCACACGTGGTGCGGGCGTCCTGCCATCGACGCCAATGTGAGATGAGTGTATCTCAGGTTCGACCTGGGTCTGTAGCAAGCTTCCGCTTCGTTTAGGGCGTAGCGTGTGGGACACGCCAGGTATCGGTGATGCTCGGCACGGTGAGCCGAGCGGGAGTGATCATCAGGCATGACGCGAGTCATCTCACTTGACAGCTGTGTCGTCAGCAATTGCTTGCTTGGTGTCGGAGGCTGGTAATTCCCCACCTCAACTATCATCAGATCTACGAAGATCTGCATCAGATCTACAAAGATCTGCGGCCACTATTATTAATAGTACGAGAGTCAATGCCCCCAACGGCGGACGGACACCTTCTGCCCACGCACGATCTTGCATGACAGGTTTAGACAACCAACGGCAGAGTAACGACCTGAGACCCACAATATTAATAGTACGAAGAATTATGTACGTATGCAAACCATAATTTACGAGGCGAAGCGGGTTTTTCCAATTCACCCGTGCAGATTTATTCGGTCGCGTTATGTCCGGAGGCCTGTTGTGAGCTAGGGTGGGTGAAGCAGCCGAACAACCTGCGTGCCATCCGACAAAAACATTCCGAAACAAGAACTTTCTTCCGCTTTCAAGTATATCGGGGGCATTTGCTCGGCTAATACCACCATCGAATCTTACCGAACTTTTGGAGTGTTCGGTACGGCCGCGATACCATACATACCGGTACCCGACACTTTCTGTAAGTTCGGTACCCGGGTACGGGTATATTATACCCTAATACGGGGGACCATGGTAAATAGGACCAAATACTCTTGGTAAAAATAGGTAAAAATACAGGTTTTTGTGTGTACCGGAGGCCCTATCCACTACGGTCCCCCGTTATATTACACCCAACCAACGTACCCCTGTATCTATATTTTTTTTTTGGTCGTGAAGCTGTCCTCCAGCGCACACAATAGCTACGACTAGCTAGCTAGCTACTAGCTACTACACAGTTGACGACAAATACAAAAATCTGTCCCAGCGCAAGCAAGCCCCTATTTATCAGCAAGAACTATTACGAGGGACCATACCTGGTACTGGTAGTAAATAGGACCAAATATTGTTGAGTAAAAATAGGTAAATATGTACTGGCAGGTTTTTGTGTGTACCGTAGGTCCTACCAGGGGTATTAACTATGGCCCCCCGCGATAACCACCGTATCGACTGCCCCAGGTCAAGTTCCTACCAGGTATACAGCAAGAGCTAACTGCCCTACCAACAGTACAGTACAGATGCAGTGGTCACCCCGAAATAATGATGGCAGGTACAGCAGTAGTAGGAAAATACCGAAATTTCGGGAAAATACTGAGAAAAAACTGAAAAACACTCCTCGTTAAGATCGACCCTAAGGCCACATATTTCTTCCGCTCCAGAGTTGTTGGAGCCTGTCCTGCGACCACGGACTGCATTGTATTGTGAGTTAATGCGAGAACAACAACAACAACAACAACAACAACAATGTCTTAACTCGGGATAAGGCCGAAAGCGGCCTTGAAACGGGAGAAATCGTTCGGATACCATATTGAGTTTTCAATCGAGACAAGCTGATTTGGCCGTGCCTTACCCCTACGTGTAGTCTTACCAGTGACCGTCTTATTCAGGGGGACATATCGTATGTTTCTTTTCCCTCCGACCACTCGTGGTCAGCAAGACTATATACCGGGCAGCTGCTCAAGCCAGTTGGGAAGGCAGGCCCGTGGGCCGATTTTTTTTTCCAGGATTTTCACAGTATAGAACCGAACCGAACCGAACCGAACCGAACCGAACCGAACCGAACCGAACCGAACCACGATGCGGTTCTTCTGTTTGCAGAGAATCCTACAGCAGTGCGCTGCGGTGCGGATTTTTAGCATTCGAAAGCCGTGCGGTACCGCGCGGTTCGGTAGAGCCACACCGCACCGCATCGTAATGAATAATCGCACCGCGAAAAAAAAAATGGACTGTTCAGCTCAAAAGTTACCACCCCCCCGCGCCCCCGAGGGTCTATAGCCATACGACTACGTCCATGCATGGCATGAGGTACCCCCCCCCCCCCCCCCCCCTCCCCCCCCCCTCCCCGCTCCCCTCCTATACAAAGCTGAGGCATGCACCCTGTTTGTTTCGTTTCGCTCTGCCACCTGTCGTGACAAGGATAGGGTGTGACCACTCAGCGAGCGCGGCAAAGCAATATTTTGGAAACATGATAAATCACGGATGAAAAACAAAACGATACCCACCCCACCCCACCCCACCCCACCCCACCCTCCCTCCCCTCCCACGCTGATCAATGATCGTCTTTTCCCCATATATATATATGATAGGGGTGCATCCGAGTGTCGCTGCCGCTACCTCGGCTGTGATGATCCTCTACACCAGTTTTACCGCCACGACAAGCTTCTTCGTCTTCGGATTGCTCAAGGTAAGGAAGGGGGGAGGGGGGAGGAGGGGCGGGGGGGAAAAGTTTGTACAGTATTACCGGGGGACCACATTAAATAGGGCCAAATATTGTTGGTAAAAATAGCGCAATAGATAGGTTTTTGTGTGTACCGTAGGGTCCTATTTACTACGGCCCCCCCCGTAATAGGTGCACCCGCTCCTATTTACCACATTGCTATACCAGGTATTTGGCTCAATCTGACCGAAACCCAATAGGGCCAAATATTGTTGGTAAAAATAGCGCAATAGATAGGTTTTTGTGTGTACCGTAGGGTCCTATTTACTACGGCCCCCCCGTAATAGGTGTCACCCGCTCCTATACACCACATTGCTGTACCAGGTATTTGGCTCAATCCGACCGAAACCCTAGTAAATAGGACCTACGGTACACACAAAAACCCATCTATTGCGCTATTTTTACCAACAATATTTGGTCCTATTTACTATGGTCCCCCGTAATACCGTACAAACGTTTCTGAGCTCAGATCACAATGTTGAAAGCTTGAGCTAGATACAAAAAACCATGCTCCACCGCAAGAAGGAAAAACAAAAAACGAGGCAAAAGCTAAAAAGAGGTACTACATCTCTGTTCCGCTTTCCGCCCCAAATATTGAAACGAAGTGAAAAAGACACACCACGAGCGGTGTCTTTCGGCCATGAGAAATCGCAAAACTTGATTTTTTTTTGGCGCCTGAACATCGAGTAGTGAGCGAGGCAAGAGTATTTCGTCTACCTACCACTATTATGGGGGACTATAGTAAACAGGACCAAATATTGTCAGGAAAACTAGGTAAATATATAGGTTTTTGTGGGTACCGTAGGTCCTATTAACTATGGACCCCCACCTCGACGCGGGGTGCGGCAGGCGAACTGCCGTCTGTGCCCACTGCCCTGCAGTATGGCTGTTTTGACCGTAAACCACTACCTGGTACACCAGGACACACCATAAAAACTGGAGCACATCGTACAGAACACGAATGGATCAGCAGTTTTGAGCGCTCGCATCATACGCTCCCAAGAAAAAAAAAAAAAACACAAAAAGCTGCAGCAACAACAACAACAAAACAAACTCGATCTGACTGATGATAGGGGAGGGCATCCAGACACACTCCGCCGAATTTATGTAGTGGATCGGAAACACCGACCTTTTCGATCTCGCCAATCTGACGGCGCAAGAATCGGCCAAGTAAACGCTTTCCGCTCCTGCCGTTTTTTTTTGTTGTGTTTTTTGTGTTTTTTGTGTTTCGGCGTGGCCTAAGGCGGATTACGCGGTCCCCCTCTTCTTCCTCGGTCTCATTGCCACCGCTGCGGGGCAGTTCGGAACCGAGTACCTGATGAAGAAGGTGAGACGGCCATCGGTTTCGTTTTCGACCCAATAAACACGTTGTTGTATGTTGTATGCGCTCGTCTCGTGACCTCCAGGGCAGAATGCCGTCTACAAAATATCGAAACCCCGCCGCCGCCGCCGCCGCCTTTTTTCCTCCCCGTCCCTCGTTGAATGTTGCCGCAGCGCACCTCGCACTTGATCTACAGTGCTTGGTGCTCAGATGTACTCAATACCCTCTACTATAGCTATAAACACCTTGTACACGCCCCCCCCCCCCGGTCATACGACTACGGCCATGCATGAGATCGAGCGCATCTCTCCTATCGAGTACCCCCCCCCCCCCTCCCCTACCCCATCCCTTCCTCCCCCCCTCCCCAGCCATTTTTCGCTCCGGCTTTCCTTTCGTTCCGTCCTCTCCTGCCAACTCCGAACATTGAATCCCCCTCCTCCTCTTCCTCCCCCCCTCCCCCCCCCCCCCCCTCCCTGTCCCCTCCCTGTCCCCGCCTCCCCGTCCTCGTGGTGCTCCCTTGTCTTTCTCCCTCTCTGCATGTGTGTGTTTGCCTATTTGCGGCTGTCCCCTCTCTGTCTTGAACGTTTTGGCAACGAACCGACTCGGCTCGGCTCGACTGCTCCTCTCTTCTCGGACAAAATGTTAATACAACAAACATACAAAACAAACAACACAAAACAAACAACACAAACAACACAAAACAACACAAAACAAACAAACCAACCAACCAAACAAACAAACCAAACAAACAACACAAACAACACAAACAACACAAAACAAACAAAACAAACAAAACAACGCAAACGAACACAAACGAACAAACAAAACCAACAAAACAAACAAAACAAACACAAACAAACACAAACAACACAAACAACACAAACACAAACAAACACAAACAACACAAACAAATAAACAGTTCCAGCGACCGAGCTTCATCATCCTCTCTATCGGCTCTGTGGTCGCCTTAAGCGCTTTCCTTATGGGCCTCAATGGAGTCAGCGAAATTATGTTTGCTAAGTCTGCCGAGGGCGGTGGTCGCGGTTCGGACGGTGGTATCTGCTCTGCCGGCGTTTAAAATTCGAAACCCATTTTTTTTCATTTACTTATTGTTCATTTGTTTTTTTTCTGAAAAAGTGATTCCACGCTAACTCCGAGCAGTTTCACCCCTCACCAAAAAAAAAAGGCGGGTGCAGTTCTTGACCCTTTCTAGAGTCTTTTAGAGCTGCAGCCCCGTTGTGAAGACAAAACACTTGAAATTAGAGTCAAACATGTGCTTCTGCACACTGCAGTGGGGGGGGGGGGCGTTCTCATTTGTTGTGCGCCTTCGTCATTTGGCAACTGGCCACGCATCCCTCCCGAGACGGAGCAGGGCGGGGGGGTGGGTGGGGGGGGGGGGGAGGGGGGGAGGGGGGGAGTACTCATTTTTAAGGGTTGTAAGCTGGTTTTTCTACTCCAAACATGATTCCAGTTTTAACTCCGACAAGGAAAATTTCTCCCCAACATGAGATTCAGGTGGGGAGCCTTAACTATTTTTTTTTTTTTCCCCTGCTGAAAAAAAAAAGAAAAAAGGTAGGATTCCGGTCTAACTCCCGAGCAGTTTGTCCTCCAAAACGAGGTGCAGTATCTGCCTTAGAGTCAGTCAGTAAGAGAAAATGTGCGTCGGTATTGGCTGCGGCAGCGGTGGCGTTTTCCGTCAGGTTTCGATTGCTCTGCTGGATTGTAATATATAGATGATTTGGCGACGTGGGGAGAGGGGATTGGGGGGGGGGGGGGGGGGGCATGAGGTCTGGTTCTCGAGGAAAAAAATATTTTTCGCAAAGAAAAAAACTGGATAACGTGAGTGAAAAAGGGAAACTGACCCCATGCCCCTTCGGAGCTTGCCCTGCACGGACTGTGTGCAGGTGTGCAGGGGTACTTTTCTCGAATGGTTGGAGGGTGCTTCCGATACGGGCAATCTGCCGGCTGGCCGGGTGGGGGGAAGGCGGCGTGAACTGGATGATGGCGTTTTTTTTGTTTTTTTTCTCGGACTAGACAGGGGGGGAAAAGGGGCCAGGACTGGCGATCGAGAAGGACAAAGGAGTTATTGAGCAAGGGACAGGCAGTGATCGGCGAGGGGTTGACGAGCAAGGGGATCTGAGTAATGTCCAGAGCTGTCCAGAGCCGTGTTCTGAAGTGCAGAAAGGGTGGTCGCCGTGTTGCCAAAAACAAAAAAAAAAACGGCGATGATTTTCGGCAGCGCGATGACTTTGGGAACGGGGGGCGGGGGGGACGAGCGAGCGTTGCTTTTTTTTTTTCTTTCTTTCTTCGTTACTTATGTCTTGTGTTTGTTGTGCGCTCGATGGTTGTTGTGCGCTCGATGGTTGTTGTGCGCTCGATGGTTGTTGTGCGCTCGATGCCAGTCATGGGAAGGGTTGCCGAGCTAGGGACGGACGAAGGGGTGGTCAAGCGCTACTGGGTGACGGTGCCGAGAGAGGGTACCCGGGTACAAACCCCGAGTTACCACCAAACAACCAAGTTTGATACTCGAGTACCCCAGAGTATACACACACCCTCGAAGTATATACCCGGGTACCTACCCAAGTATGGGCCAAACAACCAGGTTTCGTACCCGGGTACCCCGGAGTGTATACACATCCTTGAATTATATACCCGGGTACCTACCCGAGTATGACCGAATCAATCAGGTTTGGTACCCGGGTATCCCAGCCTATAAAAATACTATTTTATGGCAGCGGCCGAGAGATTTATGTAACGGCACATTGCCCGCTGGAGTTCCCGAATATGGGTGGCGTGGTTATACTTTTGTCTGTGTATTTTCCCATGGTAATGAGGTTGTGCCACGCTCTTTCTTGTCAAAAGCCACCGGCGCGCTTAAGCCTGCCATTGTTGTGCCTCGTCGGTTTTTAAATATGTTTGTGTCGTTTGGGTGCTGTTTTTTTTTTTTTTTTTTTTTCGTCATTGCGGTGCTTCTTGTGTGCTAAATGTGGTGCACGCACTATCTTGTGCCGTTTCGGTACGAGTTTTGTGCCGGTGGGGTGCTATTTTCAGGGGATGTCTTCGGGCTTTTTGTGCCAGTTTGGTGATAATTTGGCTCTTTTTCTGTGCCAATTCTTATGTGCTATTGTCGTGCCGTTGCGGTGCTTGCTCTTTGGAGGATCTTTGGGGTTTTGCGTCATTTTGGTGCTAATTTTGTTTTTTAGTTCTCTTTCTGCTGGCTCGGTTACAATCTTTGTTTAGGGTGGAGATTGTGATAACGTTAAACACGATGGGTGTGTGAAGCATGTGTAAGGTGAACGGGCTTTTTGCGTTTTTGTTGAAAATATCCGCGCCCCCCCCCCCCCCCCCCCCCCCCCCCTCCCCCCCCCCACGCGTGTGTCGTGTTTTTTGTGTCCCCGCGAAAAGTCCCCGATACCCCCCCCACCGTCCTCGCTCGGAAGTCTATCGTTGCTGTTCACAGTCATAGGTCGCTGACTTCAGTCTTTGTCGACTTACTCAGCGCTACGAGTATGAGTAGTATTGGCATACTTTTCCAAACCGACGTTGATGTACGTATAGTATCCCGTGGTATTATATACCAGGTATAGTTTTGCTTTTTTTTATGTGCCATGGTTGGAAGACCATGCGTCGCCCCATTTTTTTTATTGCGCCCCCCCCCCCCCCCCCCCCACCTTTTTGGTCCATGCTGGCCGGAAATATAGCAAACGTTTTGAGTCGTGATGCCAGTATAAAACAGTGACTATATTCTGGGCTAGAGTAGAGAAACAGGAAGGCTGGTCCAGACTGTAGATTTATTGTCCTTGGGATGGGTGTGTTCTATACGCTACAGTAGATAATTTCAGTGTTACGGGACTCCCGATTTTTTTTTCACCTGTTTTTTTTTCAATTTCGAGCATCAGCCTGCCTCTTTCTTAGTGCCTGTTTTCTTGGTAGGAAGCGATTGTTCACGGTAGGTAGAATTAGTCTCTTCCTGTTGCTGTCGTGCTTGCTGTGATCCGGTCTTCTGTGACGATCTGAGGGAGGCTCCTCGTATCTACCGGCACGTGGCGGGGGATTCAGCGCCGCGTGGTTCAGACCACGCCGTCTGATGCCCGCTCGCTTCCGTCTCCCGTCCTTCCCCTCCTTCTGTTCCAGCCTCTGGAGGGCTAAGTGCCCGACGATAGCTAGAACAACGTCACTACAGCCCATGGGTAGGCAGGCCCCAGTCGGCGCTGGTGGCTTTTGGAGTGACCAGCGTTCCACGCATCATCCATAGGATGGTTCAGGTGTACCGCCCTTCGTTCACCGAGACCCACGTACGGCCTCGCCTTTTGAGATATTCATAAGGTTCATAAGGTTATATACGGTGTACTTGGTTTTTATATAAATATTTACCTAGCATATGTTATGCTGCATTTGCGCTCATTGGGCACCAATTAAAAGTCGGAGAGGTTTTTGATAGAAGTGTGTGCGCGGGCGGATTTTCCAAAGAAATATCCTCGATTTATTTTTTTCTTTCTGTCGCTGATACAGCTGATCGGTGTCTGAACACCTGGCACCTGCGATACCTGGTATTTTGGATGGTACCAGGTATTGAGGTATATAGCTGATCGGTATCTGAACACCTGGCACCTGCGATACCTGATATTTTGGATCGTACCAGGTATTGAGGTATATTGAATAGATTTGGCTTTTGCTTTTTTTCACTTCGTAGGCTATTTCCAGTTGTTCGAGCCGTTAAGCGACAGGCGTGCCATGCCTGGTATGCGGTATCGACGTACACGTAGGATAACAAGTAAGTCCCTCTCGTCTACTGCCCTTAATTAACCCTTTAAGACTGCAGTCCCCTTGTGGGGACAAACCGTACAAATTCTCAGTAGGTTGTCCCCAAAACGGGACTGCGGTGCTAAAACGGTTGAGCTAGCCCCTCGGAAACCACGAAGCACGTGTAACTGCTTCGAACCTTCCACACCACGGGACAGATGATCTACAGATAGATCATGATCTAGATCATTCAGGGCACAAATATATCACCTTTTTCTGGTCTATATGATGTGTATGATGTGTATGATATAGCTCATGTTGCCGGGTGGGAGCCGGACAAAAATCTGCATGATCTAGGGTATGCATTTCCTGGGATGGACCTGTACCGTACAGGTCGTGCACATCTTATCACAACGGCAGGCGAGGAACTAGATGATCTGCAGCACACAGATCAGATAGATCGCGATGTGTGCGAAGTGTGGAACCTTCTAGCTTTCCTCCTGGGGGCGGGATTATTCGCGTCCCGTGTGAACGATCGAACTAGTGCGAGATGCTTGGGTACTGGTGGTTATGGTGATGGTGGTGGTGTGATTTCTTAAGGGTACCCCTGGTTACATTTTCGCAATATTGAGTATTCTGCGGTAGCAGCCCAACGGACGTGGTGGCGTGGGTCACGGTGGCGGATTGTTACGAGTACGATCGGTTTTATTTTTACACTGTATTAAAAAAAAACTTGATGAAATGGCAGGCAGTCCAGTAGCCCGGGAGCAACGAACGATGCCATGATAACCCCGTGAGGAGAAGGGTTTTGGAGGAGGAAAAAGCCTTTTTAAGCGGTCGATTGAGACGGAGAGGGCCTTTTCAAGTGGTCGATTGAGACCGGGGAGGGGGGGGGGGGGGGGTACTCGATAGGAGAGATGTACTCGATCTCATGCATGGCCGTAGTCGTATGACTATAGACCCTCGCATCCCTACAATGCCGGGACGGAGCATGTCGGGTTTTCACCGACCAGGCAGACATTGCTTGCACCAAGCGCGAAGCGCCGTGAGGTGTCTGGCGAAAAGTCGCATGAAGGGTGAGCTGCATCCTACTAAGAACCGCTTTTGAGGCGGACTTGCATATGGACGACCGCTTCAATGAGTTGATTTAATTTCCGGTGTAGGCATTTCCAGAGACAGCAATGGGAGTACTATGTAACTGCCTCTTGGGTGCCTTACCTTGAACACTACGTGATGCGATCAATTCCCTTGTGCGGAGTAAAGGTTCTTTACCTCGGGGGGGGGGGGGGGGGAGGGGGGCGTGTGCTCATGTCATGCATGGCCGTAGGTAGTCGTATGACCATGTACCCTCGCATCCCTGCAATGCCGGGACGGAGCACGTCGAGTTTTCACCGACCAGGCAGACGTTGCTTGATATGCACCAAAAGCGTGAAGCGAAACGTTAGGTGTCCGGCGAGTCGCACGAAGGGTGAGCTGCATCCTACTAGGAACCGCGTGTGAGTGGGACGTTTTCCAATAGGGTGAGAGAATGCAATTGTACTGGTACAACGGTAGGTAGGGTGGCTTATTTTCCTTTGGGTGGACAATCGATCGACAAAACCACCTCGGTCCCTAGCTCAGTAGGGTATATCACACGTTCTTCGCAGTGTCTCGGGCGATGCGTCAACGATGTTGATGGTCGTTTTTTTATCAGGGGACTAAAAAAATAAATATGCATCTCTCTCTCTTGTCTCATTGGTCTGTGACCACATACATACTGAGAATCTCTCCAGGGTAAGGAATCAGGACGGACACTGGGTGTGCTGATAAAGCTGGGGTAAAAAGCACGATTTAATGTGAAGACCGCCCGCACGTGTGTCGCTCAAAAGGGTGGCATGTCCTGTCGAAGGAAAACGACTTCCTGGAGGGTGGGTGGGGTTTTGACGATGTGGCGGCGATGGTCGGTTTTTTTTTCAGCCTGGCTACATGTCGTGGTAGCGTTATCCTGTCAGGGAAACCGATTTATTGAGGGGTGGGCGTGTTCGTTTTGGTTCCACGTACGTACCTGGCTTTCGTTGGTGTTTTTTCGGAGGCGCACACTTGAGGCGCCATGTTCGACAACACATGTTTAAAAAAATAATAATATCGGGAATATATTTCTCGTTTTCGCTACGACAGTATTAATGCGACACGTTACGGAGTGGGACACTATTATTATGTTGCTGCGGGCCCGGGCCTTTTTTGTCATAAATAATGGAAGTTTCTTTCCTGGGGGGTTTTCTTCGCGCGCCCTAATTTGCTTGGAATTTGTCTCCGTGTAATTGCAGTAAACGATTCGCTCGATTCTAGTTTTTTTTGCTCGTACGCTCTCATAGCAGCGCAAGCCAGCGTACGTACGCCGATGTGCTACTTCTCGTATTTCAGGCTTCGCTTTGAAGCGTCTACATGTTTTTTTTTTCTGCATGCAGATGATGACGCGTTCTACGATAATAGAGGTGGCACATTTCCGCTGTTTTTTTTTCTGAATGAAGGGGTTCCCTAACCCAAAATCGTCGGAATGCCAATGTTGTTTCGAAAAACGATTTTGTGTATAGTTGGGCCGTGGGATTATTCATCGGGCAGCAATTTGTTTTCTTCTGAAGTCCGTTTTCGGGTGAGGTGTGGAGCTCCTTAAGGTCAAGCGAGGAGCCTCGGAAGGGAAAAATTACGATGAACCTCTATCATAGAACTCCTCTGAGAATGTCTATCGCTACTTCGCCTTTTGTTCCTCTCCCCGCCTACTCTAGAGTTGTTCTTTTTGCGCGACAACGCTATTATTATTAGTATTAGTATTATTATTATTATTATTATTATTATTATTATTATTATTATTATTATTATTATTATTATTATTATTATTATTGTTGTTGTTATTATTATTAGTATTATTATTAGTATTATTATTATTATTATTATTATTATTATTATTATTATTATTATTATTATTATTATTAGTTATCTTGCCATCCGACAATGTGCAGCATGATCTTGTACATGGATCACTCGTAACTTTCCCGAAAGAAAGAAGAAAACCTCGGAAACGAAAGGAAACCCATGCATCAAGTCTACCTCCCTTCTTCTGTGCCAACTTCCGGCTATTGTTTTTTTTTCTCTTTGTCACTCGTTTTCTGCATAAATCTCATTGGTATTCTCCCAGTATCAACAGCTAAAAACATCGGTGTATATCGGTGCCTCGTCGACGCACTTTTTTTTTGTTCATGTTTCCCTCCTGTACGGAGGCTTTTTTTGTCTGCCCCCCCTCCCCCCCTTCCCCCCGCGCTCTACTTTCTAGCGCCGAGGCCTGCCGTAGCGTAATCCGACGCTTGGTATACTTTCAATTGCCCTCGAATTGAGCGAATGCTTTCCTCGAGTTTTTGGTCTCAGATCCGTCCAACGGCCTCTCCCTCTGCTGCTTCTTCTAGCATCATAGTTCAGAATGGTGGGTGGGGAGTGGGTTTTTGTATGACTTTGGGAGGCGCTACGAATAAGCGTACGGAAGAAGCCACGTAAGAACCTACCTTGCGTTTTTGCTCCCCGAGAGCTTGATGCCCCTGCGCAATGCGTACGGCTCAGCATGCACAGCAGTGAAGCATAATAAGCTGGTGATGTTTTAGGTACATCGCCTCGATCTATACTAAATACTGCAGGCAGGGATGAAGGATGTGGGGAGGGGGGGGGGGGGGGGGGGACTCATTTGTTTGCTTGCCTTGGTCATTTGACAACTGACCACGCGAGCATCCTTTTCGAGATGGAGCACCGTTCCTACTCCTAATAGAGACACCTGCTACATTTTGGCGCTCATTACGTTGTTTCCATACACTACAACATAGAAACTTGTGCTAATCTTATCCCCTTCCTATTTCGCCGCCCTGTCTGTGGCCACCACCTATCTCCTAGGATATCGATCGTTTTCTCGCTGCTATCTAGTGTACCAAACTCCTCCATGTATGTCACATTCTTCTATTTGCCTCACCTCCTCTTCTAGCACATCCCATTCCTCCTTGTGTATTTCACATTTTCCTACCACCACGTGAGTTCTACTCTCTATCGCTTTGCCACACGGGCACATCTATCTGTGCATCTACTTCCTCCTCCTCCTCCCGGCTACTGGTTCGCCTCTGAGCGGTGGGGTTTGGGGGGTGTACTTGATAGGAGAGACGTGCTCGATCTCATGCATGAGGCGTTCTACGATAGAGGTTCACCTTATTTTTTCTGAGGCCCCTCACTTGAGGAGCTCCATACCTCACCCGAAAACTGACTTCAGCAAAAAATCAAATTGCTTCCCGATGAATGATCCCATGGCCCAAGTATAAAAAAACGTCATGTTTCGAAACAAGATTGGCATTCCGACGATTTGGGGTTAAGGAACCCCGTCATTCAGAAAACATTTTAGCGGAAATGTGGTACCTCTATCGTGGAACGCGTCGCATGGCCGTAGTCGTATGACCATAGACCCTCGCATCCCTACAATGCCGGGACGGAGCATGTCGGGTTTTCACCGACCAGGCAGAAATTGCTTGGACCAAGCGTGAAGCGCCGTGAGGTGTCCGGCGAGTCGCATGAAGGGTGAGCTGCATCCTACTAAGAACCGCTTGTGAGGCGAACTTGCATATGGATGACAGCTTCAACGAGTTCATTAATTTTCCGGTGTAGGCAGGCACTTCCAGAGACAGCAATGGGAGTACTATGTAACTGCCTCTTGGGTGCCTTACCTTGAACGCTACGTGATGCGATTATGCCCCTTGTGCGGAGTAAAGGTTCTTTACCTCGCACAGATAGATGTTCTAACTCGACAACCAGCTGTAACCGACCGCCAAAAAAAGAATGAAAAAAAAAACGGTGCCCTGGTTGTCTAGCTCAAGTAGTGAGCGGCATGTTTTACAGAGTGTCGTTGCCTACCGACGCCAACCCAACCTGTATATATATATTATAGGGGGGGGGGTTACGGAGCGCTTACAATATGATTGGAATAAGCGGTACACACTGTCAGATGGTAAAAGGACTATTAGTCGCAATAATAATGTATTGAGTGCTTACAACGTGTACGCCGCTACTACGGGTGGTACCACAGTGTCCCAGACTGGGTGTTCGGAGCTTTTGTACCTGGTATGAAATATTAGTATGCAAACGGTTCGTATGCTTGGGGACATACGTAGACATTCCTCAGTTGTCCACTTTGCTGGGGGCTCTACAGTAAAAAAAATGTCTAGTCTGTCTGTCTGTCTGTCTGTCTGTCTGTCTGTCTGTCTGGAGCCGTTTTTCTTGCGATGAAGTTCCCTCCGGCATGGCTCTATTACGGGGGACCATAGTTAATAGGACCAAATATTGTTAGTAAAAAGGCTTAAATATATAGTTTTTGATGTATACCATAGGTCCTATTAACTATGGTCCCCCGTAATAATACCTCTGGCAGCCGTTTTGTAATCATATCGCTTCTTCAGTCAGGCGGTGTGGATCTACACACGGGATTCGATGGGCTACAGTGTGTGTTTCATGAGTCCACCTCTCCTACCGCTTCTGAGACAACTTCTACCTCACCCCCCCCCCGAGATGTTCATAATATCGTTCTGGAGATAGATACGGAAGAAGAGCGTTTTCTTGACGAAAGAAAAAAGAAAAAAGCGAGCGAGCGAGTGCGATTGTCATCCTCCCGTGTGTCCCGCTCACAGCGGAGCAAAATCTTCACGGGGGGCCAGGCCCGCGCGGTGGTTGCGCTCACTGTGTACACAGGTGCTCTCGCCTTCGCTGGCATATATGCCACCCTGGTACGTCACTCTGCCCGAAAGTATAGGGACCTTTGAAGCAAAAACATGAAGACCAAGAGATCGTTATATTTACAGACGCCCAGAGTGGAATATCGAGGTGGGTACTAGGGGATGTCGCGCATCTTTACGCACCCAACGCGCTCCGTCTTGGACGGGATGCGTTGGCGACGGCCAAACGAGTAAGGCGAGCAACACACGGGTGCACCCCCCCACCCACCATCTCGCCCCTCACCTCCCTCGTACGTCACGGTACCCAGGGCGTGGCGTAGAACGAGCCGAAGGCATCACCATCAGACAATTCGAAAATCGAGGGGTGGATACAACGAAAAAACTTCGGTTTTGGAGACCCCATCTGACACTTACTTCCGACACTGTGGAACAGAGAGGAGGTGGGCGGAGTTCGCGGTTACATGGAAGGCTGTATATTTTCTCGTTCCGCAATTTTGCGTTTGTCCCAGACCGCGTGAGACTCCCCGGTATGTAACTGAAAATTAATGGCCACCGTAATTCTAAGTAGTTTTTACCCAAAACGTGGAAGCTTTTTTTTGTATAGGGGTAGGGGGAACGACACCAAAATACGTTTCCGTTTGAGAGACCCCAGAGGACACTCGATGTTCGGACAATGGAGAATAGAGAGTGCGGTGAAAAACGAGATTTTATAGCTGAGGTCATGAAGTCCATGGTAGCATTTGATGTGGGAGCATTTTTAGTCTACTTTTTTCTGCAAGAGGAGGGGGGGGGTGTACTCGATAGGAGATATGTACTCGATCTCATGCATGGCCGTAGTCCAATGACCATAGACCCTCGGAGGGGGGGGGGGGTTCAGAGCAGGTGGAAGGCGTTGCTTTCGTCGCTCGGTGTTGCGCCTCGCGTCCTGTTCGTCCTATATATGCACTACATACATAATATAGTCCACATGATGAGAGCTCCGATGTCAAACCGTCCCATGACGCATCTCGAGAAAAACACTCTCCAAGTCTGTAGTTCTAGGCACTGCAATTTTGCCCCTATAAGCGGTTATACTCGCCTATGCACGAGTATAGAGGGGTTGCGCTCGTCTACTGGTTGGTGGAGTAAAAACGGGATTATCAATCAACGCTTGTGTTCAAATACGTTGGCGCCCCCAACGGCTACAACACCGATATTATTGCCGGCTATTGCGACAGGAGTGAAAAGGGGTTGTAGTGACATCCGACCTGGTTTTGTACGCATTAATAGTGGGTATGGATGGGTACGGACATGCACCGGTACGAGCAAACATATTTGGCAATGGTTTGGTGTTTGGATCATTATCCAGCGTTGGTATACGAGATGCACGCCTTTAGGCAGAAAACGGCAATTTTTTGTACCCGGAGCGGATTCGCGGGGCGGGGGGAAGCGCGGGTCTGACCCACATACTTCCCGGGTCATGCTGGGCCAACCTCCGCGAGTGACCTTTTTTTTGAGGGTCAAGACGTCGACTTTCCCATCACCTACCTGTTGACCCGACCTTCGAGATTTGAACACCCTGTGACCCGACCCGACCCGACCCGACCCGTGATATTTCGGAACACTTTTTGACCCGATCCGCGAACAGCCCCTGCGTATAACGGTCTACCGAACTTGACAAGTCAAGCCCTGTGTTATGTCTGCAAAATGCCTTCCAGGTACGGTGGGGTCCTGGCTTTGCTTGGTATATGTCCAACTCAAGAGGGATGCGTGCGGAAAGCAGAGAGCAATACGGAGACTGTTCCTTGTATATCTTTGCGGACTGTTCCAGGAACTGTTCTCGAGACGAGCTTGGCAGGCTTCCTGCAGCAGCTCACTCCTCTCGTCCGTTGTATGTTGTATGTAAAATATAGACGTACCATAACTGATAAATTTCATACGCAGTTTGTATGAACGAACTGCTGTGATAAAAAAAATACGGAGTAGCTCGTCACACTCTGGAGCACCTCGGATACACATCTGGTTGTCTACGTATAGTACCATGTACGTGTTTTGTGTCCGTTCATTTCATCACGCAAAATCTATATACCTGGTGCCTCCCCATCTTCTAAAAGGGCCTCATTTCTGGTAAAAAAGAGTAAAAAAGCCTCGTTTTCTAGTCTAAAACAGGGCACACAGGGTTCACGCACGTAAGTACGTACGTACGCATGAACAACGCGGTTATAAGACTCACACCGCGATTCGTTCTCCGTCCCTCCCGCCAACCCTCCTGAGGGATATTGAAACAACCCTCCCTAGGAGTATTGAGACAAATTTTGAAAAAACTGACGGCATGGTTCACACACCGATCGATCTTCTTCCTGGAGACTGCTTATAGTTTTTTCCTTCCGAAACCGCGAAAGAATCGAACAAAAAAAAAAAAGAAAAAAAAAGCATTCTACAAAATTGGTAAATTATCTTGTAAACGAACGATGCTAGCTAGAGGCGCGTGCGCGCAGCACTCTCGACTCCCACCAATCGCCAACGGACGGACTGACGTGACCACGTACGCATGTATCCCACGACTAAAAACAACGATGGTCCCTTGCTTGAATGATCCCTCTCCTTCCTCGACTACCAGGTACCTCACGACTAAAAAAAAAAATAACGATTCAGATGATCTTTCTCTTTCTTTCTTCATCCTCTATTTCTTTAAGCGTCGTTAAGCGCGGCCACGCCGGGGAGGACCTTGCCCTCGAGCAGCTCGAGCGAGGCTCCGCCGCCGGTGGAGATGTGGGACATCTTCGGCGCGAGGCCAGCCTTCTCTACGGCAGCAACGGAGTCACCGCCACCGACGATGGTGGTACACCCGCCGGGGGTGATCTCCGCGAGGGTCTCCGCGATCGCGAACGTTCCCCGGGCAAACGCCTCGTACTCGAACACGCCCATGGGGCCGTTCCACACCACGGTCTTGCACTGCTCACGGGTAAGAGGGCGTGTTTGAGGGCGCGCGGGGGGTGGGGGGGGGGGAGGGCGGCAGGGGAAATCTTGAGCGTTGGAAAATTGAAGGATAACAACAAGGATCAATCGAGTCTCTCGTCCGTTCCGTGCGCTGACTGAGTTCCATTTCATGTGCACAAAAAAAAACAAGCATGGTACAGGATTACCGGCATGTATGCACTCGCATAGGATCTACCGGATATCTAGTGCAGCAGTACCTGGATTCATGTAATACGACGTTTAAAAGTTATCGAAGCGCGGGCGAGGACGTTAGGACGCACGCTCAAGCGCGGGTTGAATCAACCATCGCAAAAACGGCAACGGACATACCGCTGACATTTTCAACGACACTATAGACCCTCCCTCTCCCCCAGACCCCCCCTGCGCGCCCCGAGCAACAGGAGATAACAAGGAAAATACGAACCTCCTTGAGCGCGGCCTGGATCTCCTCGGTAGCCTCGGGTCCGTTGTCGAGGCCCATCCACCCGTCGGGGATGCTGTCCGCCTGCACCACCTGGGTCTTAGCGTCAGCCGCGAAGGCGTCGGCCACGATGAGGTCGGAGGGGAGGATGATCTGCACGCCCGCGGCCTTAGCCTTCACCTCCAGCTCCCTGGCCAGGTCGAGCTTGTCCTCCTCCACAAGCGAGGAGCCGACGCCCTGTCCACGGGCCTTGAGGAAGGTGAACACCATGCCACCTGGAAGGCGTCAAGAGATGCGGGGAGGAGGGGGGCGGCGTGATGCATCAGTGCGTACGCGGGTCGTGTCTTCTTGTGCACAGCAGTCGTCATGTATTTTTGGTCTTGATTCTTCACAGCAGTATTCGACCTCACCAACATCAACGGTGTGCTCGTAGTCCAGCTTAACTTGACTCCGTCTGATTCCGGGCCACAGAAAAGCCTGCGCTGGGCTTTTACGAATAGACCGCACTTACTCATTCATCGGTTCGTTATTTCCGGGTCGAGTAACAACATAAGGCCGACACCCGCCTAAAACAATCAAATCGATCAATCGATCCCTCAAACGGTCAATCCAAATAGATCAATACATCAACCGATCAAATTAATTGTTCCAACCAGTCAGAAGCGACCGAATCAGCTACAATCAACCATTCAAGTGCGTACGATAAACTTACCGCCGATGATGAGCTTGTCGCACTTGGCGAGGAGAGACTCGATCACGCCTGCAAGGACAAGAAGGGCAAGTAACGTGTACCAGCATAGCGACGACAATGAGATGAACCACACGTAAACGAAGAAAGAGGGAGGCAAGCGTCAGCGACCAAACTCACGCGACCTGACATAAACCACAAGACATCAAAGAGCGCACTTCCTCAACAGAAATAACGAGAGAACCCCTTCAGACTGATGGGACGGGCCTCAAAGACGTAATCGGCGTTGCTAACATCACCTACGGAAACACATGTTTCTGTCAAAAGCGCTTCCGAAGAAGCAGCGCAAAAAAGCAAACTATTGATACTACACTTGAAACATACGCAAAAAACAAATAACAAAGCAAAGGGGAGATACTATAGATAGTCTTAAGCAAACGAGACAGCCCGCGAAACAAAAAATCTACAGCTATCAACACCATCGGCACCAAGCTCGAACGGCAAAAAAGCATCGAAGGCCCCACCCCTCCCACGCCTCTTCCATCGAAAGCCAACACAGAAAATCCCGCTGGGAGGAACCAGCCAGAAGAATCAGCAACAGGAACGGGTGCGGGGGATGTCAAAGAGGCGGTATGTAGGGAGGGCATACTCATTTATTGCTTGCCTTGAGTTCCTTGAGTTATTCGGCCACGCCTCTCTTTCGAGACAGAGCGGTGGAAGGGAGGGGGAAGGTGGGGGGGGGGGGGGGGGGATAGGGGACGATTTTTTCTCTCACCAATCTTGGAGGAAACCTTGGAGCCTCCGACGATGGCGGCGAAGGGCCTGGCGGGGACCTTGACGGCGCCCTCAAGATAGTCGAGCTCCTTCTGGAGGAGGAAGCCGGCAACGGAGGGGGAGAGGAACTTGGTGACACCCTCAGTGGAACCGTGGGCGCGGTGGGCGGTGCCGAAGGCGTCGTTCACGAACAGGTCGAACGGCGCAGCGAGCTTCTCAGCGAAGGCTGGGAAGAAAACGAAAAAAAAAAAGACAAAACCAAAAAAAAAAAAAAAATGGGGAGAAAACAGCAACAGGACGAGAGGAGGAAGAGGAGGGATAGTGAAGCGGGGAAAAGGGGAGAGGGAGGAAGGACGGAAGGAGGGAAGGAGGCGCGGTAAAAAGATAATGCGTGGCAAGCGAAAGTAGAATTTCATTAGTGAAACACGCACAAGTCAAAACAATGTTTCCTGTAAATATTTTTCATATTTGAAAAAAGGGGGGGGGGGGGTCGTTCGCTTGCCGTGTATATACTCTACTGTTGTACCGCGTGACACAAGGCTACCGTTTTGTTAGTTTAACGCCGATCAGGAAATAAGTGCGTGTGCCCATGACGTGGAAGTGGTGTGCTTACATTGTGCATCTCCGAAAAAACACGCCACCAGATGGAAACCTTAGGTATACCAGGTCTTTCATCGAAGAAAGGAAAAATCCAACCAGTCTCGAATAGGCGTCGCGAGATGGTGGGTGGGCGCGTGAAGCATAAGGCGTTCACATGTTGGGAACTCCATTCGAAAAGCCGGTGGCAACAGTTATCGGTAGATACTACAGCAACAGTGCAGAAGTATTTATGTTTGCGGACGTGAGGAGATGTAACCGGCCGGGACGCATGCAGCTACAGCTGTACTGCTGTATGAACAGGAGGGGCCCAAGAGAGCCTGCGCTGGTTGGAGCTAAAAATGACCACGTCACGACAAATGGTACGGAATGACAACTGCCTGGTACGTCAAAGCTCATTCTACTGTGTGTACTCGCAGATTTAACCCCTTTGAGCACCGCACTCCCATATATGTGTGGGGACAAAATACTCAAATTGTATGTAGAGTTTGTCCCCAAAACGGGACTGGGGTTCTAAATGGGTTAACGTTCCACATATGTATAGACCCCCAAAAAGACCAGGCGTAGAGGGAATGGGTGTCCTGCAGATTCATGCTGATGTCTTGCGTCGTATGTATATACATACCCCGTCACGAGAAATTACGGCTGCTTGACAGGCGGACTTGAAAAAAATATAAATATCGAGACTGCTTGAATACGCATTGCTGCTGGTGAGTCGCTGTAAGTGTAAAGGGGCTTCTGTAAGTATCATCACTACTATTAATACGTGTACTCTGTGCTTTGGAGGGGGAAGAGAAGCGGGGAGTTTGCATTGTTTACTTTGATTTTTAAAATATTTATTTCCGATTAGGGGATATATGCAATCTGATCAAAACTCGCACAGACCATCAAAACTTGCACATACCAGGAGTACCTAGCATGAGCAAGACACAAATCGCCCGAGAATGTAAGAACCACTTGGATATTAATATGAGAGTATCAAACGTTCATTACATTTACGGACAGAAGGGTGCCAGGCACTGAAGACAAAAGCTTCACCGCTGTCAACCCTATCAGTGCCGCCTGCAGTCCCGTTTTGGGGACGAACCAGTCAAATTCCAAGTACTCTGTGCCCAAAATTGGACTGCAGGCCTCAAGAAGTTTTAAAGTCGGAGGCCCAAATAAGAAATAAACACTACCATGGTACTCCGTATTAAAATATTAATACTCCGATATCACATACCCGTTCTTTCATTCCCGTTTGTACCTCTTTGTATCTCTCTCTGTTATTAATAGTATAGTCCGTTTTGCCTTTTTTGCGTTTTGCTATCTGCTTCTGTTTTTGTTTTGTTTTTTTTTTGCTTCGCTTCATCTTCTCTTTTAGGTTCTTGTCTCCTACTATAAATAATAGTGTCCGCAGCGGTGGAGTGCGTATGTTCGTTTTTTGTTTTTTGCCTCTGTTTTATTACCGAGGTATTTCTTCCACTCCAGAGTTATTGGAGCCTGTCCTGCGACCACGGACTGCATTGTATTGTGAGTTAATGTGAAGACAACAACAACAACAACAACAACAACAACAACAACAACAACAACAACAACAACAACAGCAACAACAACAACAACAACTATGTCGAGCGTGTAGGGGAGCAGCTTCTTTTTTTTGCTCATCTGTCTCTCTTCTGTCTCACCGGCGTCGTTCTTGGTCTCCGCCGGGTAGAACCGCACGTTCTCGAGGAGCATCACCTCCCCATCCCCGAGCCCGTTGGCGATCGCGGCCACCTCGTCGCCGATGCAGTCGGGCGCCATCTTGCACTCCTTCCCGAGGAGCTCGGTCAGGCGGTCGGCCACGGGGGCAAGAGAGAACTTGTCCTCCGGCCCGTCCTTAGGTCGGCCCAAGTGCGAGGACAGCGCCACGCGGGCGCCCTTGCTGAGGAGGTACTCCACGGTGGGGATGGACGCGCGGATGCGGGTGTCGTCCCCGATGGTCTTGCCGTCAAGGGGTACGTTGAGGTCGCAGCGCACCAGCACCTTTTTCCCCTTGAGGTCCTCGTCCTTCAGGTCGCCGACGGATAGCTTCTTCACCACGACCTCCGCCCCGGCGGACATCTGCAGCGCGGAGCCGGTGTTGGCGGTCCATGACTTGGACGCGCAGACGCCTGGAGAGGTTGGGAAGGAGCCGAGTGAGCGGAGGTGGCTTAATTACGCAGCCGGGTTGGTGTTGGTTGCTTGTCGTGTACCAGGTGTGTGTGTATGCCGTCCACGGGGAGAGCGTGTGCACGTCTATACACGGGCAGTACGTATTTTACATGCACGCGACCCTATTAAGTTGGGCAAGGTGTGACGCACTACACGCAAGTATGTCAGGATGAAATGTAGGAGGGAGGGAACATGTCGGAATATTGAGGGCTTTAGGTTGGCTGGCGTCCCACGTCGATGCGCGTGCCAAGGTAACTAGCGGCGGTGGCCCGCGATGGATTGGTTGAAGTACGGTCTGCGAGATAGCTATCGTGGTGGCCCGTGCCCATGCCGTTGTCGGACACGGGACCAGGCCATGGACGGCCTTCGGACAACTCGTGCGATTGAGGCCCGCCCTCCACCGCACCTAAAACGAAAAACAACAAGACGCACACGTACGCACGGACGCATGTTCTATTCCACGCATATTTCTCTCGCGCGCAAGCCGGAAGAGCGCGCATGACTCACCGGACTGGGTCACGGCCGGCGCGATGAACGCGCCGGCGGCCTGGACACACAACGCAATGCACGCGAACTTCATATTACTGCTGGAGATGATGCAAGCTGGAAACTGGTGTGTGTGAGGGAGATTTTGTCGCGGGGTGTATGACAACCCAGAACTCCGTTTTTGAAATGCCTCTATAGTATTTAGAACTCCTCACCGGAATGAAATCATAAAAATAATGATATTTTTTTGCCCGTTCTCCCCGCTAACGGCTCGCTTATATGGTTCGTTGACGCCACCAAGCTCACCTCCTGGTAGAGCAACGGCCAGCGAGCTGTATCCTACGTACGTACCTTCTCCCAGCTGCTGTCTGCTCGTGGCGATTCTTACGGAAGGGGACCAGGCGCTGGCTGGGTAACACAGACTGCTGGTGAAAAGTGTACTGCAAAGCAACATGTCTGCCAGCATGTCCGACAGCAGTGGCAGCACCACCGCGGACAGCTCCAACGCTGGTAGCCCACTGGAGGCATCCTTTATGGGCGTGGTGCTCTTCGTCATGTTCGGCTGCCTCTTCACCGGGTGGAAGACGCCGGAGACTGTGGTGCGTCGTAGATACAGCGTCGGCCTCGTCTCGCACAAACCTTTTTTGCCACAAAACGCCACAATCACGGATTGACAGCAGCAGCGTCCATTTTGAATGAACCCGCTCGCTGTTGGTTGTTGTACTACTATTAATATTACCAGCCACTGCGTGTGTACCAGGTACTTGGTACCGGTATGTATCAGCAGCAGTTGAGGCATGGACTGCTGCTGCCGTGTGCACAACAGCAGCCGTTACAGCTGGACTCCGTTCCTACTCAACGCGCGCATAGAACTAAAACATCCCTCCGATTGTCACGCGTGTTCTCCTGCTTCGCTTCCTCCTTCCTCTTTCCTCCTTCCTCCTCGACTAAAACGGTAAATAAAGCTCGCGTGCATTTTTGCGTTGTCCCCACCCAGCCGCTGCTCCCTGACCGTGCTTGCGCCGCTGAAACCTCGTACTGACTGGTACCAACACTGCTGCCTGGTACACATACCGAACGCGTGACCTGTGACCTGACCTCGCGCCATCCCATGGGGTCGCCGCGCGATCTACAGAAAGATCGAAAATCTAAGATCGTATCTGGTACCTGTGATGGTATGTATCTGTGGTGAGATCAAAACTTTGTTCAAATGTGTGCGTTGTCTCCACATTAAATCGTTATTTCTACCCAGCTTCATAATCAGTACCTGGTATACCAGATACACCCTAGTGTCGGTCCTGATTCCTTTTCCTACCGTACGTACGAGTAGAAAGATTATATTCATAATTCTGTGGTCACAGACTGTGAGGCGTAGAGGGAGACCGAAAACAAAACATAATCGCAAATTCAAGTGTCAAGCAAGTGAAGTGCCAGCTTACCGGGTACGAGAACACGAGAACACAACACAAGCAAGACCACAAGAGACGAACGAAGAGGCAAGAAAACCAAGTAAATTCTGCAATGAAACCTATTACGGGGGGGGCATAGTTAACAGGACCTATGGTACACATAAATACCTACATGTTTAACCATTTTTACTAACAATATTTGGTCCTGTTAACTATGGCCCCCCGTAATAGTACGAATGACGCAAGGAGATGAGAAAGGCTCCTATTAATAGACGGAAAACATACATACCAGGTACCTGGTGTCAGGGAAGGACAGACACATAGCTGCCGCACGGACGAAGCAACACGAAGGAGAGGAAGATACCGGCATACGGACGGCGGGGAGGGAAAAGGAAATAAAAAGGGAGAGCCAAGGCAAAAAGAAAAAAGGAAGAGAGATGTACCCTTAACCCCTATAGAACCGCAGTCCCGTTTTGGGGACAAACTACTTGAAATTTGAGTGGTATGTCCCCAAAACGAGACTGCGGTTCTAAAAGGGTTAAAGCACCTGGTGTTTAAACCATGTGCGCGTACGAGTTGTATGCACAGGCGCTTCCGCCATGTACGCTCCCCCACGAGGAGAAAAAAAAGAGCGGAACAGCTGGTCCAACGGTTCAGGTGGACACAGGCGACCTGCAAATATCGAGGGCTCCATGCTCTATTATAGGAAAACTAGCCGGGCGCCGCATGCGCGTTCGTCTATTCTTCTTTCGATATGTACGAAAGAGAAAGCACCGCACGGCGCTGCGCTGTTGCGCTGAGCTGAGATGAGATAAGCTGGTCTTCGTACTTCGTTAACCCTTTTAGAACTGCAGTCTCATTTTGGGGACAATCCGCTCAATTTTTAAGTAGTTTGCCCCCAAATCGGGACTGCGGTTCTAAAAGGGTTAACCAGGTACCTGGTATATGATGCCTGGTGTATACGCAAGGGAAAGCACAGCGCGGCACACCATCCGCATCACACGGCAGGGCAAGGCACCGCACGGCACCACACGGCGCTGCTGAGCTGAGCGGAGCTGAGCTGGGTGTGATTTGCGAAAAAACGAGAAAAAAAAACGGGAAAAATGTAAATAACGCTCAGAAAGCAAAACAACGCTGGAAGGTTCCCCAATGGCTCGCCTACAATTAAGGCTCGTATAGAGTGGCTGAGAGATGGCAGAGTACACCGAACGACACAGCTGAGCTGGGGGAGATATCTGTACGACCTTCTACACGTACCTGACAGCTGTCCTAAACCGCTCTACTACTCTGTTTGTATGTACCGGTATCTATCTCCGCAGTCATCCCGATTATTGACTAACGTGCACAACGCCGCTAAGCAGCACCATCACCACAATGAACAACAACGCCAACACCCCAACACCAACACCCCCAACGCCACCAAAAACGACAACGATAACGTCACGAACCGCAAAAAACAAAAAAACAGGTGTTCCTATGCCTGGTGCTCGTCTGGAACGTCGGCCTCGTCGGAACAACGGAGGCGTTATCGGGCTTCAGCAACGCGGGGATGCTGGCGGTGGGCGCTCTCTTCGTGGTCATCAAAGGCGTAGAGAAGTCCCAAATAGCGGACAAGGCGGCGCGCCAGGTCTTCGGCCTCAGGACATCCCTCTCGGCCGGCCTCGCCCGGCTGATGTCCCTCTGCTTCGTGCTGTCGGCGTTCCTCAACAACACCCCCGTGGTGGCCCTGCTCATCCCCATCACCAGAGACTGGGCGCGCGCGAGAGGTTTCTCCCCGTCCACCTTTCTCATCCCTTTGTCGTACTCTTGCATAATGGGCGGCCTCCTCACCGTCATCGGAACCTCGACCAACCTCGTGGTGCAGGGGCTGGTGCTGGTGGAGGCGAAGACCGATCCCACCATCGAGCGCATCGGGTTCTTCGAGCCCGGGTACGTGGGCGTTCCCCTGGGGGTGTTGGGGATGGCGTACCTCGTGGTGTTCGCCCCTAGAGTGCTTCCGTCCTGCGGGGGGCTCTTCCGGTACGTCCGGGACCGCGCGAAAGAGCTGCTGACCGAGGTGTGTATCCATGTGTATATAGTGTGTACCAGGTGCGTGGTACTCCTGCGGGGCACTGGTGCGAGTATGACGCAGGAAATGGGAGGGCGGAATGCATTATGTCGCTCAATTTCTACGAAACCGTTGCGTATTGGCGTGTATTTTTTCGTTACACCACTCTGTCCGGAATGGAATACCCATACGCAAGGTCCTGACGTTTCCGGAAAAAGTGGTATGACGGGAGACCATAGTAAATAGGACCAAAGATTGCTATTAATAGTATTAAAAATAGGTAAATGGATACCTGGTAGGTTTTTGTGTATACCTTAGGTCCTATTTACTGTGGTCCCTCGTATTGGTGTACTAGGCCACGTACTGCAGTAGCGTGTTACAATTGTATCCCTTGATCACGCACGTCGACGGCCGATGTTGCAAGGTACAAGGATGGAGCTTCCGTGATACCACGAACAACCTTTTTGCATGCACCCTTGCTTCTCCCTTTCCCATTTTTTTTTGGCGAGTGGAACGTGGATCTGGAATGCAACAAAACCGTTCGCGTGCTTCGTATAATCAGCGCTCTCCATTTCCCCCCCCCCCCTCACTTTTCCCGTTAATGCTTACGTAGCTTCAGCCGTTTCTAAAGACACGCTCGCTCGCAAAAGGTGTTTTGTAGTAGCACGTGCCTTGAAAAACAACAGAGGACCGACGACATATCGACGCGCCCGTTTTCGCCTCCAACCCACCGCCTAAACCGTCCCACTGGTTTCGGCTTCACGACCCATTGTCTGCACAGGTCCAAGTGATGGACGAATTTCCGTACATCGGCGAGCCGGCGGGGCTTGTCCTGGTCAGGCTGGGCCTTCCCCAGGACACCCTCATCAAGATTCGGCGGAGAATTCCGTCCGGCATCTTGCGCCAGATGAGCGTAAGTCTCGAGGGAAACGCGAGCCTGCTCCTGCCTCCCGGGGCGCCGCCGACAGAGGGCGGCGGTGGCGGCGGCGGCATTGGCGTCGATGCCAACACCCTGATGGAGGCCAACCAGAAGACGCTCAGGGCGGAGGGGATGTACAGCTACCGATTAAGAGCCGAGTGTCTGTGGGGCACGACGGGGGACGTGGATGCCGCGGCAGAAGAGAAGAGCCTCACCCCGGCCCCCCGCGGGCCCCGCCGTTCGGGAAGCTTCATCCGCAGAAAGCGCTGGGCGAGCGACGCCGATGCGTCTGACCTCGCTACGGCAAAGAACAAAGGCCGAGCCGCGACCCCGAGTAACGCCGCGATAGCGCCTGAACACTGTAGCACTACCGGTAACGCTACCGCTAATGGTGGCAGCGTCAACGCTACCGCTAGCGCTAACGGCGCGGGCGGTGACAAGGGTAGTGGTACAGGTGACGGCGCCGCCAACGCCGCCTCGGTAGAGGGCTCCGACGGAGAGACCTACACGGACATATTTCCGGTTTCTCCCGCCGAGCCGGTCCAGGCGGGTGACGTCCTCTTCCTCAGCTGCGCGCAGGCGACGATGATCGACTTCCAGTCGGTGACGGTCAGCCAGGGGCTCAAGGGGCTCAAGTTTCTGGACGTGAACGCGCTCGACCTCCCCGGGCACGGGACGGAGTTCTTCGAAATAGTGCTGTCAGACCACAACCACTTCGTGGGCCGCTCAGCCGACCGCGACAACTCGGAGTTCGCCGCTTACTACGGGTGCAGCGTGGTCGCGGTCCGCCGAAGGGGCCGCTCGGAGGCCGTCGCTCCCTCCGCCGCCTCCATGCCGGCTACCGTCTCGCGCGGTTGTGCCGGCGCCGCCAGCACCACCGGCGGTGGTGATGGCGGCGGCGGCGGCGGCGGCGGCGACGGCGGAGGCTGGACGCCCTCTGCCGCGCCGTTCAAAGACTCCTCGATGGTAACGGATGCCGCCGAGGTCTGCCTAGAAGAAGGGCTGCCTGCCGAGCCCGCATTTGACCCCAGCAGCGGGCCCCCGACACCGGCCTCGCTGTCGTCGGGCAAGGCGTCGACAAAATTGGCGGCGGCGGCGGCGATGGCTGGGCGGTCCGAGGTGAGGTCACCGCCGAGAGGGACCCGGTCAGCCGTGCGTGCGGTGCGCTCCCCGCTCCGCTCTTTGCGGAAAGAAGCGGACGCTCAGGAGGGTGACGACGTGACAGGCCTGTCGTTCAAGGCTGGGGATGTGGTGCTGGTGCTGGCGAAGGAGGAGTTCATGGAGAAGTACGCGCCGTCGAAGGATTTTTTTTTGCTGACGAAAGTGGGGTCGGTGCCGAAGCCCGTTCGGTACTACGACTACCTCCCTCTCCTGGCCTTCTTGGGCATGCTGTGCTGGGTCCTGTTCGATTCCAACACCGATATGGTGAGAGGTTGGAGTTGCTCCTCGAGACATGCGTCTGTCGCTCCGGCGCTTTCGCCTCCGGCCTCTTTGTGCTGTGCTTGCTCTTTTCTTTTTTTTTGGGGGGGGGGGTTGGTCATGTGTCGGTGCCGATCGAGCTCTTATATAGCAATAGCCCCCTTCGCTGTACATGCGCTGTCCACGGTTTTGGGGCTCGAAATCACTTGAGATTCCGAGCCGGATTACTATTCCAGTACTGAAAGGATTACAGTGTAACTTATAACGAACCATCTAGAGAAAGGCGTTTTTTTTGTTCTTTTTATTTTTATTTTGCTTTTTACCGGGCGTGCCCTTGCCTGCCCAGATTAGGTGCTTCTTGTTGGCAGGCCCTTACTGTGTGTTCACCACTATGGCTGTTAATAATACGAGTACTATAATAACCGTTTCGAACTCTTGATTATTAATGTCAAGCGGGGATTACATTCCCGGGCAGAGGGGTATACCTGCAGTAGTGTGTTTATCTATATATGTATATATTTACATCATGATATAGATATAGCTACAGTGTTTATAATTTTTATATTTTGTTTTATACCAGGTGCAAGCGGCATTTGCGGCCGGCGCCGTCCTAATTTTGGGAGGCTGGGTGGACGCGAAGAAGATAGTGGGTTACATCGACTGGTCCCTCCTGCTCTTGATAGGCAGCGCTCTAGGGCTCAGCAAGGGCATCGTCAACAGCGGACTGGCCGGGTACGTAGGAAGGGCGATTCGCGACTCGGGGATAAGTCCCGACGCCAGCTTGTTCGTCCTGTACGCCTTCACAATGGTGAGAACCTTCACGGAGGGATTCTATTGGTTGGAAATTTTGGTTTGTGTCCCCCGTCCCCCCCCCGTTTTTTTTTGTGTACCACCTTCCTTGTTCGCAAGTATGCTATTAATGGTGTAGGAGATTGGCTTTTTTGGGCGCGTCAAGGCGATCCCTTTTGTTCTTTATATACTAATTTTAGGGTAGGGGGCGGTCAGTCGAGGAGTCAAAACTTAGGTCTCCTAGATTTGCTTGTGCGTGGTCTGCCTCGGGGATGCCCTTGAGTCACCCCCCCCCCCCCCCCCGCCCCTTAAGAAAATTGGTACTCAGGGACGAGGAGGCTCCTCGCCCGTAAACACCGACGTTCTTGTGTCTTCGATGTCCCGAGACTGCCGATGCGGATACGGATTCGGATTTTTCTTGATGTGACCTACAGCTGTCACTATTGACTACCTGGTACCTGGTACAAAGTACACATCACAGTGCACATTTCGACGGTGAGGGGACTGCATCTCTTGCAGAGCAAAACACGATACTTTTTGGTGATTTCTTATTCTCCCCTTTCCTCCACTCCTCGGCCTGTTCTGCCGTAATCTTCCTGCTCTGTCGTGGGACATGACTCAACGTCTGATCGATAATGGCGAACGCAAGACGTGCACGGAGCTGATCACGAACAACGCCGCGGCGGCCCTGGCCACTCCCATCGCTTTCAACATCTCGCGAGAGCTAAATGTAAGACTCTTCCTTCGACTCTAGCGGTCGTGGGGGCTATAGCCGACACTTCCGAATGTAGTGGTAGAATATTGAGGGACGGTAGGGTGTCCCTTTTGAGCACGTAGACAGATCTCTTTGTTCAGGGTTGGGGCGTGGGGACGCACCACCAAGGTGGTTCGTGTGGCGTTATAACCCTCTGGGGGGTCAGCAACGAAGGCGATCTCAGAGGGGCCCTGCCGACGGGACTGTATGGCCTTGAAGGATCATGGTGATATAATACTGAGGCGGTACGACCTAGGGAATAGGGATACAGGTATGGTATCCACGGCAGTTTTTCTAGTTTTATGTTCATTTCCCGTTATTGTTTGTGCCCTGAAGCATCTGTTGCGTGGGCCTGTGGCTGTGGCGGGTGTGGATGGACGTGGACATAAATACATGCTCTGGATTTGGCGGGCGTTAGTGACGTTTTTGAACACGACGCTGCCCCCGTAAGCCTTCTAACGTGGTCATCGTTTCCAGGGCTGTATGGAGCTTGGCCCGGTTTTCGGCACAGCAATGGTTGAGTACCTACCGTGCTGAGTGCGCTCCCTTGTGCTCGCCACTTGTCTGACCCTCTCCTCTCCTCCCTCCCTCCCTCCCTCCCTCCCTCCCCCCCTCCCTCTCTCCCTCCCTCCCTCCCTCCCTTTCAATATCCTGCCTCCCTCCCTTGCAATACCCCACCCCCCTCCCTCCCCCCCTCCCTCCCAAAATCCCAATACCCCCCCCCCCCTCCCCCTCTGTTTCTGCTCCCCTGCCTCCCCCCCTTCCAGGTGAGCTACAAACCTTTCATCCTTACGGTGATGCTAGCGGCGTCCTCGTCCTTCATTACCCCGATAGGGTACCAGACAAACACTCTCGTCTGGGGGCCCGGGGGCTACCGATTCACGGACTTCATCAAGATAGGAACCCCGCTGTCAATGATCTACCTCGTCATCGGATGTCTCCTTGTGCCCCGCTTCTTCCCCTTCTAAGACCTATCGGACACACGAAATCAGATCAGATAGATCAGATGAACGTTTCCATGATCTAGATATTTTGGGGGGCAGGTAGATCCCGTGGTTTTGTTGTGATTTTACACGAACTATTCATCATTTTTTTTTTTTTGCGGGTGGAATCTGTTTTGAAACAGCTCTTGCGAACGTGTTGGGTGGGCGGGATCTGTTCGATGAAAGGTGCAGCTCTCGCAGAGCGTCTCGCGGCGGCAAATAGGAGAGCTAGATGGTGTGAAGTCATAGCGGATAATATATAATCTGGATGACTTGAAACCATATCGGAAAATACAAGATGAGGATGATTTTAATCATAACGGAAAATACAAGATATGGATGATTTAAATCGCAACGGAAAAGATCGTGCACTACCAGTCCGATGTGTCCATCTTTGCTTCTGAGACCCGCCAGCTTAGGTCTCGCAAGAGGGCAGCTAGATCTGACGGCCACCGTATAGATCGGGCGATTCCTCCTACTGTTATATTCGTTGGCGATGGTCGTCTTAGGAGCGGCGCCATGCGTGAATGAGTACAGGTGTGATACTTGGCAGGGCGCGATGTGTGAGGGCGGGTGGGGGTTAAGGCTGAAGAGAGGTGTGATTTTTTTTTATTATGGGAAGGGTTTGCAGTAGGGGAGGGCAGGCGTTCTTGTGCGTGTGTTGTTGTGGTGCGCGAACACTTCGTGAGTGGGTGGGTGGGTGGCTGGGCGGGTGGAGTGGATGGGTGGATGGGTTTGCAGATGAGTGGATGCATTCTCAGTCGGGTCGCCAGTGCTATGGGGCGATGTTTGACTAGCTGTGTGCGTTTACCTACCAGGTTTATAGCAGCAGTTACACTTGTAGTATGTTAGTAATACTCCTGCCCCTGAGTCCAGCCAGCAGTCATAATTTTGAATGGAGGCCTTGGAGGGAAGGGGTGGCTAAACATGCTGATTGATCAGCCACGGAATGTTAGATTCGCTAAAGACGTGCTACTGTATACAAATGTGCTAAATAGGAGACCGGTGTGTTCGGACGCGTCAAGGCCTCTTTCGGCCTTAACACACTAGTTCTAGTGTAGAGGGGCGGTCAGTCAAGGCGTCAAACCGCTGTCTTTTTAGGCGTTAATGTGCTGGATTTTGTGCGGGGAAGGTCAGCCACCGGGTCAAACCGCGGTCTTTTTAGACCTTATTATGCTGGATTTGGTGCAGGCGGCGGTCAGCCACCGGGTCGAACCGCGCAGTCTCCTGCGAGTAGCACCTTTCGGATCTCTGTGGTCTCGCCACCGTTCGGACTTGGTGTGTCGCTGTGTCGCGTTACTCCAAATGATACTGGCGTTCATTTCATTTTCGGGGAGTGTCGCCGTCTCGTTACGTTCTAGATGGCCATCGTGCTTCGTGTACGTACGTAAGTGTGCATGACGTGTGTGTTACATCATCTCTCCGTGTGCGTTTTTTGTGGGCTCAAACCACCCAGGTGGTTCGTCCGATGGCGCTGGGTTGGGTGCCACTTATGTGTAAGGCGCATATATATAATATATGCGAGGGTATTGGCTCAAACTCCCGGGTGACATGTTGGATAGGGCTGGGTATCGCTCCGCTTTTTTTTGTTTATCGTTGCCCCACAGCAGTTTCGTGGTACAGGAGTAGTATTGATAGTAGCAACTGTGAATAGTGGGGTGTTGCTGGTGGTGGCGTGTCGAACGGGGTTAGTACAGCGGGTAGAAAGCACGCCGCGCCGCGTGTGTACGTATCAATAGCTCGATTTAGCGGAGAACGTCGGGTTTGGTGGGCGGTTCGGCTACCGGCAGATTGGTGAAAAAAATGGCGTTTTGTTGTTGTTGTTGTTGTTGTTGTTGTTTTTTTTGTCTGCGAGGTATAGTATTAATAGTTTGTTTCTTTTGGCACATGCGACACATCGGTTCTGCACAACCACCATGTACGACCGCATCGATTTCTAGATTTTTTTGCGGGAATGTTCTCGTACCTATATTCCAGGTATGTCCATATTTTTTCCCGAGGTGGTGTTGTTGTCGTATCGTGGCTATTAACCCTTTTAGAACCGCGGTCCCGTTTTGGGGACAAACCACTCAAACTTCAAGTGCTTTGTCCCCAAAACGGGACTGCGGTTCTAAAGGGGTTAACAGCAGTTTTTTTTTTGCGCGCGGTAGTATTTTACAGCAGGAACAGAAGGCGTAGCTCTCTCTCTCTCTCTCTCGGTACACCGGTACAGCAGCAGTTGTGGATGACAAGGGTATACGTACGAGCTGGTACCATCATGCCAGTTTTTTGTTTTTGTGAGTCTGAGTGATGATGGAACCCGACCCCCCCAAAGTGCAGGGTAAAACAAGCTACGTACCTGGTATTTGATATTTTGTGTTCGAAACGTTGACGTCTCGAAATACTTCTTGAAAGCCGGTTGTAGTACGTAGTGGCCCCTCTAGTACATAGCGCCGGTGTCATATACGCCAGCCAACACCACCGGTACTACTCTGCACACAGCCACGCTGGTTAGCCCCACTTGTGCCGAGCGATTTCACAGGTACTACAGTATACTGTACGTATAGCGGGCGGCCGGTACTACTCGACCGGCACCATAGAGGGACCTCACCTCTACTGCTGTACTATTCCATGGCAGTGTAGTTTACGATATAGGGCGCTTCCGTTGTCGGTGCTGCTTCGTTTATATCTGCCTCCTTAGACATCGTGAAGCATTGACGTTGGCGTGTCAGCTTTTGATTCCCGTCGCTCGCGGTACGAGCGGCAATAGTTGTAGGCACAGACAGGTAGTTTTTTTAGGGAGGGATCGGGCGGGTAAAAGTCAAAATCTTGGTGCGAGTACGAAAATAACACCGGGGTCACGAAACGACTTGGGGAGATGAAAAAAAAAAATATATATATATATATATTTCCGCTGTCGGCGCGAGTCGACGAGGGAACAAAAAAAGTCTTCTCGCCGTAAAAAAACACAGCGCACGAACCTTGGTGGGGAGGAAGGAGGAGGACCAGCCTACTGTGTGACCCCAGATCCGAGTCATTCATGACTACGCGGAGAGAGAGCAAAGAGAAGGGCCAAGACTATGTTTTTTTTTTTTTTTTTCTTGCTCATCCCATTTATTATCTTCGCACATCTTTTTCTTCCTCTCCCTCCAACTCGTAACTCACATCCGGGGTCACATAGCAGGCTCTTCTACCCCCCTTCCCGCGCTACGGTACGCGCCTACATTTTTGTCGCGAGAAGATTTCAGCCTTTTCTTCCCTCGTCGACTCGCATCGAATTGTGCCTACCCACGCTGCCAGGCGCTCTTAACAATTGAATCCTTTTTATTTTTATTTTTGCAAATAAAGTCAAATGTCCGACCCGCCTGGGGCTCGAACACAGGACTCAAACACAAGTAGAATTCGAGGTTAACCACTTGAACCACCGGGGCGACCGACATGAATGAAAAAATAAAAACAAAAATAAAAATGGTACGACCACCTAATTATTGTACACGAGTTCAAGGGCGCACCCAACGTCTGGCACTCCGACCCAAGGTACCGACCTACGATAATGTCTCGGTGTGAAAGAAACCTGCCCGGGGCGTCCTACCGCTTGGCCTTTCTCTCGGTGTTGGTGCGATATTATCGCCATAGAACGGTGTACCGGGCGTGCTTCGTATAAACACGTGTGATATGACAACACACCGTATATAGCACACGTGTGATAAGATAACACACTCGGGTGATAAGATAACACAACGGGTGATAAGATAACACACCCGGGTGATAAGACAACACACCCGGGTGATAAAGTAACACACACCCTGGGACGAACTTCCGAGTCGAGTTTCTCCAAAGCAAGTGGGGGGGAACAAACAGCGACGAGGGTGGTGGGCTTAGGGAAGATCCAAGGATGGCGGGCTTTGGGAAGATCTTGACGAGATATATTTCCATAGACGCATCGTCGCTCGGCGTTTGCACAGTTATCGAGAAAAGGGAGCCTCTAAATTCATGCGAGGGGATGAGTTGTCTCATCACACCCGGGTGATGCGGTATGTTAAGCCGCCGTACAAATGAACCAAAAAAATCGAAAATAAAACGGTACCTGGTACCTGGTATGCAGCGTCGGCGTGCGACGGTTTGTGTGGGTACAGCGGAATGGGCATCATATTATTAGCGTTGCGTGCGGTTCAGGAAGGAGCATGTACCGGTAGCAAAAAAACAGCACCACAAAAAAAAAAGCAAAACAAACGCGTCGTACACATTGCCGTGGAGGCACACCCCCCCTCACCCCCCAACCCACCCACCCACGCAAGCAAAAAAAAGAAGAAGAAGAAAAAAAAAAACTCTTGCCATCACCAAAACCAGCGATCGACCCCAAACGGCGACAGGACAAAAAAGAAAATCTGCGGAGGACATCCAAATCGCATGGATATCATCGCCACTCAGGCGGGTTCGCGGGAAAAGCGGCCAGCGACATCGAAAAAAGGCAAAATATCTCCTTGAACTCCTTTGCCGAAAGCTTTCACACGACAGACCACGATCTACAGTAGATTTGAGTAGTGTTTAGATCGTGTATTTGCCGTGCTGAGTCGTGCGAAAGAGCCGTGTTACACACATCCCACGCGACAAAATGTGTGCAAGAAGAGCTGTGTAAGACAGATAGATCCCACCCGGAAAACATGACCAATGTCATACAGATCATACAAATCATACAGATCATACAGATCTGTATATCCGTCTTGAAATATCTAGTTCATCATATGGGGGTTGATCTGTCCCACGTACGACAAGCCTCGTGCCGAAACCAAGAAAATAAAATAAAATAAAATGCTAGTCGTACGAGGTACCACTCTGACAGTGATTGTAAAACCCGTTTGGACTCTGATGTGAACATCAAACGTTTCTTCATTTCCCGGCCAAAACGGTACCTGGTATACAATAGCAGACCGCGGATTGATCCCCTGACTGACCGCCCCTCTATACTATAATCAGTACAATAAGCCCAAAAGAGGCCCTGACGCGTCCAAAAAGATGCTATGAGACTGCCCGCTTGACTGACCGCCCCTGTACTAAAACCGGTATAACAAGGTCACAAGAGGTCTTGACGCATCCAAAAAGGTTTGACCGCTTGACTGACCGCGCTCCCTATGCCAAAGCCAGCGAAATGAAGTCGAAAGAGGCCTTGACGCGTTCAAAAAGGGTTGACCCCCTGACTGACCGCCCCCCTGTACTAAAGCCAAATCAACAAGGTCAAAAGAGGCCGTGACGCGCCCAAAAAGGTTTGACCCCTTGACTGACCGCCCCCTATACATAACCCAGTATAATAAGGCCAAAAGAGGCCTTGACGCGTCCAAAGATACCGGTCTCCTGTTGGTGTGTCATCTGTACCCGCGAACGATGTCACTCTGTCTTTTTCCCCGCGCATCTAGTCTGTACACCCGGAATGATAAGTTGTACATGCGGCAGGCCACAGTTTCAGAACCCTCCCAAGCAATCCTCAAGTAACCCATCCCTCCAACCATCTCCGGCGGCCATCACATCACGCAATTGAGAGCCCTGGCAGCAGATCTCAACCAATTCAGACCCTCCTCAGCAGTTGTTCCGCAATTCAGAACCCCCCCCACCCGACAATTATCCCGCAATTCACCCCCCTCCCCCTCCCCCCCACGGCAATTCTCCCGAAATATAGTTTTCTCCCCTGCAGCCCTCTCGCATTCCAGAACCCTCCACCCCCCCCCCCCCGTCTGGTGCAAGCAATGTCTGCCTGGTCGGTGAAAACCCGACGTGCTCCGTCCCGGCATTGCAGGGATGCGAGGGTCTATGGTCATACGACTATGGCCATGCATGATTATCAGTACACCCCCCTGCCCCCCCCCCCCCCCCCCCCCTCCCCCGACAGCAGTCCCCCCGCAGCTGATACTTTCAGACCCTGCCCGGCGAGCCAGTCACCCCGCAACCTTCAAACCCCGCCTGGCAATACAGCCACCTCTCAATTTTCAGACCCTCCGAGGCAATCTCCCCGCAACCCTCACACCCCCCGCCTGTGGCAGTCCTCGCGCACGATCAGCACCAGATTTACCCCCGCGCGCGGCGCGCTTAGTGCAATCAGTAACATCCTGATCGGGGAAAACCCGATGTGCTCCGTCCCGGCATCGTAGAGGTACGAAGGTCTATGGCCATACATACGACTACGGCCACGCATGTCATGAGTACACCCCCCCACCCCCCCCCCCCGGTCTTTATCAGGAAACCCGGGTTCCTCGCTCCAAGCTCCGGAGGTCCCATATAACTATCGGTGGTAGTGACGTGAAGGGGCGCGGGTGGTACTTGCGTCACAGCAGAGGCGGGGAGATGGGCCCCAGCGGACCCGAGGCTTACCGCTCGCCCAGCGCCCAGGACAGCAAACACAGTAAGTAAACAGTGAGGGTGCGCTCGAAAAATACGAGGCGTTCACGGGTGACCTGACAACGTAACGCCTTCCATTGGTAGGGTATCACCTTTCATTTATAGTGTAACGCCTCCACCATTGATAGCGCAGCGCCTTCGACTAGTAGCGTAGCGCCTTCCGCCCTTCGATATTGTGACGCCTGTTTCCATCGATGGGGTGCCGGATTGACGACACAATAACTCCTTCCATTGATAGCGTAACGCCTCCCACCGGTGTTGCAACGCCTTTTCCGTGTATCCATGCATTTGTTCCCCGTCTCACCGATGGCCTCCTTTCGTCTCTGCGGGTTTGTTTGTTTGTTTGTTTCGGCCCGGTCCGGTCCGTCCACGATGACAGCACGAGAACAAACAAAAACGAACAAAAAATATGGAACAGAGAACGAGGAACGAATTAATAAGAACGAGGAACAAAAAACGAAGAACAAAAGAACAAAGGGCGAGAACGAAACACGAAAGACGAACAAGCAAAACACACAAAACAAACAAAACAAACGAAACAAAACAAAGTAAAACAAAACAAGCAAAGGGCGAGGAACGATCAACTAATACAGAAGAAACAGCAAAGAAAACAGCAGAAAAAAACGAAGAACAAACGAAGAACGTACGTAAAACGGAGAACATAAAAAACAAACATGCTCGAAAAACGAAAACAAAAAACCAATGACAAAGCGCCGGAGGAAGAAAACGGCAGACGGAAGGGTCACAGCGATACATACAGCAGTAGCGCATGGCAAAACATTAGAACTGGCAGACTTTGAGGAGAGGGAGAGGGGCTTCTAGAAGCTTCTAGAACCGCAACGTCAAAACACAACCGAAAACAACAAAACGAAACAAAAAACCTCAACCCATTATTACGGGGGGCCATAGTTAATATTAATAGGACCAAATACTGTGAGTAACAAAAGGAAAATATGTAGGTTTTTGTGTGTACCATAGGTCCCCCCCCCCGTAGATAAACCTATCAGCTAAAGCTCCGAGGTAGCAGCACAGCTGCTCCTCAGCGGCTAAGCCCAGCAGCTAAACCTAGCAGCTGCCGAACGACTGAACGTAAACCCTAAATGGAAGCTATCAACCTAGCGGCACCCTACGCCAAGTAGTTGGACCTATCCAATGCCAGCTTGACTAAGCAGTTGACCATATCAGTCAAACCTAGCCAGCAGCTCAACCCACCAGCTAAACTTAGCAGCCAAGCCAGGCAGACAAACCAAGCAGCTAAATTCAGCAGCAGAACCGAACAACTAAACGTAACATCCAAAACAGCATCTACACAAACCAAGCGACACCAATCATCACCTTCCACCCCGCCATCACTCCCTCTCGGGGCGGCCGCGAGAGCAGCTCGGTCCGCTCTGAACTTTGCCATCGCCTCACCCTTCTCCTGTAAGCGGGGGGGGCGGGGACGGAAACGCGGGGGAGGGGGTGCACTCATCGTCATCCATGGCCATAGTCGTATGACCATGGACCCTCGCATCCCTATACACATTGCCAGGACGGAGCACGTGGGGTTTTCACGGATCAGGCAGGCATTTTCTTGCAGCAAGCGTAAAGCACCTTAAGGGGTTGAGCGAGTCGCACAAAGAGTGAGGTGTATCACCAGGCAGGGGTTGGAGGGGGGGGGGGGGCACAGGGAGATTTCCCCCCCATGTCCTGGCCTATCTCGGAGCAAACACGAGTCACGGATTCACCCAGTCGACATATTTTCGTGCTATTACGGGGGACCATGGTTAATAGGACCAAATATTGTTAGTAAAAAAAGCGAAACACATAGGTTTTTGTGTGTACCGTAGGTCCTACCAGGTATTGAATATGGTCCCCCGGTATAGACAATATGACTAACAACGCCGTCCGAGCACCCGGCAAAAGCAAAAAACGAGATGGGCATCGCCGAACAAGAACATTACATTTCACAGCGACCGAGTGCCAAATAACGGCAACAACACGAGGTGCCGTATGCAAGTGTACGGATGGAGGCACGTGCCCCCTCTTCCCCCACTCCCGCTATATGTCAAATATAGGTTGGGTTGGCCTCGGTTCCCAGCGACACCGTAAAACATGCCGCTCACTACGTGAGCTACTGTAGACAACCAGGGTACCGTTTTCTTATTTAGTTGTTTGTTTTGGCGGTCGGTCACAGCCGGCGATCGAGTGAGATCATTTGGACGGGGTGGAGAACCTTCACTCTCCACAAGGGGCTTACTTGTATCACGCAGTGTTCATGGTAAGGCACCCAAAAGGAAGTTACATAGTGCTCCCATTGCTGTCTCTGGAAGTGGCCACACCGGAAACTAGAGCAACTCATTGAAGCTGTCATCCATATGCAAATCCGCCTCACAAGCGGTCCCTAGCACGAAGGATGCAGCTCGCCCTTCATGCGACTCGCCGGACACCTCACGGCGCTTCGCGCTTGGCGCAAGCAATTTCTGCCTGATCGGTGAAAACCCGGCGTGTTTCGTTCCGGCATTGTAGGGATGCGAGGGTCTACTGTATCTTCATACGACTACGTCGATGCACCATATCGAGTACACCCCCCCCCCCCCCCCCCCCCCCGACATGCTCCGTCCCGGCATTGTAGGGATGCGAGGGTCTATGGTCATACGACTACGGCCATGCATGAGATCGAGTACATCTCTCCTATCGAGTTAACCCCCCCCCCCCCCTCTTCCACCACCACCTCCACTGACAACTGATATGGTCAGGGTGGTTTTTGTGACACCCCCTTACCTTTTCCGCAACCTTGTCCTTGTCTTTCCTCGTGCTGTGCTGCTGCAGCAACCGCAGCTGTTCAGCCGCCTGCTACGGCGACAGCAATCGCAGCGGCAAAAAACAACAAACAGCACCAGCAGCAGCAGCAGCAGTAGCAACAACAGCAACAGCAGCAACAGCAGCAGCAACAACAGCAACAACAGGGACAGCACCCGCAGCATCCGCAGCATCCGCAGCAGCAACAGCATCAACAGCAACAGCGAAAAGAGCAGCAACAGCAACGACAGCAACATCCGTAGCAGCAACAGCGGCATACATACGTAGCAACAACAGCAACAGCAGCAACACCAGCAACACCAGCAGCAGCAACAACAGCAGCAACAACAGGAGCAGGACAGCATCAGGAGCAGCAACAGCAGCAACAGCAGGGTATTCCTACTAATAACCCACAAGGGTCTGCGTCTGATGACGCCCGCTCATTGAAGCGAGCACAAGGCCTTGATATTGGAACGACGTCCGTGCGCAGGCACATTTACAACGAGCGAATGCAAAACGCCATCACCGGGCTTGCATCTGGGCATCGTACATAGAGGGAGCTGTATATGTGCTGGACGGGTGGGAAGACGAGGAATGAACGCAAACTCACCTGAAAAACGTCCATGCATACCTGACAATCTCTTCCTGTTTTTTTGGTCTGGAAGTGACAGCACCGTTAAAACTTCGAACGACTCCCGGGACGAGAAACCTCTCACCAAAGGGTGGCGAGTAGTCTGGGAAGGGAGAGCCCGATTCTGTAGGACTATGCGTCTAAAACAGGTGAAATCATGTAGAAAACACAGTTGTGAAAGCCTGTAGAAAACACAGTTTTGCCTACTTTTTTCGGGTTTCAAAATCCTCCCGTAAGAGATGGCTGAAGAGCGGAGGGTTCCTGGAGTGGAGAAAGGGTTGACTACTGTCTGTGTTGTCGACCTACAGGGTCTACGGGAGGCAATATCCATGGGGATAGGGGGGGGGGGGGGGGGGGGGGGTAGTAAAATTGTAAAGCGCAGCCTGCATATGATGAGGCGAAGTCGAGGGACCAAAATCGAAAATAAAACGATTTTTTCATCGAAAAAAAGGCCGCTCAGACCGGGAACAAAAAAGTTCGCTCGCAAAAACGATAAAAAAAAACGACCCTTGAAACAAAACAAGAACAAACAAACAAAAAAAACTCGACCAAAATTAAAACAAAAGACTTGCTCGAAAAACCGGTCACTGGAACAGCATGAGATGAAAAGAACTCGTCCGAAACTAACACCCCCCCCCCCCTCCCCCTCGCCCAATTGTTGGAGGTGTCTCTATCAGGAGTAGGAACGGTGCTCCGTCTCGAAAGGGATGCGGGGTCAATGTTCAAATGACTAAGGCAAGCAACAAATGAGTACGCCCCCCCCCCCCCTCCTCTTTAATCGCCTCTTGAGCCTTGCCTACCTCTTCTGATTCGCCTCGAGGGCTTGCTGACGGGGAGGGTAGCGCTGCTGCTGCTGCTGTCGCCCTCGCTGCTGTAGGCTTCAGTACAGCAAGGGTGGCCCTAGGCAACAGCTCTGTCAAGGATATATCAAGAAAATCATCACGACAATGTGATACATCAACGAGGGCCGAGTGGGTTGGGGTGGGGGTGGGGTGAGTGGGGTATAGGGTGGGGTGGAGTGGTTGTGAGTGGGAAGAGAATGCGGGGGGGGGGGGGGGGGGGGTCGACCCCTCACAGCTTCAGCTTGGCGAGCGGAGGAGCACGCTCAGGCACGAAAAAAAGGAGACAGCGGTCGATCGGCGAGCTGCGGGCGTAGGTAGAGCAGCCGCGCAAAAACGTATAGGAGGGGACAAACGGTGACACTCCCCTCGGGGCATACCTTGAGACCAAGGGCCGCTTTTTGCAGGGAAGTTGGACTTTTATAAAGTGATAGCATCACCATTACCATAATCATCATCATCATCATCATCATCATCATCATCACCACCCCCTGCCCCTACATAAAGATGCCTCTCAACGGTCGCCACTACTTGTCCCCGCGCGCAAAAACGCCTCGCGCAGGTCCTCACTTGCGTCGGCGAGAGTGAGAGGCAGCATGTCTTCTCCGAGCTCAGTCGATGGGGTCTTCTGGGTGCACAGCCGCAACTCCTCCCTATAATAACATGTCGAGCGAAGGCGCCGTTACGTCGTCTTCGTTGAGGGGCAACTCTTTGACGCATCGGACACATCATCCACAGATGATCTACAGATCATTCCCACAATTCATGATCTAGATCAATCAGGGCAGATGAATTGTATGTGACCTGTCCACTTCATGATCTATATCAATCAGGGCAGATACATTGTGTGATCTGTCCACTTCATGATCTAGATCAATCAGGGCAAAAAAATGTATGATCTTTATGATCTGTATGATCTAGCTCATGATGCCGGGTGGGAGCTGTAAAATCTGCATGATCTAGGGCATGTTTCCTAGGGTTGGGTCTGTACTGAATTGATCTCGATGATCTACAGCAGAAGAAGTAGATCGTGATGCGTCCGACGCGTAAACCATTCCTTCAATGTGGTCGCCACTGTATTCAACCCTTGGACTACCGAAAAAAAAAAGTCCCCCCACTAATCCCAAGCAGGCCATAGTTATGTCCCAAAAAACAATGGTTGCAGTTCTTGAGGGGGGGGTAAGGGGGGCAACTACTACTGCCTTCGAGGGCAACGCAACCGACGCTACTACAGCAGTCGGTCCACTTGTTACGCACCCGCCACTGACGACGCTGGCTTGCAGGAAGGTATACACATCACGGATGGTCTCGTGCTTGTAGAATCCTCCCTCCAACGTCTGGCCGCTGGTGAGGAGGATCTTAAGGAGGCCAGGAACGGAGAAGGTGGGAGTAGGGGGGGGGGGGGGGGGAGGGGGTATACTCATTTGTCGCTGGCCTTCGCCATTTGACCAGTGACCACGCATCCTTTTCCAGACGGAGGGGGGGGTGTACTCGATCTCATGCATGGCTGTAGTCGTATGACCTTAGAGACCCTCGCATCCCTACAATGCCGGGACGGAGGACTTCGGGTTTTCAGCGACCAGGCAGACATTGCTTGCACCAAGCGCGAAGCGCCGTGAGGTGTCCGGCGAGTCGCACGAAGCGTAAGCTGCATCCTACTAGGAACCGCTTGTGAGGCGGATTTTCTTGCATAAGGATGACAGCGTCAATTATTTGATTGTGTATTTGCGGTGTGGCCACTTCCAGAGACAGGAATGGGTCTAATATGTAACTGCTTCGTGGGTGCCTTACCATATACACACTACATGGTACGATCATCCCCCTCGCGCAGTGTTAAGGTTCTCCACCCCGCACAAATGGTCTAACTCGGCCGCCAGCCGTGGTGACCGCCGAAAAAAAAACGGTACCCTGGTCGTCTAGCTCACGCAGTGAGAGGCGTGTTTTCCGGCGTCGTCGCCAACCGACGCCAACCCAACCTCGTGGGGGGATGGTGAAAAGGCGAGCTTGGAGAGGGGGGGGGGCGATACGCTTACATTGCGAGCTCGACAACCTGCGCTATAACAACAACAGTAACATCAACAACAACAGCAAAGGTTGGCAAAAAAAAAAAAAAAACTGTGCAAATACAAAACGAACAAAAAGAACGCCTCTTTTTTTATTACCGTCAAGACCGAATCGGCGCAGGCACGGCCGCCCGAAGCCCCCTCCGTCTCTTCGCACGCCTTGACCCTCTCCAGCAGCCAGCCTTTAGCCTGCGCCAGGTGGTCTAGCTGCGGCTCTGCCAGGAAGTAGACCGACTCTGCGTGCTTTGTGATTCTTGTTACAAGGGGAGGCGTGTGAGGGGGCGGGGATAGGGAGGGTAATGGGGGTGGAGGGAACATCTTGAGTTTCAGTTTACACTCCAGCAGGGCGCTAGATCACCTCGGGAATTTTTTGGAGGGGGGAGGTATTCTTGCCGTGCCGGCACAGGGGGTGGACGGGAAAAATTTCGAGCTACAGGTTACGAGCACGCGACATCACTAACAATAACAAACTTTTTCTTTGGGGCCGGCTGTGTCTTGCACAAAGTTCAGCACTGAAAAATGTTTTTTCAAGTATGAAAAAAACATGACATTAGGCGTCGACGTAAGGGCAACAACTATCTGAGGACGTATTTACGGATCGCTGGCGATAAAAAACACCACCAGGTCCTGGTATAGTTCACTTGAGAACACGAGTTGGCTCTGTAGTCCATCAATCATCGGTTCTCGACATTTCGTCTGGCCTATAATTTTCGGCTCCGTAGGTAGACTCCACGTCGCAAATGGCTCATCAGTTCGATACCTAAACCTGATGCACTAAACTCAACTTTCGGTCGCGTCAGATGGTTGTTTTGTTTCGTTCGGCATCGAGGGCCTGCTTCCGTTTTCATGTTTTCATACCGGTACATACTTGTGCAAGCTGAAAAACAAGAAAAAAATATATATAGCCACCACCCACAAACAATATTTTGGGCTGCTGCCATAGCGCATAGGCCACCACGCGTCACAGGCGCGGCGCAGCCCCGACCTGCACCCCGGTCCGCTAAGAAGTCCCGCGTGCGCGCCAAGGATGGCTGTCTCTCAGACTCCATGGATTATTGACACAGGAGGGGGGAGGCATACTTGTTTGTCGCTTGCCTGTTGACGATGGACCACGTATCCCTTTCGAAAAGGAGCACCGTTCCTACTCCTGATAGAGACACCTCCAACAGTTGGGCGCTCATCATGTTGTTTCCATATACCACACAGAAACGTTTTGGCTGAGGGGTGGACCTACAACATAGAGACAGCAGTGTACTCGCAGAGCTCCACGATTAAAAAAGCGAAATACATGAAAAAAAAAAAAACTCACCACCTAGATACGATGCGCATTCTGAGCACAGCAAAGCAATCCAGGCAAACTTGAAAAAGTGTGACTGGGAGCCGCGTGCAGAACAACCCTTGTGAAGGCTATATGCTATTCCGAATAGCGTGGTACATTCATCATACGTAGCACACCCCGCACCCCGCCCAGATCGCCGAGCTCACTTTTCAAAGCCTAGAAGGTGTAGGAACTCCCTCCCCCCTTGGCAGCCGAGGACGGCGCGCTGGATGGTCTTGTTGTTGGACCGCAGCTCTCTGAATTTCACGTCGTCTGGGCTCGCGAGGATGTTGTCCACCACCTAAAACAGGTATATACATACCAGCGAAAAAAAAACGTCGTGATGATTCGGAAACAAAAATGTGACAAGTGTGTGACGTTTCGTGACAAATTGTGCCGTTTCGTGGACGTGACGTTTCGTGACCAACTGCTGTGGCGTTTCGTACTTTAAATGTGACGTTTCATGACAAAATAAGTACTCGTATACCGGTATGGCGTTTCGTGATAAAGGTCGTAGTGTATCGTGTTTTATGCGTACTGCTGTGGTTCTGCGGTTGTTGTAGTCGTGTCCATGTCCATGAGGGCTCGACTCGAGAACACGCAGCACTAAAAGCTTGTATCTTGTATTTTCGATCTCCGTCTTCTATGTCACAACAGCTCGGCATTAACATGGCACTTCTGCGAGTATCCCCCCTTCGATGATGGATGGGCTATGGCCTGCTTCGTCACTTATCCCCACCATCGAATGCTTGGTGTCAGGTACGAGGTACACGTTTTCACCTGTTCTGTTTGAGGTAGATTTCAGGGATATGAACCAACTCGAAAACATCATCCCAATCACCGACACACCTTTTTCCTGCAGACTTTTCTGGGTAACCCTGCATGTACAACACCACCTGGAACATAAACTCGTGCAACACATAATCTAATCAAATTATATTGTGTACGTAGGGCCAAACTCAACCCAACCCCAATCCCAACCCTATCCCCAACCCCTATCCCCAACCCCAATCCCAACGGCAGGGCCGGTCGCGCGGCTTCGCCGCGTGTTTCGGTGGCGTTAAAAAAAACACGACCGGGCGAAACGCCAGCCTGGATTAATCACGTAAGAGTAGTGGGATTTGCAGGGTTCTATGTACAAAGTGTAGCCTACCGTACTCTACAGCTGTTGACGCCGGAATTTTCCCCGGGGAGTTCCTTGCTATGTCGGCATTATCTATCTGGTGGTGCTCGTACTGCGGGCGAGCCGCGAAAAAAGTCATCGGCTGGTGTTTGTTGACTCGACTCCACGTCGTCCGCGGCTGATGGGATGTTATTGTCGTGAATCATATCAGTCTCGCACCAGGTACCAGGTATACCGCTACATCAGCCGCCGACATGTAACGTGTACGCACAGCAGTCGGCCAGCTGTTGAAGGCTACCAGTGTGTGCATACTTCGAACCAGGTTAGGTTGTGTTTAGTCTCGCTGCAGTAACGTATCATCGGTATGCCTCACCAGCTATCCTGCAAATACGACGTGTGTACCAGTACCACTATGAATGTAAACAATATGATGATACCAGATACACGTAAATAAATTCAAAATACCACCTGTACGATACCACTTTTATATCAGAGGCGTTCTACGATAGAAATTCACCCTAATTTTTCCGAGGCTCCTCACTTGACCTTAAGGAGTTCCATACTATTAGTAAGCCACCCGAAAACTGATTTCAGCAAAATCAAATTACCTTCCGACGAATAATCCCATGGCCAAAGTATTCTAACACGTCATTTTTCGAAACAAGATTGGCATTCCGATGGTTTTGGGTTAAAACCCCTTTAGGACTGCAGTCTCTGGTGTGGGGACAAACCAGTCAAATTTCAAGCAGTTTGTCCCCAAAACGGGACTGCAGTCCTAAAGGGGCTAAGAAGTCCCGTCTTTCGGAATAAAAATAGCGGAAATGTGCTATATATATCGTAGAACGCGTGATCAACAGCAGTAGACTCCAAATGGAGATTATATTCCCGCCGAGATAGGTACTGCACCTTAAGGTACCGGTTTTACAGTAAAATGGTATGCACTGTTATTGTGTGCAGTGTGTCGGTCAATCCATTGCTGTAGGTGGGTCTAACTCTCAACCAGTGCGTGCTCGAGGGATTTTTTATTGCATAAAAATCGATTGGGGGGAAGCACGAGAGCGGGAATTAGGAGCGTTCGATGAAAATCGACGAACAGTGTAGTAGTGGGAACGCTAAACCCTACGTATGATATGCGCAATAAAAATGAAGGCACGTACTCGGGGGGAGAGAAGCAATGGCATCTGTGACCACGGCTTGTCCAGAAGCTGCAGCTGGGAAATAAAAGTGATGATGAAAAAAAAATACGCTTGTACCCCCCCCCCCCCCCCCGCCAATTGGATTATGTTCTCCCCGACCCGCTTTCAAGAAAATTGCATCTGATTGGTCAAGATGAAAAAGGCAGGAGATCGCAATTGGGCTACGTCAGTCACACATTTCAAGAGCCCCAGCACCAAAAGTAGTACATGAAGTCTAGACCCGCCGTCCCTCGCACAGGCCTAACGCTGCAAGCTGCTTCCCTCCTGAGACAAACTTGCACCTGGTACCAGGGATAGGCATTTGGTCTGCTTGCTTTACTCGCACAGCTGTGTGCGTAGAGTTGAGTGCGAACGAATGACACCCACCCTTAACCCCTTTAGGACCGCAGTCCCGCTTTGGGGACAAACTACTTGAAATTTGAGTGGTTTGTCCCCACACCAGAGACTGCAGTCCTAAAAGGGTTAACCCGCCCTTGCTTTCCTCCTTCCGGCTCCTGCAGTCTCCAGAAGTCAGTCCTTCCATCGGCGGTCGGTAGGCAATAGTAGAGACATGATGTACTTCTCTGGTTCACAAATGAAACTTCGATATTTTGGTGTGCTACGGTGCTGCTCGTACGCATTGATCGTCTTGCTCGTTTCTCAACCCTCTTAGGACTGCAGTCTCGTTTTGGGGGCAATTGGGGACAAATTACTTGGAATTTGAGTGGGTTGTCCCCAAAACGGGACTGGAGTTCTGAAGGGTTAAGTCAAGAAGACCAGCCGGAGCTTGCGAGCGCAGATTATTCAAAGAACGCACCGCATCCATCCGGCGTGTACAGATTACAGGCGCGCGAAGACCCGGTCGAGTCTGGACAAAACCATGGCCTTCTGAAACGGCTCTCTACGGCAACAGTGTATGTACTGTAGTATTGCAGCAGTGTGTGTGTTCTTCACGTTAGACCGTTATATTTACCTGTCGACAGCAGTGCAGCAATGCAGTGCAGCAATGGAGCAATACAGGATAACCCTCTCTGCTGTTGTAGAGGGTACAATCAACTTGTGCTCGCGTGCTCTGTTCTCTGGGACAAAGAGGATACCTGGTATATCCCATACCAAATCATACTTAAATATAATGATCGTTTTAATATCCATATTATTGTGCAAACGGTCCTTACATTTTCGTCCAGATTGGAATACTGCTGTAGCAGGTATCCCTGTGGTGTATGTACAGATTATCAATATTAATAGTCAGTTACTATGGTATGGTAAGGTACGTATGTAAATATCGCTGGAAACTTTGTCGCTTGTTTTTCAAGCAGAAGTAGCGGCCAATGCTGCGGCTGCAGCACCTACGATGGTCAATATCCACGGAAGGCCTAGCGTTGCATGGACCCCGCGCGGCAGTGGCCGTACTCGTATGATACAGCGATTGGAGAAGTCGATGGATCAAACACCGGTGCTGTTGGTTCAATCCCTTTGAATAAAGTCTACCAGGTATATACTGCTGTAGACATGGTATTTGTTTATCGCATTGGCTTGTTCGTCTTCACTCGCCTTTGCAGCAACCTTGGCGAAGTCGGACACCACCTGCATGCTGTTGCACGGGAGATGACGACCAACTCTGTTCACGAGACGCTTCCTTCGTTCCTGCAACGCCGTGGTAGTCATGGTGTAGCAGAGAGAATATCCGCCGATGAAGACAGAAGGTGGCCTCTTTTCTCTTTTCCTGCTGAGATCGAAGCAGGGGTTTCCACAGATATCAATCATGGCTAGCGAAGGCGGGGTTAGTAAAACTGAGAGCGTACGTGAGCGTGCTGGGACCGAACGCTCCGAGTCCACAGCGGGGTAGGACAGGCATGGAGTGCTGAAATAGCCGCACAGAGCTCGTGTGCTGTAGTAGTACCCTGAGGGGTGACTGCTAAGTGCCATCTGCTCCTCACGATGGCGTCAATATTGGAAGCAATCTTCGTGTCCTTGGTGATGGCTGGAATGTTCTTTGCTCTGTCACGGGCATGGTACAGCCCTGAAGTGGTGGTGAGATGTATGGCAGTAGTAACGAACCCGTGCACTGCTGTATACTTCTGTTTTCAGCGAGCAATCATGTCGAGACTCTTCGTGTGGTTCTTAGTGGTGCGGACGCCCGCCGTGCTAGCAGCAGCCACAGCAATGCCACAATGTTTGACGGGTAGGTGGGTAAATCATCGATGCGGGCCAATTATCGTCGTTTGATTCCCAGGCAGGACGAGGACCCAGGGACAACTACAGCAGCAGTACTGCTGTTGTTACTGTGTATTACTGGTGTAGACTACTGATGATCTGGTGTGTTGTACCAGGTAGTACTTAAAAAAAGTAGTACATCATCACTGATGATGTACTACTTCTTCTAAGTACTACAACACACCAGTACAGAGTACCTGGTAGTACATCAGTACCTGTATTATATGATACCTGGTACCAAGTACTGGTACCTCGGGTATAAATTCACCATGCACATATCATGCCATCACACGTTTCTGGAGTCTGCTGTACGTAGAGAAGGAAGGGGGGAGAAGAGCCTGCTATGTGACCCCGGATCTGAGTTACGAGTTGGAAGGAGAGAGAAGATGTGCGAAGATAATGAGACGACGACCCGAGAAGACAGAGTAGTGCGTACGTACTGATGTTGCTAATCATACTACGAGTTTAATACTAGCTGTACCAGTTTTCGACCAGTTGCCCGCCAGACGTGCCCTCGAGTCTCGAGTGAGTGTGCTGTGTCGGTGCCTTGTAAATGCACCGATCATACACGATTAGACGATTGGCGATTTCCCTGTTGCTCAACACCATGTACTGACTGGTACGGAGCAAGAAACAACAACAAAAACGAAAAAACCACGGTGATTCCTGAACAATTTCAGAATTTTTCACAGAACAAGCGGGGGAGGTGAGCGGCTACGTATAGGGCTCGGACACCCACCACCTCATGAAGGCAATACGAAGCACCATATGAAACATAAAGCCGACGGGCATGCTGTGGTTGTTCGCACTTCGTACGACGTGAACAGGAGTGCTATTATTAGCTTCGCTCAAATGCTACTGCTGTAATATTGAGAGTGAAAACCCCGCTCATGAAAGAAGCCATCACATCAGCCGTCGACGCCAACTGAGGGTGTGCTACTCGTACGCATATCTTGTTTGCGTGCATCATGTCGTATGCTGGTATGCACTGACCATCACCCCAGGTGTTCCTATCCCTGCTGCTAGTCTGGAACGTGGGGATACTCTCCGACGCGGAAGCCCTCTCGGGCTTCAACAACCCGGGCATGCTCGTCGTCGGGAGCCTCTTCGTAGCTGTCGCAGCCATCGAAAACTCCGGTCTCGCCGAGAAGGCCGCCAGCAGAGTCCTGGGCCTCGAGACCACCTTCTCCTCGGGCTTCCTTAGGCTGATGGTTTGCGCCGCGGCAGCATCGGCGTTCGTCAACAACACGCCCGTCGTGGCGCTGCTCATCCCGGTAACGCGGGACTGGGCGCGCACCCGCGGCTTCGACCCCGCCGCCCTCCTGATGCCACTCTCCTTCGCCGCCGCTTTCGGCGGGATGCTGACCACCGTGGGAGGCGGAACGAACCTGGTTATACAGGGGCTGCTCTACGAGGCCGGCAAGAGCGAGGAAGGCGTTGCACCGTTCCGGCTGTTCGAGCCGAGCCGGGTCGGGCTGCCGCTGGTTGTTGTGGGTGTCGGCTATCTCCTTGTCGCCGCGCCGCGACTGCTGGCGCCAGGGAAAAGCGGCGGCGGTGGTGGTGGCGGCGGCGGTGGAGGTGGTGTTGGTGTTGGTGTTGGTGGTGGTGGTGAGGGTCCGGGGGGTGGTGGAGGTGGTGGTGGCGCTGAGATGCACTCTGGGCGGGACCGGTCGGACCATGTGACAACAGAGGTGCGTTTGTCGGGCTTGCGAAAAGTTCGAGCTGGACAGTGAGCGGCTCGAATTGTTTTTTTTTGTGTGTGTGTCGTTTCACAGTTTTGGTGCGTGCACCTTGCCGTATCGACCCGCTGGGGTATGTATATAAATGCCCCTGTGATAGCACGGGGGGGCGGGGGGGGGGGGGTGCTCATTATCATGCATGGCCGTAGTCGTACGACCATGGACCATCGCATCCCTACAACGCCGGGACGGGGGACGTCGGGATTTCACCGACCAGGTAGACATTGCGTGCTCGAGCGGGGGGGGGTACTCGATATCATGCGTGGCCGTAGTCATATGACCATAGACCCTCGCATCCGTACAATGCCGAGACAGAGCACGTCAGGTTTTCCCCTACCAGGCAGACATTGCTTGCACTAAACACTGAGCGCCGTGGGGGTGTCCGGCGAGTCGCATGAAGGGTGAGCTGTATCCTACTAAGAACCGCTTGCGAGGCGGACTCGCACATGGATTTTTTTTCAGCCGAAACGAAACAGCAGACGTGGACGTGAAGTCAGCCAAGCTGAACGCTTTTTGCGGCCGTTCGTCTGCATGAGAAACCTCCGCCAAATGCCGCACACAGCAAGCTACTCCCTCATATGTTTTCTGTTTCGAAGCGGATGCGTGGTGGTCTTCTGTCAAAGGGCTAAGGCAGGCAACAAACGAGTACGCCCCTTCCCCCCCCCACCCCCCCCCGCTGCCCGCGCGACCCACACCGCCCTCTTCGGCCTTCCACGCAGGTAGAAGTCAGCGATGACTTCAAGCTCATCGGGCAGCCCTTCGCACTGGTGCTGGCAACCCTCGGCCTTCCGATGGACACCCTCATCAAGGTGCGTCGGCGTTGCCCTTCCGGGGGGACTACTCCTCGAGGAGGCAAGCCGCTTGCGCCGATGGGAAACCCCGACCCCGGTGGTTCGGACGGTGGCGATGTCGGCGGCAGCGGTAGTGCGGGCGGCGCAATCAACGGTCTCAGCGACGACGGGGACGAGGAGTCTAGCGGGTTCGGCTGGGCGGGCCGGATAGGGACCGGCGTGGCAGCGATTGCGGGCCGCCCCTCTCTCGGGGATGTCGGTGGCATCGGACTCGTGGCCTTGAGAAGACGCCCCTATCAGCGGTTGGAGAGAGGGGACAGCGGAGAGCGGTCCCCGGGGTTTGTGGGCTCCAAGGAGGCGTGTATTGAGATGCCCACGATGCGGACAACCCGCGTCGGCGACGCAGCGGTGGCGGACGGGGGCGGGACTCCCGCGACGGAGGGCGCCAGCGGCACCAGCAGTACTGGTGCCGCGTTCGATTTTTCCGCCGGCACGGTGAGCTTTGACGACATCTGTGGCGTGTCTCCCAAAGCTTCGGTGCGACCGGGAGATCTGCTTGTGCTTAGCTGCGACCGAGATACGATGGTCCGCGCGATAGGCTCCGCGGCAAGCCGGCGCAGGGTAGGGCTCAAGGTTCTAGGGGTCGGCGCTGCTAACCTCCCACGGCACGGGACGGTTTTGCTGGAGCTGGTTCTGTCGCGGTCGAGCCATAACTTTATCGGTCGGACCGCGCGCCTCGACAACGCCTACTTCGCCGCGGTCTACGGCTGCGTCGTCGTCGCGTTCCGCTTGAAAGGAAGCCCGGGGTTCGGCGGCGGCGGCGACGGCGGTGGCGGCGACGGTGGCGGCGGTAGTGGCAGTAGAGATCGCATCGACAGCGGCGACGGACGGCTCAGCGATGATGACGATGCCGACAGACCAGCTATTAGGTTGGGCCGAACGGGTTGCGGGGCTAAGGCCGACGCCGACGGTGCCACCACCACCACCCCCACCACCACTGTCACCGCCACCTCCGGTTTCGACGGGATCGGCAGCCCGCTTCCATACCCTGCGGTGACATCAGGTAGCCCGCTTCAATACTACCCGGTGGTAACGCCGCCGGCGTCGGTGGCATCGCCGCCGTTGTCGGTACTATCGCCGCCGCTGCTGCCGGGCCAGGGCCGTGACAGCCCGTTGACGGGGGCGGGTCCGCCTGAGGATGCAAAGCGTGGGGCGCGGCGACGGAGGGGGGAGGCGTTTGCACCGGGGGACGTGGTGGTGGTTCTCGCGACGGAGGGTTTCTTGAAGGGGGCGTCGTCAAAGCGGGATTTTTTGCGCGAGGGGAAGGTGGGCCGCCTGCCCGAACCTACCGGGTGGTTCCACTACTTCGCTGTTATGATTTTTGCGGCCATGCTGGCGTGGGTGCTGGCGATTGGCGTCGACATGGTGAGAAGGGATGGTGGGGTTGGGGCGTTTCCCGCGCCTTCTCGTTGCCATAGGATTTGGTAGGCGTGCTTGTTTTTTCGTGCTTTCGTTTTTTTAGAGAGGGGGGGGGGTCGTGTTTATAGTCAGCTTACCGCAGGGCTATCTATCTTATCCTTGTTTTTGTTTTTTGTTTTTCTTGAGAGAGTATTTCGGCTGACCCGTACGGGTGACTCGAGCCCCCTCCCTGGTCTGTTAGAGCGCTTGGACGCTAAGCGAGGCCGAGCTTTGTATTTGCCTCGGTGCATCGATCGAAGACCCGTCTGAGTTGCCTCGGTGCATCGATGGAAGGCCCGTCATATCGTTGCGTGCCTACCAAAGGGTCCATGCGTCGTATATATCACAATCTAAATCACACAGATCCTTCAACCTGTCGGTATCAGTATTTGTGTATGATCTGCCTGGTACAGATTCAACCTCCAGGAAATATGTCCTAGATCGTACAGGTTTATACGATTCCAACCCGGCAACATGAGCTAGATAGATCATACAGATCAGGAATGCATCTATCTATCTATGAGTGCCCTGAAACATCCACTGTAGGTCATCAAGTGGAAACATTGAAATAATCTACCACCCTATGGGCGTAAACATGAGGGCCGCTTCTTCGTCTTCATATCAATGTATAAACGCCTCCTTCTATTTCCGGCCAGAGTGATACCTGATCTATCTGATCTGTCCGATGCGAGAAAAAAGTCCGATATGCTCCCTAGGGTCGAGGGGGATGCGGAGCTCGCGCGAACGCTGTGCCCAGCCGACTGTGAGGATTTTGACCCACCCATCCCCAGCCAACCCGACCGGGCCAAGATCCGCCCCAAGACAGACTAGTATGCGACACGAATCGAAATCTAACCGCAGAGGTAATGCACCTTTTTTTTTTTTGGTAGCACTCGAAAAATCGATCGTTTTCTTCACAATTATAGCTAAACATCAAATACAGTGTGTCTCGCTTCCGATCGATCAATCAATCGATCAACCGACTGTTTTTTTGTTTTTCGACCCAGAATATCTCAAACCTATGAAAATTTCTCGATCAATGGATCGATCATGTATTGTGGCAAGCAAATACCGCGCCCCCCACCCCCGCCCACGGCCTAACCCCTCACCTGTAGCTGGAGACCAACACCACCATACACCCCCCCGCGCGCGCGCGCGCGCTCCCACAGACGGCGCAACAGGAAGGGGATTAGATACGCAAAATCTGTCTCTGAAATATTTGAAAAAACGAAAGGAAGAGCCGAAAAGTTGGAAATGTCTCTATTGTAAGAGCTGGAAAGGTGCCCCGTCTCGGATGGGATGCATGGTCAATGGTCAAATGACTAAGGCGAGCAACAAATGAGTACGTGCTCCGTCCCGGCATTGTAGGGATGCGTGGTCAGTTTACAAATGTTTATCGCGAGCAACAAATGAGTACGCCCCCTTCCCCCCCCCGGCCTTGCCTCGCCCGTGGCTGAACACCAACATCGTACCCTCCCCCCCTCCCTCCCTCCCCTCGGCCTAACCTCGCCCACGGCCCGTATCAGATCCGCGCGGTGTTCGCTGTCTGCGCTGTGTTCATCCTCGGAGGCTGGGTGGACGCGCGGCGGGCGGTGGGGCACGTGAACTGGGGACTGCTTCTTCTCATCGGGTCCGCCCTTGGGTTCAGCAAGGCCGTGTCTAACAGCGGCCTCGCGGAGTACGCCGCCGTGGCCATTCGCAAGTCGGGCATGGGGCCGTCCGCTAGCGTGTTTGTCGTCTTCGGTTTTACTATGGTGAGGGGTTACTAGGAGCGGGGGGAGGGGCGTTGACTCTTTCTGTTTCAGGAGACCATATCACAAAACCTACATATTCCATTATTGTCACCATTAGTAAAGCTTATTTGGTCCTGATTACTGTGTTCCCCCGTACAATAGTGCTGTTTCGACCGAACCGAGTGGCTAATTCTCACGCCCGCATGATAGATTTATGTCCCAAAATTTAAGGACTAATGGTATGTTAATATCCAATATAAACGTACCCTATATTTCGGTCCAGAGCGGTAAACTCTACCGTTCATGTCACACCCGGGTGATAAGATACCACACCCCCTTGGACGAATTCCTGTGTTGATTTTCTAGACAACGGGGAGAGTGCAAACGCCGAGCGACGCATCTATGGAAAAAATATGGACGAGATATTTTCTCAGCCGCCATTTTCGTTGGGCGCCCCCCTTAACCCCTTTAGCACCGCGCTCCCACATGTGGGGACAATTCGCTCTAATTATAAGTAGTTTGTCCCCAAAACGGGACTGGGGTCCTAAGAGGGTTAAGACACATTTTGGAGAAAAACGATTTTCTAGATTCATCCCAAAGGGGGTGTATGTTGTTGTGTCACACGTGTGTTATATACGGTGTGTTATGTTATCACACATGTGTTATACGGTGTGTTCTGTTATCACACGAATGTTGGATGGTGTGTTATCTTATCACCCAGTGTGATATATACGGGGGGTGTTATGTTATCACACGAATGTTAGATGGTGTGTTATGTTATCACACGTGTGTTATGTGTTATACGGTGTGTTATGTTATCACCCAGTGTGATATACGGTGTGTTGTTATCACACGTGTGTTATATACGGTATGTTATGTTATCACACGTGTGTTAGACTGTGTGTGTTATCACACGTGTGTTATCACACGGTGCGTTATCTTATCGCCCGTGTGTTATATCTAGTGTGTTATCTCATCACCCAGTGTGATATACGGTGTGTTATGTTATGAAACGAGTGTAATACACGGTGTGTTATCTTATCACTCGAGTGTTGTATACGGTGTGTTATATTATCACCCAGTGTGATATATACGGGGGGTGTTATGTTATCACACGTGTGTTAGACGGTAGAGCCCTCTGTTGAACCGGCTGAAAAGCCAGACATCCGCGCCGTCCGACAGAAAATTATCATCATCATCATCATCATCATCATCATCTTCGGTACATATCTCAGGGAATATATATATTTTATATTATATATATTATTAATATTAATAGTATGATTCTACATGATGTCGCTCATGTTGCTCCGGGGAGGGGGCGTACAATCTGCATGATCCACGTACAGCAGGACATGTTTCCTGGGTCGGACTTTATGCACAACATCTCATAACGGCAAGCTAGGGTCCAGATGACATGACCTACCGTACATCGTAGTCTGCATGAGGGGTGGACCCTTTCTACTGCCACTCCGAGCGAACCGAGTTGCGAATTTACAGCCCCCCCCCCCGCGTATAGTATACAGCATGCCTTACTTTTGAGCTGGGCGAAGCCGAACTATCCACGCCGTGCGACCGAAAATCCCCCCCAAGACTGGGTGTTGTTTTTTTTTAGTTTTTTTCACTTTGACCGGATTTATAGTAAACGTTTGGGCTATGACGTGAACGTCAAACGGAGACTATTTTTTCCAGGCCCTAGCGTTAACAGTGATATCTCCCTTCGACCCAACGCCCACAGTTGATGACGGTTTCACACGTACCGTAACCAGCGCCAGTTTCTGGCGAGCGTTTCGCACCCTACCTTCATGTAACCGCAAAAACAAAGTTCGTCTCATTACAGTAATTTCGAGTTTTGTTGATTAGCAGTAGTAATAGTGGTGTGTTTTCATTCAACCAGGCGTCAGTGCTGTTCTATCTATTACGGGGGACCATAGTTAATAGGACCAAATATTATTAGTAAAAATGTTTGAATATATAGGTTTTTATGTATACCATAGGTCCTATTAACTATGGTCCCCCCTAATAGCGCGAGGGCTACTTCATTGAGCTGCGAGGGCTGTTTTACCACGCAGACGAAGTGATATATTTCACGAAGGAGCGAGTAATGTTTTTGCCGCGCGCGAGCTCTACTTTTGTCAGACGCACGAAGACTGATTTCCCAGGCGCGAGTACAGTTTTATCGGGGGTTTTTTTGCCGCGCGCGAGCTCTACTTTTGTCAGACGCACGAAGACTGATTTCCCAGACGCGAGTACAGTTTTATCGGGTTTTTTCAACAGGCGCTAAGTTGGTGTTTTTGAAAAAGCGAGTGCTATTTTTTAAGGCGCTCGTGCCTTTCTTTTTTTTGTAAGGCGCCATTGCTATTACGGGGGACCATAGTTAATACTCCGGAGTAGGACCTATGGTATACATAAAAACCTATATATTCAAACATTTTTACTAACAATATTTGGTCCTATTAACTATGGTCCCCTGTAATAGTGTCTATGCCGATCGAGGGTATTTCCATCAAGGGCGAGTGTTATCTTATTTTGGCGAAATCTGTTTTACCACGCGCCAGGCCGATTTTTGCAGCCACGCACGTCCCTTTTTTGTCCCAAGTATGTTTTTTCGGCGAGGTTGCCATTACGGGGGACCATAGTTAATAGAACCTATGGTCTAGACAAGAGCCTATATATTTACCTATTTTTACTCACGATATTTGGTCCTATTTACTATGGCCCCCCGTAATACCTGTGGCACATGCGTATCCTACCATGTCAGGAGCAAGTGCTATTTCATCAGGCGCGAGCGCAGTTTTATTCTAGTTTGCCGCGAGAGCAATGTTATTTCGCGCGAGTGCTTGTTTGTCAAGCGCGACTGCTATATATATACCGGTATATATTTCATTCGGCGGCGCGAGTGCTATTGTGGCCAGGCAAGTGCGAGGACGCAAACCCGGACTGCACCTTTTAACAAGTCGTCCCCTGTCCCCCCCGGCACCGCCTCGCCGCTCTGTTCAGCTCTGCACGGAGCTTATCTCAAACAACGCTGCCGCGGCGTTGAACATCCCGATCGCGCTCAGCATGGCTCGGGAAATGGAGGTGAGGCATAACCCCCCAACCTCTCCTCTAGTCTGGCCCCTTATCGTTCCGGCTGTCTTCACGACTACCCCCTGCTCCATGGGCACCAGGAGCAACTCCCCCCCCCCCCGTCTATGGTCATACGACTACGGCCATGCATGAGATCGAGTACATCTCCTATCGAGTACACCCCCCCCCCGGAGATGAGGAAAACAGAAATAATATGACATGTGGAGAAGTTCGGTACACTAGAAAATGGCGAAAAAAACGATCGCTACCCTATTTGATAGGAGATGGATGGTGGCCAAAGAAGGCGAAATGGGAAGGGGATACTCGTAAGATAAGCAGAACATTTTTGTGTAACATCGGGGAAAAAACGTAGTGAGCGCCAAAATGTTGGAGGTGTCTCTATTAGGAGTAGGAACGGTGCTCCGTCTCGAAAGGGATGCGTGGTCAGTGGTCAGATGACTGAGGCAAGCAACAAATGAGTACGCCCCCCCCCCCCCCCTCTTTAATCGCCTCTTGTAGGAGGGCTATACACTTCTCGTCATAGGCACCAAGAGCTACCTCCCCCCCCCCCCCTCCTTGAAACGCCTCCTGTACGCGAAGTAGAAGCATTTCGCCATAGGTACCATGAGCTACAGTAACTGCCCCCCCCCCCCCCCCCCCCCCCCCTCCCCCTATTTTTTATAGGTTGGGTTGGCGTCGGTTGGCAACGACACTGTAAAACATGCCGCTCACTACGTGAGCTAGACAACCAGGGTACCGTTTATTTGTTTGTTTTTTGGCGGTCGCCTACAGCTGGTCGTCGAGTTAGATCATTTGTGCGAGGTAAAGAACCTTTACTTCGCACAATTGGGAATGATCGTATCACGTAGTGTTCAAGGCAAGGCACCCAAGAGGCAGTTACATAGGACTCCCATTGCTGTCTCTGGAAATGCCTACACCGGAAATTAAATCAACTCATTGAAGCTGTCGTTCATACGCCTCAATAGCGGTTCTTGGTAGGATACAGCTCACCCTTCATGCGACTCGCCAGACACCTCACGGCGCTTCGCGCTTGGTGCAAGCAATGTCTGCCTGGTCGGTGAAAACCCGACATGCTCCGTCCCGGCATTGTAGGGATGCGAGGGTCTATGGTCATACGACTACGGCCATGCATGAGATCGAGTACATCTCTCCTATCGAGTACACCCCCCCCCCCCCCCCCACTTGAATCGCCTGCTGACCCCCCCGACCAGCCCTCTGAAGCATCTTCTGTAGACGGGATTATTAGCATTTCGCCTTAGGCACCAAGAGCTTAGTGCCCCTCCCCTCCCCTCCGCTCTCCCCTCTCTGTTACCGCCTCCCGCAGGCGGACTATAAACCCTTCGCCATGGCGGTTTTAGTCGCCGCCTCTTCCTCGTTCTTAACTCCTATCGGAACCCCTACCAACACCCTCGTCTGGGCTCCGGGAGGCTACAAGTTTTTCGACTACGCCAGGCTCGGCGCACCTCTGTCGATCGTGTTTTGGCTGGTGGGATGCTCACTCATCCCTTGGTTATTCCCGTTTTGACGTTTTTTAGGGCATACTGCAGCCCCGTTTTGGGTACAAACCAGTCAATTTCCAAGTAGGTTGTCCCCCAAACGGGACTGCGGTACCGAATAAAGTGTAAAAGCTTCAAAGTTTTGAAAGTCACGTTTTGTTTTTTTCTCATTTTTGTTTTTATACCTACGAAACCTGCTGTAGTAAGTTTTGAAAGAACCACATTTATTTTCACTTCTGTCTTTTATTTTGAATTATGAAGAGTACGTGTACAACAGAACGCATACAAGTACTACAGTACGTTATACCTGGTGTGTAATACACCAGCAGTTTTTGTTTTAACAACCGGGCTAAATTGACTCACGACACGAACGTGGAAGTGTGGTGAGCTTAAGCTTTATTTTTACCAATCCGCCGGAGGATAAAAAAATAAATAAATAAATAAATAACTTGAAAAATACACAAAAAAATACTGTAGGTGGGAGGGCGAGGGAATCCGCTCTTTGCAGACCTATTAGAGCTTTTATCGTTGCGCCGCTCGAGTGATTTTTTTGTTTTTGTTTTTCGTGTGTGCGGATTCTTAAGCTATCAATAGTGGGTCCCAGTACTGTAGGCCAGTCAATAAATAGCCTTGGTCGAAAAATAAAATATTTGCCTTCGTCGCCAAAGTTGTACCGGTACGACTTGTTCGACGGGGGGGGTGAAAACATGGAGAGGATTGGTGTACGTGTCAGGGTTGCGTTGGGTTTCAGCTGCACCCAGTGAGACAGCTTGGGCTGGAGCACGAATAGAGTACCGGCCGTGATGGCCGACGATGGAACCACAGTTTTTATTTCGCACTGTTAGTCGTATATTTACGAGTACGTGTACCTACAGCGGTTCGTAGCTGTTTTGATTTTTTTGGAACGAGCTCTTTATTTTTTGGTGTTCTTGGCACCGTTCTCAGTGCTTTTCTGTTGCTGTGCTTTTTTGCTCGTTTCCTGTTTTGTTTTCGCAACGTGGGGCCTTACCAGGTACGTGCTATTATTGCCGCTCTGGCCTACAGTACTGCTGCAGTACTAGAAGGAAATCCCCGTTTGGGACTCTGATCTGGGAGGAAATATTACTCCCGTTCGATCTCTAATATGAACACAAAATGGGTACTGCATTCCCGGTCGCTTGTGGTCATGGCCTGGATTAGTTATGTCAATGAGCTTCGTACCCAAACTAGCTGTGAGGTGTGAGATGATCATCAATCATCGAGAAAGGTATTCGGTGGTTTCGCTGTTTTCCTATTGGTCAATGTTTTCGAAAGCGAAGTTCTGATTCGTCGGCATTCAAGGCACTAACCTGAGAGATGTCGATGGGACCCTCTGGTGTTGTCTCCGTCAGCAGCTAGCCACGAGGTCTCGGGTGCGTTGGCGAATCACGATATCCCACCGAGTTCTAGTAAAAATCCGATGTGTTTCTAGTCAAAATTCGACTCCTAGTAAAATTTCGATTTTGTTTGATTAAAAAACTAAAAGAGTACGTCAGCTGTGAGTCCAACCGATCGGCAGATCCATCGATACTCAACTTCTAGTCACAATGCTGTGATTGATAGAGAGTACGATTGATCGTGAGAATCGTGGTCCGAATTATCGCCCGAGCCCTATACATCAGTAGTAGTCCGGATCCTTTTCCGAATTAACGTCTGGAGCGAGGTCGGTTTGTATACTCTTGACAGGATTTTATGCCCAACAGGCATTAGTCCTTTTTTGGGGGAGCATCGTAATCAGAATCAAGTATGGTGTATTAACATAGGGGGATAGGTGCTTTTTGGGTGTGTCGCGGGTTCTATTAATTGTGGTCCGCCTCCATAGTCCAGAGTATCGTCCGAAAGAAGTCGAGGTCGGAGTATGTCACAGTAGCGGACTTGATAGCAGGGTCGTTTTTTGCTTGTTTATGTCAGGTCTAGCTAAACGCATGGTGTTTCAGCTTGTCGTCTCTGGAGTGAGTTGAACAGTCTTGCTTCTTCCTATTGGAAAAGTTATCATGTCTTGAGGCGAATATTTCTCCCCCGCCGAGAGGATAAAAGGGGTTTCGTTTCCGCGGTTATCTCTGATTGGTCGACCGTTGTCAATAAGCTTTCTGATTGGTGGGAGACCCCTGGATGGGGGCGACACGTGACGCGATGCCATCGAAGCGTGGCGTCACTTTCCCAGTAGAGCTTGCCACTCGGTTGGAGAAAAATGGTTTGTGACACTACTGCTGTGCACGAGACGAGGAGGACTATTACGGGGGACCATAGTTAATAGGACCTATGGCATACATAAAAACCTATATATTGAACCATTTTTACTAACAATAATTGGTCCTATCAACTATGGTCCCCCGTAATAGCGCGAAGCATGGTTTGATATCGTTTTTTATTGGGTTCGGGTTCGGTTTTACCGTATAACACTATCACACTGGGTGATAAGATAATACACCCCCTGGGACGATTTCCACACCCGGTTTCCTCCAAAACATATGGGGGGCACACACAAAGGAAAAAAAGTGGCTTTGGAATTATTTCGTCGAGGAGGTTGAACAGACGCATCGCTCGTCGTATTCAGTACGCCCTCCCGGTTGTCACGAAACCCAGCTTCGAAAAAAACGTCCGAGGGGGTGTGTTATCCTACAACCCTGGTGTGATACGTACGGTAGTCTCGTTGGGCTCGTACGCAGAGTGTGACATCCATGTTCTCGACTACAAATGGTAAGCTATGCACCCTCTGACTTTCTGCCCATGGGGTGGATGCCGCCTCGGAGGCGTAGGTGTTTTGTGATGGACGAGGGCAATCGTATGTTTGGGGGTAGTGGTTGTGTCTAGCCTGGGCTCGTGTACCGTACGGCTTCGCTTGGTATGGTATAGAACAGGAGGAGAAAGGGAGAGAGATGTGATGTGGTTGGGAAGTCGCGGCGCAAGCAAAGCGCACTCCTTTTTCGCAGTATGGGGGGCAACGTCTTTTGTGTCGCAGAGTTAGAGCTGTTTTGATAGTATACCGCAAGGCGTGATTTTGATGGTACCGTTAGGCGGGACATTGATAGTACCGTCAGACATGCCATAGTTTGTACCCCACACAAAGTGTTTTTCTGGTTGGTGCCATAAAATCCCTCAAGACGTGCACACGCCCGCCCACCTTTCGGGCACAAACTACTTGGAATTAGTGTACGACTGTATCGACTATATAGTGCGAGTCATTTTTGCAACTGCTAGTATTATGAGGGGACACGTGGTATGACGTTAGTCAGAACCGAATATTCGGTGCGAGTCGACGAGGAAAGAAAGGACCGAGGTCTTCTCGCGCTAAAAATGCGTCGAGGCACAGCAAACCGTAGTATGGGGAGGAGGGAAAAGAGCCTGCTTTGTGACCCCCGGATCTGAGCCACGATTAACCCTTTTAAGATCGCAGTCCCGTCTAGGGGGCAATCTACTTGAAAATTGACTGGTTTGTCCCCAAAACGGGACTGCAGTCCTCCTAAAGGGTCAAAAAAGGAGAGAGAGAGAATGAGAAGGGCGAAGAGAATGTGAACGGATGGGGAAAAAACGATAAGAAATGGTTAGTGAATTAACATGGGGGGGGTGGATACGCTGGGGGGGGGGGGGGGGGTCGACTTTTAGGTCCATCGTGAGTTCTTATTTCGTTGGCTCTCCGCAATACGTTAGACGCGTTCCCGCCAAAATGTGTTCTGAATGACGGGGGGTTCCCCAACACAAAATCGTCGGAACGTCAATCTTGTTTCGAAAAATGACATTTTTGTATACTTGGGCCATGGGATTTTTCCATCGGGATGCAATTTGATTTTTGCTGACGTCAGTTTTCGGGTGAGGTATGGAACTCCTTAAGGTCAAGTGAGGAGCCTCAGAAAGCGTAGGGATGAACCTCTTTCGTAGAACGCCACCTTCACCCTGTTAGGACCGCAGTCCCGTTTTGGGGACAAACTACTTGAATTTTGAGTGGTTTGTCCCCAAATCGGGACTGCAGGTCTAAAAGGGTCAATGCGCGCTGAGCTCGTACCAGGTACAGTGGAGATGCGATCGTTTTTCATCGGTCGTTTTCTTTCTTTTTTTCCAGAACGGGAAGGTTGCCGGTACCGAACAAAGGAGGCGTTTTCCGGGAGAGACGTACGTGGTCGAGAGCGTTCCGAAAACATTACGCGCCCCCACCGTTGTCAAGAAAACGATCGATAGCGCTGAAAATCGGTAGCACCCACTGTGCGAACTCAACCCTCTGTGATGTGCGGTGTCACAGCATCGGCCTTAAGAAACAGCCCGGGCTGCTGGGGTACACGGGATACGCACTCCGAGTGTTGCAACCTACCGTATCGCACTATCAATATCACACTGGGTGATAAGATAACACCCCCCCCCCCCCCCCCCCTGGGGGCAAATTTCATACCCGGTTTCCTCCGAAACGTGGGAACAGACTACGAAAATGGTGGCTTTGGAAACATTAGATTTCGTCGAGAAGGTTGCGTGGACGCACCGTTCGTCGTATTCAGTACGCCCTTCACGTTGCCGAGAAACCCGGCTTTCTTTGAAAATCGTCCGAGGGGGTGTGATATCGTATCACCCTAGTGTGATAGTGTTTACACGGTAAGGAGCTACACGGCACACGCGCGCACGGTTATATTCATGAACGCTTCTTCGTGTTACGGTGAGCATAGAAACTGTAGTAATCAGAATCAAACTTGGCGAGTAAATATGGGGGGAATGCTTGGTTTGTGCGCCCACCGACGGTCCTGATTACTGTTACGATATGATACACCCTAACGGAAGGCTGATACATGAGACGCATTATTTTCAATTCGTTTTTTAGTCTGTGTTTCGAGGGGGTTTTCAGGGCGCTATGTTTCATCGTTACTCTGTTCCATCGGGGTTCTGTTTGTCAGGATCGCCCTGCGCTGGGGGATCGATCAATCGTTCACACCTTCACATTTGACGTCGTCGAGGACACGGGTTCGAATCTCACTTCGAACTTTTCCTTTATAAAAACGTTTGCGCGTGCGTCAATAAAAACATACCTCCCTGGTTCCCCAGGTATTGCAACGAAGCGGGTAGGTTGAGCGTACGGCCGCACACGGTACCGATGCCCCAAAAGATCCCGCCGTTCGGAGGGGGGGGAGAGTGCTATGAGGATTACCCTGGGCTGGGTAATCAATCGGTCTTGTACCCCTATAGCTCACTAGGTAATACCTTCGCAGTTCACGTAGGATGCTGTCGGACGTAGGACACAGGAACGCCGGTACTCACTGTCACACGCTTCTTATATGGGCCACACAGTCCCGTTTTTCTCTTTCTTTTCTTGGGACAAAGTACTTGCATTAGTTAGGTGTTGAGTGCTTTCACCCCAAAACGTGACTACAGCCCTCAGACGGTTAATTGCAGGGCTGCTCATATGAGTTAACACCCGAACCACGGGTTGGGTCGGTTATTTTTTTAAAAATCTTGCAGGTGGTGTCGGTTCGGGAGGATTTCTCTTACTCTCACGGATCGGAGCTGTGCCCTAACTTGAACCGACCCGACCTGACCTGATCTGACCTGACCCGCGAGGTTTGACACCACCCGCGAACAGCCCTGACTAACCCTTTTATTAATATTACGGGGGACTATACCTGGTAGTAAATAAGACCTAAGATAAACACAAAAACCTACATATTTCGCTATTTTTACTAACAATATTTGGTCCTATTTACTATGGCCCTCCGTAAAAATAATAAATAGTGCAAACTACTACTGTACAGTAGTCCCGCTTTGGGGACAAACCGCTCATGTTAGACGTAGTTCATCCCCAAAAAGGGACTGCAGTCCCAAACAAAGTGGCTAACTAGCGTTGTTCCTTTTCTCCAGGGTGACTCGGGATTTAATATTATGCACATGTTGTGAGAGGTGGGGAGGCAACATACAAACTTTTGTTTTGGCAGACTTTTGCGGCCCCTTTTTTTTTCCCTGCTACGTTGTTCCGCTCTAGATTTTCGAATGCTCCCCGTTGCATTGCAGCAGGGCTCCGATCTCCGACGCCTCTGAGTGGGCGGGTTCGGCGGGCTTTTAGATGGATGGGGGCTGACAATAAATTGTGATGGGTGATGGATAGGATATTTTAGCTCGTCATTACGTACGGTGGCTCAAAGTAGACAGGGCATCATACGATGCCTGTACGAGATGACAACGTGCCATTTATTATTTGGTCGCTACGATGCCTACACGGTATGGTAACACAATGTGCCATTATTTTTCTATGGATGAGTCGCTATTGTTGTGGAGAGGCCTATTTCTCTCGAGAGGTGACAACGTGTGTCTGCACGTACCATAGTGGTGGATAGGTACATAATATAGGTAGGCATACATACCTTTTGTATATACCTGGTGTATATTTTGAGGCGATGTCATGTATCCACCGCTTGCTTGTTGGACGAGCCGACGTAACGTGTCTGCTATTTTTATTACAGCAGTTCACTGCTGTATAATGGCAACAGTTTTTACACTCTTCGTCAGTCAGTTGTCCCAGTCTTCTACTTGTGGCCGCACCGTAAACCGTGAAATTAACTAACTTCCCGCCGATTCCTGCTTGTTTTTCGACAGTCAAGAGGCTTCCACTGGGTGTGTTCACAAAAAAAGAGCGAAGTCGGCTATTACGGGGGGCCATAGTTAACAGGACCAAATATTGTTGGTAAAAATGGTTAAACATATAGGTTTTTATGTATACCATAGGTCCTGTTAACTATGCCCCCCCGTAGTAGAAAAAAAAAGCAAAAGCTGTTAAAAAAAAATACCAACAATACATACCAACAAGTAAGTGTTTCAAAAGTATAGGCATCGCGTAGCAGCACTTTCGCTGTTCGTGTTTTTTTCTACTCGCGGTGGAGAACCAAAGAGTTGCAACCTTGGGAATGAATCGATGGTTGAAACACGGCAATCACTTGATGACCCAATGGAGAACGAAGGAGGATGGATGTGGATGGCACGGCAAAACGGTTCGTCTTGCGAAGTGCTACAATACCAGCGGAGGTGGTTACGTTCAAACAAAAAAACTGCGAACTCGCCACAGATCAAGAGATCAAGAAGAGGTCGTGTATGTACGTTATGTATGCGTTGCTACGTAGAGATAATGTGCCCTCTCCAAAGCAAACATGGCGAGTGAAAGGTATCGGTCACTGCGGTCACTAGGTGGCGCCGGTGACGCACGCCCGTTTTAGGCGGCCGGTGGCCGCATCCCCCATCCCCTCCCAATGCAAGCCTCTGTACTGTAGAGACCCCCTCGGGTTGGTGTTGTGGAATCGGGGTACAAAACTCCACCGATTCTTCGTACCTACTACATTGACAACAATTCGGCAGTTTCAAATTCATGTCCAGGCTTTCTTAGTAAAACGGGGATAATTCGTTGTGCCCCCGGATTTAGCCGCAACCGTCACGTCACCCGGTTGCCCCTTTCCGGCCACTCCCCGTCATTCGTCAATAGGGCTGTGTCGGCAATCCGAACGTTATAAGCGGCCGTCCTCAAGGACTGTGTCACATTTAACTTTTCAGAACATCGCGCGGACAGCACCCCACGTAAAGCGAGCCACAGGTGGTTTTGGTCGTCAAAATGAAAAGTGCCTCCAAAGTCTAACGCAGCACCGCGCGCTATAACTGCGTAAACAGCATCATCACGTTTGCGAGCCGCAAGAGGTCTAGCGGTCGAAGCACAAAAAATGCCCTCCAAGTAACATCGTGCGCTAATGTATTGCGTATGTGAGCGATAGAAGGTTCTAGTATTGAACATAAAAAAGGAACAAAAAAGGTCTAAAGAATCGTGCGTTATAATCCCCCCCGTATCTTGTATTCTTTAAACCTCGGTCCGACGCTCGCAGCGCGTAGCACGGACCATCTATACATCTCCCCTTTAACTCGTAACGCAAAACATCGTCAAAACCGGTGTCTTTGCTACAAGAGAGCAAAAAACTTGCTGGGCGTGAGAAAGCGGCGGGTGTTCCGATTGGACATACACACCACCACCACCCGTCACCCACCGGACCCCTCCGTCTCTTCTCTTCCTCGTCGATGACGAAGGAAAGTCGACAAAAGGTGACAAAAAACAACACAAAACGAAAATATTTCGAAAAAAAGCCTATATAGACGGGGAGAAAAGGCACAAACAATGCAATGTTAATCTTCCTTCAACCCGACGTCAAAGGCTGCTGCTCCTTTTCTTTTTAAGTTGATGCTTGTTTTTTTTAATATTTTTGCTGCCGCTGCCCCCGGGCAGTACAGCCACCGCGGCGAGGTACCAAACCCCGCCTCGATCAGGGGCATCAACAAAAGAACGGGCCCGTTTCCTGCCGTCCATCATCAATAAGCCTCACGAGAGCGCAGCAACAAGGTGCGACCTAAAAACAGCGGGGAACCAAAGCAAATTCCACGCTAGAGACAAAACCAGCAGTTCTAAACGATGTTACCCAATCTTCTCCCCTCCCCCCCCCCTCCCAATCTCCTCCCCTCCCTAGGACGTAAAACCCTCCCGCGACCAAACGCGAAACTGGAAAAATAAACGTGGCAGCGATACACCTCTAAATGGAAGAAAAGCGCAAAAAAGGCGGTTTCGTGCGGGGAAATCTGCTGAGGACAATCGATTCATCCACCCTGGCCGACATTAACTTCCTGCCGTGTGCAACGGGGGGGGGTGGTTTACGGCAAAATCAAACACGGTATTGAACCGCCCTTGTCGATCGTGCGCGTCTAGCCAAAAGTGGAAGAAACGACGGGGATGAGGAGGCTCCCCCGCTAGCCGCCGGTCTAGGACCGCCTGCTTTCTTGTCAAAAACCTAGTACACCTCCACGTGCCACTGACCTGTTCGCGAATAATAAAAGGTGAAAAAAAAACGCGGTTTGGGGGGAGCGGGGAGGGGAACGAGTCAAACACAGGGACGGCATCCGTCATGATGTCACGGTGGATACGCTAGGCACACACACACCTCTTGGTCAACGGAAACAGAAAAGGCACGAGGCTGGCGGTTTGACAACAGCCTTTCGGTCTTACGGCCATTTTACACAACAGCGGACATGAGCACAGGGGCAGAGCACGTCTTTCTCTCCCGCCCCAAGCAAAAGCAATTGATGCGTCTGTACTTTCGTATTGTCGTCTTTGCCCGTTTTCATAACAACGCAACACAACACAAACTACGTCAAACCAAGACACAGCACAGCACAGCACACAAAAAAAAACAAAAATCAATATATACCAGGAGGCGAAAAAAACATAGTATTGCGCCGAGCGGTGGGAAAAGCTTGAGTTATTTTTAAGATACTTCCACGTCCGCGGCTGGTGTTTACGCTCTCTTAAATAGGAACACGCGCTAGCAAAACTAAGATATGTACGCGCTTCCTGGACAAGGTTAAGCGATTCGTAATCATGAGATGTCTACGCGCTGCACAAACACGAACACGCGACTGATTCTTAAATAAGATGCGTACACGCCCTTCCTCAACAAGAACCCGCGCTTCCGAACGAAGAAAACGCTTCCTGTAAATGAAGAAGAAGCGGTTCCTGTAAATGAAGAAGAAAGCGCTTCCTATATATGAACAAGATCTCAACCGTGACTGATGTCACGCTTATTAACTACTTGCTGCGGTAAAAAAACGCCTCCTAAATGAGATCAAGAACAAGAACTTGCCCTTGTGCTTGAGGTCCTTGAGGAAGCCGTCCCAGTCGATCTTCTTCTTCTCGGCGACGCCCTCGAGCATCTGCAGGATGCCGGGCATCATGCCCTTCAGCCCGCAGAAGTAGATGTGGGCGCCATCGCTCAGCTTCTGGAACACCTCGTCACCGTACTCCTCCACCTGTCCATGGTTCCACGACGCATTCATCAAACAACAAAGAATCCAGGTGAAAAATAAGATAAAAAAATAGAAAACATCGCTGTACAGCAGTTTTGCCTGGTTGGTTTGAGCCATCACACACAACCACCTACATACTCAAGACTGTACTCAAAGTTAAACTACAAGGCAGAATTAACTGGTCCATAGTATACGAGGTATATATATATATGCCTCACACGGAGAGGGTAGAATATATACCCATATAAACGTCTGTCCAAATATGACCTGCAATTTACCAGAAATTGGGGTGCAGTTCTCAGCCAACTTTTTCAGGACAGACTACTTGGATTAGCGTAGGAAACACAAAAAAGAAAACATTTGGGCGTCGACAGGCGCAAAAAGGGTACTAATAGTATTCATAGTACACAACACGAGATAAAGTACGGGGGAAGGGGGCATGGGGGGTGGGGGAGTTCAACATATTTTTCAGATGTTTTTTTTTTGTGTTGCGCAGGCAAAAAGACGTCCTTGAATTCAATATTAGGAGAGAAGGGGGTTAGTAGAGGAGGCGGGGGGGGGGGGGGGTCGATGTTTTTTTCGACTTTTTGGTGTTGTAATGGTCAAAAGACTTCCTTCGTCGGGAGCACACGGAACCAAACCGACGGAACCAAACCGACGAACACACACACGAAACACCCTTTTTTTTCACCCCCAGTCAACCGACCGACCGACGCACCTTGTCCTGGATGTACATCTTTCCTCCCGCCTTGTTGGTCGACTCGCGAGAGAGAGCGTAGTCCAGGCGGAAGTTCTCCGGATACTCCTTGAGCACCGTCTGCCACTCCGCGTCGTAAAGGAGCGAGTCCGAGTTGGCCACTCCGAGGAAGAGCCACGCCTGTCCCTTGTACGCTTCGCGGGCGGGGGTCTGCTCAGAAAAGAGGCGGCGCACGAAGGCCCTGTAGGGGGCGATTCCGGTGCCGGTGGCGATCATGATGAGGTCGGCCTTCGGCTGGTCCTCGGGCATGAGCATCACCTTGCCGGAGGGGCCGGTGAGCTTCAGCTTGGTCCCCGGGGTGGCGTCGCAGAGGTAGTTGGAGCAGACACCCTTCTTCGCCGGGTCGTCGGCGCCCATCTCCTCGTCCCAGTAGGTGGCGCGGCGCACGCAGAGGGTGGTCGAAGTTCCCGTCATGTCGTCACCGTAACTGTTCATGTAAAAAAGAAGGCGTTTTTTTGACGGCGGGGGGGGCGGGGGGGGGGCTGCCTTCAGTGGTGTACGAAGCTCGCATCATACTCGTAGGGAGTGTTTTGTGCGGGCAGGGGGGGGGGGGGGGGGGGGCTGCCTTCAGTGCGATGGAAATGGAAGCAATACAAAAAAAGGTATCTGGTATATTGGTATAAACGAAGCTCGTACACCAACAGTAGGGGGCGTTTAGCGTAACGGCAGGACGGGGGGATGGGAGAGCAAAACGCTCCTCAATCTGCGGCATGCCTGTTCACGGGTCGAAACCCCTCTATCGAAAACTGTGTCAAAGTTTTCAAGACAAAAAACTGGAAATGCGTAGATTTTGTTTTTGGCAGTATGTAGTAAAAAGAGCAGAAAAATAAAAATGACATCATCTTTATCATAGCGGGCCTCCTTAATCGCGTTGCCATGGCACATATGCTGCTGGCTGGCCGCTCGCTCAACGCCATCAAGGCACGCACGCGTGAAAATCTTGAGGGAGGATATGTCACGTTGAAATGTACCAGGTACTTGGTATGTAAAACGCCAGGGTGTGCTCGTTGACCAAGGCGTTCTGACGGCTATTGACATAATTTGTGCCAAAACTGCAAACACGCCACGTTACATTTTTTATGCGCGGCGTCTATACGTGGGGCCGGGCATCAAACTCTCATTTTTTCTAGAAATAAAAGTGCAATGATGTGAATCAGGAGTGGGGTTGTGAATCGCAGCCGATTCATCCAAGAGTCGCACCCGATTCATTCGAACAAAACCGACAGAGGAATCACAAAATGGTTGCGATTGTTTTGCGATACATTCATAACGTCTAATAACGGCTATATCACCCCCCCCTCACCAGTCGTGGAAGGAGGGGGTCGTTGGGGTTCGGTCCGCTCGTCCGATTTCAGTAAAAACACCGTTCGTATAGGCAATTTAAGCCGCTATATGGAATCAATTCAATCCATTCGATCGATTGGTATTTTGCCGAAACCGATCTGCATTTAAAGGCTCTTTCGAACTGATTTGCCAATAATTTCGCTCCGATTCTTCTTTTTTTTTTCTGCCCCGGAGAGCGAGAGGAAACCCCTGTCCACACTTATTTCTCGAGTTTCCGTGTACCGGTTCGAACCCGGTTCGTTTCTTCCACCTTGGTCGGGCCTGTCTGTGACCGTCATTAAAGTGTGGTTTACTCCGAGGATGTAGGCACCTGAGTCTAGATATTATCTCTCCCGAGTCAGTCAGGGAGTGAGGGATTTGAACCCACAAGCCCCTCACAGTCTCCCCAGCTTGGCTCACTACACGAGTCACCCTACCCGTCTGGGCGTTGGTCCGATTCACCGCCACAAAGCAAGGACAGGATTACTATTAAAAGAGATCGTCAACCGTTTCGAGAATAGTGTGTTTGTTGTTGTAGAGAGAGAAGGCGTTTGGTTCATATTACTCTCGTATACCGGTGAGTTTCCGTCTAAATACGCTTACATACCAATCAATGCCTCTCATGATTTTAGTGCTTTAGCAAAGAGGGGCCCACATCAGACATGATAGATACGATATAATTTCTGCATGCATGTTTATATCCGTGTTGGATGGCGTCGTGACGGACGTGTGTGCCTATCGAAAAAACGACGTCCACCCCCAGGAATCAGTTGATGCCTCATACTCTGCGTTTCAGGGACCCCACCCACCCCGCGGCAGCGACGTGAAGGTGAAACAACAGCTATATATCCGCATTCTGTATATAGGAGTAGTAGCGGCGGGAGTACACCAGGACTCTTCCCCTTGCGAGTAGCTCGTATTGGTGGTGCACTAAACTGTGGCTATACTGCCGTCTCACACTGATCATTTTCATCATCGGTGGAGAAGCAGAACGCTATACCAAAGTCAAAACTTACGGCGGTTCGCTTTCCGCAATGTTCATGTCACGCTTCCTGTACATTAGCAGAGGGACTCTCTCGAGCACAGGACCGACATGCGTGTTCACACAACCAAAAACTACGGAACAGAACCCGAATCGTGTCCGAGTCCCACAGCAGTAACATGAGTGAAGTCTGTCTACAGTCTACAGCCTACAGAAACGCGTATCATGAGAGGCCACCAGATTCGTGTATGTGTGTGTATGATACGCGTAACGATCAAGATGCTTCCCGCACGGAAACAAGCGAATGCCACGCCATCGACGTGCCATCGAGTTCAACGATGGGCGCCAAAAATAAAGGGCAGGGGCTGCAACCTCGCCAAAAAGTGAGCACGCCACGTACTGCTGTTGCTGGAGGTTTTCAAGGCGCGCACCCTCCCGGTCAGGCACAAATCAAATAAGAAAAAACGCCAACAAAAAAAAACGATCGAGGCAGGACCCAATCGTAAGAGCAGTAGACAGACTACAGCAGCAGCGGCAGCTCCTGGGAAGGACTGACGTATTGGAGCGCGCTGAGGGGGGGGGGGCACACGCTTAGGTTAACTCTTTTAGAACCGCAGTCCCGGTTTGGGGACAAACCACTCAAACTTCAAGTAGTTTGTACCCAAAACGGGACTGCGGTTCTAAAGGGGTTAACACCAGTTCACGTCACAAATACTAAATTTACAGGGTAGCAGCGTAGGGGAAAGTAAAACCATCAACACAGCACGCAAAAAATTGCTGAACGGGTCGTACCACATTCGTATCAGGATATTACACATATTCTGAGAATTTACCACGTCAACTCTGGGCGGGCAAGAGACGTGTGATATTTTACATACATGGGTAGAAAGTGTCAAGTTTCGCTTGCGCGAGAGACAGGTGGGCATCGAAAGTCCAATATAAAACGGACGCCTGTTAGGCGTTGGGCCTGACGTTCTGCTTCGACGCCTGTACCGTACATGGGACATGGGGTACCGGAACAAAAAAAAAAAACATGACAGGTGCTCTGTACGAAGGTACTTAATTGTTCATGGTTCATGAGACTGGGAAGCCCGACGCATGAATCGTGCCCGACGACTCTCTGAGGAGCACGACCAACCACAGGCAAGGCTGGTCCGTCGGGTGACCAGAGAAAAAAAAGGGTGAACGCGCGTACGTGAGCAAGAAAAACACAAAACTCAACAACGTGAGGCAGGCAATGATCATGCAATGTATTTTTTACAGAAGCAGCAGATCGATACATAAAAACGCAACACACGAAACGAAACGAAACGCAGCTCGTACTTGAATCTTTTCCCTCGGTGCGAGTACTCGTACAAGTACTCCACGCCGGACCTGAAGAAAGGAATGGAAAGACCACTTCGTCCGAAAATATAAGTATCGTTCGCGTATTGATATCCATACCAAATGATCATTATATTTTTGGACAGAATGTATACGGTACCTGGTTTTACATCAATATCTCACCGGGAAGACGCGATGGAATACAGCCGGACGCCGTTAGGCTTTCCGGTCTTCCAGCTTACGCCGGGGGGGATGACGCCGTACGACTGGCCCTCCCAGTAGGGCATCTTGCCCCCGTGGCTGATCACGATGTCGCACGTCTCTCCCGTGGCGTCCGGGCCAACGATGCGCTTCACAGAGATGACCTTCCCGATCATCGGGTCCTTGGCCTTGTACGTGTTGAGGGGGATGTTGGACTGGTCAAAGTAAGGGTCCGCCTCGAGGAAGTCCTGCTTCCCGGTTCCCCGGTCGGACGCAGCCCTGGAATGGGAGAGCAGGCGGGGCAGGGGGGAGGTGTGTGAGGATCTTGTCTTGATTGGGGTTCAAGGTATCGGGGCGTACGGAGAGAGTGTGAGTGGAACATGAACACAGAAGACAAGGATACGTACCTGGTACAGGATTGGGGATTCTGGGGACACACGTATGCGTACGAAAAGAACCTGCGATGGTGTGTGATTTGATCATGAAGCGAAAAAAAAAAGATTGCCGTGGAATATTATGACACAGACGGAGGGAGAAAAACATGAGACGCTGAGGAGGCAGTATCTATCAACTTCTACGTTCGGCAAGACGCCAGGGTTCCGCGTGGGATCGTCCTCGCTCGCACTTTGAGAACACGCGGCTGACGCAGCAGGGGCAGCACTGCCCCGGTTCAACGTTAGGCTATCGGCCGCTCCACACTGCTGCTGCTGTCGCCTGAACTCGTGGCAACAAAAAGAACGCGAACACACCACGCTGATGACGGACGCCAGCGAGAAACATACTTTGCTTTTGAGGGCCACGTACTCGAAACCCATAATGAGCCAAAACTTCCAGCAGCTAATGGGCGACCGTCAAGCACGCATGAACGTGACGGGATGCACAGTGCGGACCAGAGATACTCACGAGAGTTCGTCGACGTCCACCAAGTTGACCGCCACGGCCTCAGCGAACCAGGGCTCCTCGTCTCCGGCACTCATGCGCATGGGACTGGACGCCGAGCGTGTGGACGCGACCGCGTTTCTCAGCGCGGGCGTCGGCACCACGAAGGCGGAGGCCCCGCCCAAGAGGAGCGCTACCGTGCATGCGACATATTTCGGTGCCATGATTCCTTATCGTAGCCGTCCAAACTAGTTGCGGGCTAGGTACGAGCGATCCCCTTTGCCTCGAAATAGCATGAAGACGTTTTCTATACGGGGACAGGTCCTATATGTCCCCTGCGATTTAAATAGTAAAGCCTTTATATGTTTGATAACTCCTTCGTTTCCTGCGATATAGAGCACATCAACTAGCCTACACGCGGAAGCTCTCTCAAACAGCAAGCCTGCGGCCACAGGCAACAAATCCCAAGCATGGCATACGAGGCCCTGATCGTCATCGGGTTCGGTGTTGCCCTGGCCGTGCTTTCAGTCGCGCTTTTCTGCGCCCACGTGAAACGCATCAATGCTCCAAACAAGGCCGACCCGGGAGGCACGCTTGTCGACATCAATCTCGGTCCAGCAATCGCCGAAGACCAGGCTGCCCACGACAGGAAGCTCGCCGCCAGAAAGAGCAAGGACCTCAGATATCGTGATGTTGTTGCCTCTTCCGGTTCCCTCGCGGGGTCCACGCGTGGCGTGGACGAGCTCGGCGTGAGCAAGGTGTCGTCGAGTACAGCTTCAGCGGAGGCCAGGGATGTCGTGAAGGACAGGTTGCCGGTATGTTTGGTGATGCCCCGTTTGGGGTCCCTTGTCTTCACCTCCCACAGCAAAGCTTCAGAGCGACTGGTGTACAACACAGCACTATTAATAGTACCGGTTCCATCGGTTGAAACGTTCAAAGTGCATGCTGCTGCGCGATGCTTGACCTGCGGAGACCGCTGACGGAGCCATACATACGCTGTCTTGATATTAATACCTGGTAGTCGTGTTTATGGCTCTCTCTCTTTCTCTTCTTTGTTCGTTGCAATGACCGCATTTCCGGACAAAACGAACGAAGCTCACGTAAGAAAAATCCCGTACGTACTCGTATACCAGGTACCTGGTATACGAATACTCATAATCCACCTGGCTCGTAGGTACTCGTGGCCCGTGACACCGGCTGTGTCACTGCTGTGCGCTGATGTACATAGCCGCTGCTGTGGTGACACTTGCCATGAATAGTGGATATTTGTAACTGTCGTCAACTTGAGTGCATGGGTGGATGATGAAAAGCAGTTGTTGTTGAGCAGTCGTTATTGCTGTCTCGTCGCATTCCGTGTTCACAAGAGAGGCGCCGATTCTGCAGCAGTATAATATTAATATTACGGGGGACCATAGTTAACAGGACCTGTGGTATACATAAAAACCTATATATTTAACCATTTTTACCAACAGTATTAGGTCCTATTAACTATGGTCCCCCGTAATAGTACGATTTACAGCTGAGGTGCTCTTGGTATTGTTAACCCCTTTATAACTCCAGTCCCGTTTTGGGGACAAACCAGTCGATTCCAAGTAACTTGTCCCCAATTGTCCCCAAAACGAGACTGCAGTCCTAAAAGGGGTTAAGCGCGTTTGCTGTCCTGCTGTTTGTTCAGCAGCAGTAGCAAAAGCAGCAGCAGCAGCAGCAGCAGCAGCAGTCACCTCTAACCTTCCTGTGCAACACTGCTGTGGTGGTCTTCGTTCGGCAGCCGTAGCTCAAGTAGGAGCAGCAGCAGCAGCAGCAGCGGCCACCCCCTTTGCCTTCCTATGAAACAGCGTACAGCTGGCTATAGGTGTCCTGCGCTGATGCCGTGCTGTTGTTTGTTGCCTGCGTTGGTTTTTTACTATGTGTTGGTTTGATGGACACGGTATATACGCTTCAGGAAATCGACTTCGAACAGCTCGAAAGCGGTCCGTGTTTTTTTCGCGAGCTTGGGACAAAGGCCAAAGATACGTAGTGTACCTGCGTTTTGTGGACGTATGTCGCTTCAGGAAATCGGAAATCGGCTTCAGAAAATCGGCTCCGGCCAGCTCGAAAGGAGTCCCTAAAGAAACGAGCGCCGTCGATTATTGAAACGCGCTTTGCGCTCGTACCTTTGTTTTACCGCGAGGTACAGCAGTAGATTTTTCTAAACGCGGTCCCCAGTTTATAGTTTTATGTTTTCGCGCTGCTACTCGTTCTGGAATCACTCTGTCCCATACTCCGATCATGCAACACAATGGACGGATCACGACCTACAGCGGTAGATTCTCCTTTGCTTTCATTCTAGAGATTCCGTCAGCAAAAAAGAAAAGTTGTCCGGACCGTCAATCTGTCCTCGTCACGAATCTCGTAGGCCTCAAGCACGGCTCTCGTCGAAGCTGCTACTTTCTGCGGCTTCTGATCCCGGGCAGTTGATCCCCCTACGGCACCGAGAACCGATAGCCCTCACGCAGACGCTGGGCCTGAGCCGAACCCCGCCTCCTGAGGTGCATACTGTGTGTCGAGTTCTTAATAATCTAGATCCTTTGGGCATGGTTTCCATAACAATATCCCCTCCGCTTTTGCTTGAGCAGGCTCCCTCAGCCACAGCCACCATGGTCCTCCCGTCCCCTCTCTGGGCCGAGGCCATCGTAAAGCACGCCGACGCCCAGCGCAAGAAGCTCCGAGGCATGGTGAAGGCTGGGGAGATTGCCGCGGGCTGGGAATCTAGGTGGGAGAGGCTCCCGCGGGGGAGAAAGCGCAAGCTGCTGGAGGCGGTCAGGGAGGAGCTGGTGCACGCCGTGTCTCGCTACGTCAGGAACAACGAACACCTCTTCGATGTCGTCTGGTGAGACTAAGGAAGGGGGTTGTAGAGAGGAATCGGCATGCACTTCGTACCACTATTTGCAAAGCTCTACTGGTACAGAGGAAGAACGAGGATCTCTTCGCTGTCGCCTGGTGAGAAATATGCTATTTATATTAGCAAACCCTTTCGGGACTTGATTACAGTATTTAGCGGAAAAGTGTCAAAAATATGTGACGATAGCAGCGTCGGCCACACGAAGCAGCTCGTGATTGGCTACTGAGATAGGGGGGATGGGTTTCGATTTTGCGAGAGGGAAGAGCATACACGACACCCGCGGGGCATGAGTTGTGTTAGAACTCTTGCAAGCCCTCCCTGTCAATAACTTGAACTTGCAAGCCCTTCCTATTTATAGAAGATTGATACAACCGTGCTTGTCGCTATACTATAACCAAGTCAAAACGGTTGCACCCATTTTTGGGACTCGAGTTTAACCTCAACCATACTCGCTCTATCCAATAGGCATCCCTTAGCCAAACATGCCTCCTACCAAATACAACTCTGGACGGAAATGTATGCAACGCTTGGCTTTCATAATTTCACCCCAACGGCCCTTACATTTGCACCCGTTCAATTTCGTACGTCGCTCCTCAAACCCCAGATTCCCTTCGTTCAATTTTCTCCCACACACAACAAGGGACAAGTGCAGTTTTGCCTTACTACAGTACTGCAGCAGTATGTCTAGTGTGAACGTGTAGCATACGGTAGTGCATGCTATGATACGCACGCGCGTGTCCTGCCACGTGCGGTCGTCGGGAAACACCAGGGGTGTATCCCCGGGTTTCCTAGTTGGAAGTGGATATTGCGACGGGTGTATGGGATGTTACTGATTGCTTCTGAGATCATCCCGCAAAACTGCGTGCTTTCGAGCCCGACGTTCAAAGCACCATCCCTTGATCACTTGTGCAACCATTTTTTACAGTAGTGTGTGGGCTATATATAACCTAGGAGCACCATTCGTTGCTTCGTGGGGCTGCTGACTGATTGTTGACCGACGTACTCGTATTTACAGTAGTAGAGCACCATCATTGTTCACCTCTTGAGTCCCCGAAAGGTCGTGTAGTAGTATATAATGGTGCCCGGTAATATATTGTGCGTTTGGCCTCTGATGTGAGTATCACACGTTCCTTACATTGGCGGCCAAATTAATTGAGGAGACCAGTCTTTTGGGGCGCGCCAGGACCTATTTTAGCCTGAGCTTAGCGTGCTTGCTGGTCAGAGCGAGAAAGGGGTTTATATTGAGCAAGCGGCATGCACTGATTGCAGAGCTCTAGAGATGGAGGCGCCCGTGTCTCCTCTTTTGCATTTCCGTCAGGTACGCACTTCAAACAGCATGGTGTCTTACTGATAAAAGCAAGGTATCTGGTTCCCATCCCCACCGCAGAGCTTCGGGGCGAGTTTCTCTGTGCACCACATAGGCTACTGCTGTCGCTGTTGATGAAACAGTGGATCGACAGCGGGTCTACAGGGAATCAATTCTACGAAAAAACGATTATTATCCGCACTAATCGTTTGATGCGCTCAAAATGGAATATAATACCATGTACCTGGTATAGGTTTTTTCCCAGAGCGCAATCCACACACAGACCACCGCGCCTGCAGCAGTAAGCGATCGAACTGGCGGACTTATTTTATCGCGCACCTGCTGATGTCGGGCCACCTCATATTCTACAACAATTATCAGTCGAACATGCGCACTCCACCCCGCCCCCCCCACCCCACCCCCCGTGCGCCCTCGTCCAGCCCCCCCCCAACCCCGTCGCCACTCCCGCCGCCCCCACCAACTAGCACCTCGCTTGTGCTATCGCGCACCTGTTGATACCGCATAACCATCTCACGTTCTGCAAAAAATGAAAAGTTCGACTCTGCTCACTCCAATCCCCCCCCCCCCCCCCCCCCGCCCCATCCCGCTTCCGCCTCCTCGCTCTCGCCAACTCCCCCCCACACGTCAGCCCGCACCTCCGCGTGAGCATGCTCGAGGACGAGCACCGAGGTGTAAGCGGCCTGTCGCGCCTGGTGCGAGGCTGCCTGGAGGGCAAGGTGCCCGAGCCGCGGTCGCGTGCGTTTGGCGCCGTGCAAGATGCGCTCGCGAAGGCGGCCTCGGCATCTGCCTCAGAAGGGGTCCCGACGGATAAACGGGGGGCTGTGAAGGCGTTCCTTCCGACCTTCCGGAAGCTCTGCTCGTGTTCGTTCAGCATCGGGTGAGCGAGACCGGTGCCGTGGGCAGTGAGTAGGCGCTGAGGAAGCAGGGAAGCGCGAGTGCGCGAGTACGGCAGTAGGGGTACGGCTGTACGCCCACCCTTGTTCGACTGAGGCAGCAGTGCGTGTGCTGTGGGCGTTGTTGGGTGGCCTCGTTGGGTGGGTCGGTGCTATTTGGTTGCGTCTTGCGGGTACCGATAGGTTCTTGCGAGTGTGTTGAAAACATGCAAGGGGTGGGTGGGTGGGTGGGTGGGTTGGCGGGTTTCCGAAGGGAATACATTTCAAGAGGTTTCACACGTACTACAGATCATTCGGATTATCTATTCCCACAGTTCATGATCTAGATCCTTCAGGGAAGATATATAGGTAATTCCTTGTGTGTATGATCTGTATGATCTGTATGATCTAGCTCATGTTTTCGGGTGGGAGCCGTGTGTTCGGCATGATCTACCGTAGCAAATATTTCTTAGGTTGGATCTGTACTACTGGTAATACAGATCCTGCCCAAAATATCATAACTGCAGGGTAGGATCTAGATGATCTATCTGTAGATGAGATATTTGTACATGATACATCGGTACATGATATATCTGCACATGATATATATGTGGATGATCTATTTGTAGGTGATCTGGCCGATGTGGGAATTAATTTCGAAAGATTGACCCTTCCCTCCCTCTTCCCCCCCTCCCCTGCTCCGTCCCGACCCTTACTTTACCGACCCCGCACCCATGTCCTCAACAGCGCACTGGAGGCTATCGTGAGCGGGAGAGCGGATGGGTCTGCTGGGCCAACAGTAACATCCTTTTGCACAGCCCTCGTGAAGACCGGGGGGTCGGGTATTCTTATGTGGGCGTTTTTTCACGGGTTGAAGCAGATGTCAGCCCCGGAGCCTACCGTCGGCGAGGCGGCAGGGCTTCCGGTGGTCATGGACGGGGACGTGGGGACATTAACATAAGAGGGAAGCGGCGCGGCCGGGGGGGGGGGGGGGGGGGAGGATGGTTGGAGCTAGGTGTCATCTGTAGATTTTGTGTTGGTTTTTCCTACTCTTTCCTACTGCTGCAGCTTTCGACGTGGACGCGGAAACGGGGACATGTCGTGGGCACGGAGGAAGGCTTCCAGCCATGAATGCTACTGTAGGAAACCTTTTGTTTTGGGCGCGTCAAGGCGGTCTCTTTTTGTCTCAACGTACTAGTTTTGGTGTAGGGGGCGGTCAGCCGAGGGGTCAACTCACGGTCTCCTATGTTCGAATATCTCTGCTCTCAGCCATCTCTCTGTACTGATTTATGCAGTGATTACGGCTGCCATCTCTGCCATAATCGCTGCTGTGAGGGATACGGTAAAACATGATTTTTTTCTGTTTTTTTGTGTTTTTATTTCCTGATTTTTCCGTGTTTTTATATCCTCAAAAAACGGAATTCTGAGCGTGTTCCTGATTTTGTTGTCCTCTGTTATTAATAGTGCTCACGATTTTTTTGGAGATATCTCCTCTTCTTCCTCTGTGTTCCTGGTTTTTGTAGTTCCTCTTCTTCCTCTTTTTTCCTTCTTTTTTCTTCCAAGAATGCAAGAGGAAATTCAAGAGAAAAATTCCTCGATACTATTGGCACTAACCTGATGATGGTACGTGTACAGAGGGAAAAATGACGTATACAGACGGCAGCATCGGCTTCATACTTGTTAGATCAGGGATTATATGCCAGGCTGGTGCCCGCATCACACTGCAAGCAGTTGTATTATTTCGCTTATGTATCTCTCTACTAAACCCCTGCCAAAATGTCCTGGAATCGAACAAGAAACCGCCCCATAAGAAACTCAGCCATCCAGAATGGAAACAAAATTAAGCACGCGTACGTACATTCACGCGATTCGGGCGCAGGGAGTACTTACTCATTGTGATCCTACTCGCACTGATGCACGTTCATGCTGCTACTCGTAGGAACGGCTGATTGGACCTGACCTGCACCCGTCTCTTTTTTTTTCATCGCCCAAGTCTCAAAAGCAAAGAGATATGTCCTGAGGTGCGTCAAGCAAGAGAAAACGCTGCGCGCTGTCAAGGCTGTGGGGTCGAGTGCCACACATTAAAGTCTACAGTAGGACGCGTTCTACGCTAGAGGTAGCACGTTTCCGCTAAAAAGGTTTCTGAATGACGGGGCTCCTTAACCCAAAATCGTCGCAATGCCAATTTTGTTTAGAAAAAATGGCTTTTTGTACACTTGGGCCATGCATGGGAGTATTCATCGGCATGCAAACCAAGTTTTGCTGAAGTCAGCTGTCGGGTGACGTATGGAGCCCCTCTAGTGAGGAGTCTCAGAAAACCTAGGGTGAACCTCTATCGTAGAACGCCTCGTAGGGTTAGCTTGATGCCAGTCGAGGCAACAATCAAGGGCTACTTTGCGGTCTTCTCAACGTGTGAACGTGCTGTATATTCTCACGACTCGACTCACGATACTACGCACACATTTGCTCTTCGCCCTTGAAAGAGCGAGGTTTACTGTATTTTTGGTTAGGCACGAGGGAGGGGCACAAATTGCGCCGCTACGAGTCAGAGTAACAACATCCGAACACGACTGTAGTGTCACTACAGTAATATTAATAGTTACAGCCGAACACCACCACCGTAGATATATTATTAGTTGCGCCGATGGTGCCAGGTGTGTATTTTTGCGGTTCTCGTTGGCAGGCCGTCTGTCCTCGTGGTCTCGGTCTTCCGTGCGTTTTTTGTTGCGGTTCGCGTGGCAGTTTCAGACGCGGCCGAACTCGATAGAGTGGCGGTTTCAGACGCGGCCTAAATCGGTAGAACGGGCTCCCCAACTCCCCACCCCTTGTCCATATCGTGGCTAATGAAAGCTTCACATCTTGTCCAGCAGCAGCAGTAGTGATTCAGCACCTGCAGACGGAAATAGCCCTCGTGTTCCAAGCGCGGAACCTATTTTTTTTCAAGTTGGCTCTCAACACTCTGCAACATTCTGATCCTCAGGCAGTACGAAATCCTCGATCTCACAGCTAGTGTTTTTTTCAAATTATTTTTGCAAGCGTATCGTGTGTGTGCGGTATTGTTGCTATCCTCTGATTTATATATACGGCGATGCAAGCCGAAAGCAGGCACCGTGGAGGAAGCGCGTGTCAGGGGACGGACAAACAGGCGCGGCAGCACACAGAAAATGTTGCTGATCCCGCCAAAATCCTCTCCGCAGCATATGCTCCCAGCCACCCGCCCGCCTCCGTTTGTTCATGACGACCACTGAGTGATCACATAGGGTCTGGCCAGGCTGAACGGACGATATCATTCACAATGTCAAGCTTCGTGCAGCACTCTGATGTTACAACCTGTCGAGCTTTCCATGGACCTACTGAAAAAAATCATGGCGCCTGCCCTCAAGGCCACGACTCCCCCCCCCCCCCCTCGCCCCTCCCTAGTATGCCCTCCGTTCAAACCCTTCTTCTCCTTTGCCAACCATTGTCAACCCCCCCCCCCCCCCCCCCCCCCCCGGTGAGCCCGGTAGGCCTCTAAGGTTTTATCTTCCTCGAGAGTCCCTCAATGATCGTGGTGACGATCATGACAAACTCTGATGATGAACGATGCCCTCCCCCTACCTTCAAACCTCCTTCAAGGTGATCCCTCCCCCCCCCCCCCCCCGCGTGCCTGCCCCCCCTCCGATCATATACAAATCCAAAGCCCCGTACCCCGCTGCGACTTCCGATAGTCTGGATAGCGATACCCCCCCCCCCCCCCCGCGCGCGCGCGAGCTTCTTCCCCGTCCCCACACGCCTCCTGTCAGCGTTTTCCCTGATCTGCGAACTCCCTGACAAATGGGCGACAGGTTTGTTTCGTTCTTAGCCGAGGCTAAACAAAGACAGGATGGCTGTACTTGGACTCCGGTGCACCCAGGCGACTGGAAAAAATTATCCCCCCCAGACAGCACAACGCTGGCTAAAATAACGGAAACCCACAGGAAGGAGCGAGCACTTGTTGGACCATTTCTCGGGAATCTTGAAAAATTCGCGCCTGCATATCCCGGTGGATATGTCGGGTCTGTACACTGGCGCACGCTGAGCACGCCGCCCGGCTTCCTTTGAGTTCTTCTACCCCAGCGTGAGGTGGCAAGCAGCGTTTTTTTCCATCAGCGGAGGCATGTTTCGTTCCACCGCCTTCGGGGGAAATCGACCCGGGGGAATCGGTGCCGTTTCATCAGAAAGCCGTTGCAAACAGGTTCTGCCGAGGACGCAGGAGACGGGGACGGGCGGGCACCGGGTCGGGAGCGGAGGGGGGTGGAAGAAGGCCATTTCACCACCAAACTTTTTTTTCGTGTGATATAGAAAGTCCGTTTGGAATAGCATTGCCGTTTTTCGTCGTACGGTAGTAAACAATTTTGTCGAGCGCACTGCACAAGAGTCGGAGGCGTGTACACTACTCTAGACCACCAACCACCACCTCCACACACCACCACCACCATCACCATCGCCACCCCCCCCCCCCATCCACGCCTCCATCCGCCCACCACCACCTCTTCCCCCCCGCCCATCACCCCCCATGCAGACACCACCACCACGACCACCACCACTCCCCCCTCTCCCTAGCCACCTCCGTCTCGAAAGGGATGCGTGGGCAATGGTCAAATGACTAAGGTGAGCAACAAAAGAATACCCCCGCTTTGCGCAAGGAATGCCTGCCTGGTCGGTGAAAACCCGACAAGCTCCGTCCCGGCACTGTGGGGATGCGAGGGTCTATGGTCATTCGACCACGGCCATGCACATGCACATGCACGAGATCGAGTACATCTCTCCTATCGAGTACCCCCCCCCCCCCCCCCCCCCCCCCGGACATCACCCCCTACCCCACCCACCATTCCCACTACCGCCACCCAAACCCACCACCACCGTACAAGCAGCACTAACCAGTGTCCCCCCGAAGTCCCTCTTCCTGGCGGTGTTGTCGATGCCGGTAAAGAGCTCATCGAAATCGGCCCCCTCGTCTATCGTCTGCTGCCTGAACGCGTGGGCGCGGCGGACGTCCCTCGCGGTTATTATTTCGAGCAGAATCTCGTACTCTACCCGCCCGTGCTCCTAGAGGGGTGTCGGAGGCGTGGGTCGGGCGGGGGGCGGGGGAGGGGGGGGGGGAGGCGGGAAAGAGGGGAGGGGAGTGGGGTTAGGGGTTCAGAAGGCAAGAAAGAGAACCGCTCAGGGTCGGGGGGGGGGAGGCAGTCAGGGTTAACGTGTAAAAAGTAAGAAAGGAGTAACTCGCGCCGGGGGGGGGGGGGGGGGGGGGGTGTGTACCCGATAGAAAAGATGTACTCGATCTCATGCATGGCCGTAGTCGTATGACCATAGACCCTCGCATCCCTACAATGCCGGGACGGAGCATGTCGGGTTTTCACCGACCAGGAAGGCATTGCTTGCACCAAGCGCGAAGCGCCGTGAGGTGTCCGGCGAGTCGCATGAAGGGTGAGCTGCATCCTACTAATAACCGCGTGTGGGGCAGACTTGCGTATGGACGACAGCTTCAACGAGTTAATTCAATTTCCGGTGTGGTCATGCACCGGGGGGGGGGGAGTCAGTGCAGGGAGTCGGAGTGTAAGGGGGAAAGAGGGGGAAACGTGTTTTTCGCGCTGGCTGTTTTTGCTGCATCCCTTGGTCGCTGTCTTTCCAATTTCAGGGGGGGGCGAAGAGGCGATACCGTAATTGTTCTGTCCAATCTCGAACTATTTCAGTGATTTTTCTGAAAAAAACGGTATAGACGAAGGAACGGGTAGGCAGCGCTATGAAAATGAGCCCAGACATGCAAAGGAACCTTTGTAGGACCGCAGCCCCGTTTTGGGGACTACCAGGTACCAGGTAGTTACTTAGAATTTGAGTGGTTTGTCCCCAAGACGGGACTTCGGTTCTAAAGAGGTTCACTGCCCACTTACCGGGTGCACGGTAGACCACGACAACGAAAAGAAAGCCAGACATATGCAAGTAAACAAATCGTAAAGGAAATTCGTCAAAGATGTTATTAATAGTAATTCTCAGCTCGTAAAACTGTCTCTATTTCTGAAATTGCAGATCTGTCTGTCTGTCTGTCTGTCTGTCTGTCTGTCCGCATGTTTTCTCGAACTTGTATTAGTTCCTTCCAATGATCCATCATTCGATGAAAATCGACGAGCAGTGGGAATGCTGAACCCTATGCGCGACCAAAAATAAAGGCACGTACCGGGGGGGAGAAGGGACGACACCTGTGACCACGGCTTGTCCAGAAAATCGCCGAGGGTAAAACCTCCTACGAGCTAGGCTAAGAAGTAAAAGTGATGAAGAAAAATAAATAATTAAAAAAAAATGATCGTTACAAATGACAGTAGCATAATATCGTAGAAAGAAAACAAAAAATTGCCATAGTTTCTGTCGTGAAGCCGAATCCCAAAGCGATAGAAACTTGTCGCGCGTTACCTTCGGGAAAAAAAACGCGGCTAAAAGCTCCTTGTTCCTTGTGTCGAAGTCGATGAAGAACTCGGAGGCGACCTGCACTTGCCAGCACCGCGGGGTTTCCAACAAAAAAATCGGTTGGGGGGGGGAGGGTGTGTGCTCATTGTCACGCATGGCCGTAGTCGTATAAACAGAGGTCCTCGCATCCCTGCAATGCCGGGAGGGGGGGGGGGGGGGGAGGTGTGTACTCATTCTCATCCATGGCCTTAGCTGTTTGACCATAGACCCTCGCATCCCTACAAAAGCCGGGATGGAGCACGTCGGAGTTTCACAAACCAGGCAGGCATATTATTGCACCAAGCCCGAAGCGCCATGAGGTGTTCGACGAGTCACACGAAGGCAGTCGGGGGGGGCGCATTTTTTAGAGGTTGACCCCGCAACTCTCGCACCCCATGGATACCGCAGTATATGTATATTTGTGTGTTCATCGTAACAAGCCGCTTTCCTTCTACCCATCGACAACCAGCACGCCCCGTGTCTGTGCTGGTTCACACCCGAGGGACCCTAGAGATGCACCAGCCGTATCACACAGATCCCACCCCCCAGCGAGCATATCATCTGCGCAAGAGCTGTACGGTACAGATCCCACCCGGAAAACGTAAACGCCATCACCAACAAACCTGGCACCAGGACCGGCAACAGCAACGACAACATCCACTTCCAACAACGCCATCACCACCACCACCACCACCACCACCACCACCACCACTTCCAAATTGATCACATATCGTACAGGTCAAATCAATCAGGATTGTGCAATAATGGGGTGTGACTTGAGATTGTGTGAATTCACTACTTGTTGTTGTTTTAGGACACAACATCGGGAATACACAAATCAGGACTCTCTCCACCCTTAGACGATCCAACTATTCTAATGGGAATGGATCTATCCGACTCTTCTGATTCGTGCATGGGCGAGCTTTCTTTTTTTGGTTTGGTTCTTGGTGCTGTTGTTGTCTCGCCTCGTTGACCGTTTCCACGAACTGCGCCCGGCTGATCCTCTGGGTGTTGTTCACGTCGAAAGCGAGGAAGTGCTTTCTCAGGAGCTTGCGGCGGTTGGCCCTCGCGAAGCTGCTGCTGAACGCCTTCATCGCGCGCGCCAGCTGCTTGTTCGTGTCTCCGTGGAAGTCGAACTCCTTTTTATTGCAGTGTTTGATCGGGGTTTCGACAACGGGATGGGGGCGTTTTTGAGAGGGGAGGGGGAGGGGGAGGGGGGGGGGGGGGGATTGAATCAGCTGCTTGTTCGGGGTCACGTGCTCCGTGGAAGCCGAACGTCTTTTATATAGTGTTTGCGATATAGGGGTTTTGACAAGGGAACGACGCGTTTTTGGCAGCGGGGGGCGAATCGGCTGCTTGTTCGGGTCTCCGTTGGAAGCCGAACTCCTCTTACTTCAGTGTTTGATACGTACGGGTTTTAACAAGGGGACGTGGCGTTTTCGGGAGGGGGGCACGAGTCAAAAAGTAAATGCGGCCAGCGGGGGGGGAAGGGCAATATGGTAATTACCGGTACATCAGCTGTTTGCTGGTATTTGATACGAAGACTATAGGGTATAACGAAAGCGACGAGGCGTTTTCGGCAGCGAGAGGTCGGCCAGCCTCTTGTCTGTGTCTCCGTGGGGATTAAACTCCTTCTATATAGTGTTTGTGATATAGGGGTTTTGACGAGGGGACGATGCGTTATCGGCAGGGGGGAGCGAGACAGCTTCTTATCGGTGTCTCGGTGGTAGTCAAACTTCTTCTGTTTCGCGATTCGATAGAGGTTTTAACGACGGGGATGAGGCGTTTTCGGCCGCAAGCGACTATTCGTTTTTGACGACGTAGGTGAGGCGTTATTCGTAGCGGGGGATGGGTTAGCAGTTGTGCCTCATTTGGGAACTACAAAGCTGAGACCCTCTGCGAACGTCTGCAGAGCTCGAGTCAGCGGAATCTGCGAATCGCTGCATGGCCCCGACTCGGTGGAAAACATGACAAGCACACGACTATTATGCCTTCTTTCTTTCCAGTTTAAGAAAAAAACGTAATACTGACATTTTTCAAAAACCATACCTGGCACAATACCAGGTATCGTACAACGCGTTTGTTTTTGACAATTTTCTGAGAAACTTGGCGCACGCGTTTCCAGCCAAATTTCTTAAAAACAAGACCGAGGAAGTTTTGACTCCGCTCACCGCCGCGTTCATCTTGTTGAGGTAGCTGTGCACCGTGGGGGGCGGCTGATACCTGTGCCTCCGCACGGGCCCCTCGGGCAACACCATGCTCATGCTCATGCGGCGTTTAGGAGGGGAGCGCATCTTCCCGTCCCCCCTCTTTCTACCGCCTCCTCCTCCTCCTCCTCCTCCCCTTCCTCGAGCGCCCGTAGCCGTAGCGCAGCGACGGCCACTCTCTCCCTCCCCCACCCCCCCCCCTCCCCCCTCCGACCTCACCGATGCCCGCGAGCTAGACCGGGTGGCGCCGGACGAGACAGACCCGCAGCTGCGGCTGCCGGAGGAGGCGGTGGTGGCGGCGGTGGTGGTGGTGCGTGCTTTGAAGTAGTTGTCGTCGCACTCGGGGCGTTCGTCCTTGTCTGATGTTGCCGTGGCCCACTCCGCCTCCCCATCCTCCTGGAGGTCTTCCTCCTCAGAGTCTTTCTCGGGATCCTTGGTCCGCGGTGCAGCAGGCAGCGGACAAGAGGGGGGGGGGGGGGGGGTATTACTATTACGGGGGGCCATATTAAATAGGACCTGCGGTACACACAAACACCTCTATATTTCACTGTTTTTACGAACAAAATTTGGTCCTGTTTACTATGGTTCCCCGTAATAGTATTGCGAGGAGAGGGTACGGGGAGGAGGGGGGGGCGGGGGGGGGGGAGCGTACTCATTTGTTGCTTGCCTTGGTCGTTTGACCATTGACCACGCATCCCTTTCGAGACGGAGCACCGTTCCTACTCCTAATAGAGACACCTCCAACAATTGGGCGCTCGTTACGTTGTTTCCATATATTACAAAGAAACTTTTTGCTAATCTTATCCCCTTCCTGTTTGGCCGCTTGTGGCCACCAGCTATCTCCTAGGATAGCGATCGTCTTTTCGCTGCCATCTAGAGGGGGGGGGGGGGGGGGGGTATTCGTTATCATCCATGGCCGTAGTCGTATGACCATAGACCCTCTCGTATCCCCTGCAATGCCGGGACGGAGCACAGACTGTTTTATTTTCTGCCTTGCCCACTTCCAGAGATAGCAATGGGTTTACTATGTAACTGCCTTGTGGGTAACTTACCATATACATACTTCGTAGAGGGGGAGGGGGCGGGGGGGGGGGTACTCGGGGGGGAAAGGGGGAGATTGGGCAGGCACCTGAGCCACCCTCAACTTTCACCCCCCGCTTGCAGTCGGTAAGAGAGTTGCCAAGGAGAGTCGTCCCTCTTGAAGCGCGACATATTTGGGTGTAATGGAAGGGAAAATGGAAGGGACGGAAACCACTTGAGGTGATAGAATCTGAGATCGAAGGTTTCCATAAGAAGTCATGGCGGGAAGGACCTGGGGATACGTGTTTGACAATCATGAAAAAGCAAAAAAAAAAAAAAACTACTTACTTACGCTGTCACCTGACGTTGAGTCAGCGCTGACTGCCGGTCGGGACGGCTCGGGTGGCCTGTTTCTCTAGGGTTATAGACTGGGGGGGGGGGAGGGCGCGTGTACTCATTATCATGCATGGCCGTAATCGCATGACCATAGACCCGCGCCCCCCTACGATGCCGGGACGGAGCGCAGGGGGTGGGGAGGGGGGGGGGGGCAGATACCATGGGTACCCGCACAAAACACGCCGTTCGAAAGCTGACATAGTAAATTTCATCACGAGTATGTTTTGGCTGTTCCACACCTCGTCGACAATATACATCACGGCAAAAAATGTTCCCCATCCAGATTGTTGTAAGTAATTGTCTACACCAAATCGTGGCTGCATTTATAACGGCTTATCACGAGGGATAGGTCACGATTTACAGTAGATAACGAGGGGAAGATTACTAGGAGAAGATCACGAGGGATAGATCACGATCTACAATAGATAACGAGGGGAAGATTACTAGGGGAAGATCTCGAGGGATAGATCACGATTTACAGTAGATAACGAGGGGAAGATTACGAGGGGAAGATCACGAGGGATAGATCACGATCTACAGTAGATAACGAGGGACAATTTCTTCTAGGTCCTATTTTGCCGTTTTTGAAACGTTGTGCAAGACCCGCATGACACAGATTCCACCCTTCACACACGCGCGCGCGAAAGATCTGTGTCGTACAGATCCCACCCGGAGAAAAAAAAACGTGATCTAGATCATCTGCCGATCGCATTTAGATCAGGATTTCCCTCCGCCTCGAAACGTCTAGGCGAAGAAATCAACGATGGAGCCCTCCGACTTGTGAACAAGCTTGATATCACGATAGCAGAAAAGTTGGAAGTTGGGGGTGTTCGACGGCCCGCACGTGAGGCATACACCAAGAACCACTGGGTGGGGTATACAGCGTTTAGCAGTGACTGCTACGAAGCAGGTGTACCACGTCTCCAACGCGAGCGTATATTAGCCTCCGTCTACAACAGCGGCTGAGCGTTTATCGTTGTGCAGCTCAGTGACTCTGGTGCACAGTGGGTACCCCGGTTTAAGAACGCCTCCTGACAGATCTAAACTAGCGCTTTTCACAGGCTGTTCTTGCCTGCAATGGGCAGTGTATAGCGGGTCAGTACAGGCCGGACATGCCGATTTTACCTTAAGGTCCGATTTTTCTTATCTAGGCCTGCCTCCCTTGAAAAACCGGCGCACCTCGCTCACTCGCATCTCCTACAAAAGCGAAAAGCTAGGGTACGTCTAAAACAGCAGCAGCTCGGTGGTTCTGTGGAATATTTCGAAGTACATCTCTTATCAAAATCAACATGTTGGAGTCCGTCCTGAGGAAACAACTTGGGGTGGTCAGCACGGTCCTAACCCATAACCCCCAACCTTGTAGATGAAGTGCTCCTGGTGCGCGTAGTGGTCGAAGTCTCCCGGGAAGATGTCATCGCACAGGGCGCCGTAGTCCAGCGTCCCGTCGGCCCTTGTGTCGTGCTCCAGGCAGATGGCCTCCGCAACTTGGCGCGTCATGACGGAGCTCAGCTTGGTCTCTCGCAGAACCACAACCCACTGGCTCTGCTTCACGGTGCCCGCCCGCTCCTTGTCGTGACGCCGGAAGGCAGCGCGTAGGCGGCTAGCCTGTGGGTCGGGGGGGGAGGGTCAGGGGGAGCGGGGGGGGGGGGAGAGAAGGTGTCTCGTCCTGACTCTGCGGTGTCATATTACGGGGGACCATATTTAATAGGACCTACGGTAAGCACAAAAACCTATATATTTCGCTATGTTTACTAACAATATTTGGTCCTATTTACTATGGTCCCCCGTAATAGCTTGTTTTCCCTACGTGTTGTTTATTCCGCAGCGTTACATGAATGTCTCTACACCACGCACACGAGGAAACTCAACAGGAGGGGAGAGGATTAGGGGGGCGGGGAAGGGAACATCCCCGGTGTCGGGCGTTCGTTGGGGGGGGGTGGGGAGGGGGCATCCCCGGTATTTTGCGTTCTTGAGGAAGGTGAGGGGGGGGGGGGGGGGGGTATACTCGATATTATGCATCGCCGTAGTCGTATAGCCATATACCCTTGCATCCCTACAATGCCGGGACGGATCACGCCGGGTTTTCACCGGCCAGGCAGGTATTGCTTGCACCAAGCGCGGTTGTTTCCAGCATTTATGCGTTTGTGAGAGGGGGTGGGAAGGGTGCACCCCCCGATGTTACGCGCTCGTTGCGGGGGGATATGGGGGAGGCATCCCCTGGAGTATGTGCTTGAGTTATGTATGGGGAGGGGATGGGGAGGAGGCATCCCCGGTGCTGCGAGTGTGTGGGGGGAAGGGATCCCGCCTTTTAGTGTTGCCGGAAAGCCCGTCGGTCACGATGGCCAAGAGGGAGAGGGGAGGGAAGAGGAGCATCCCCGGTTTTGCGTGTTCGTGCGGGGAGAGGGGGTGGGGGACGGGGGAATCCCAGATATTGTGCGTTTGTGGGGGGGGGGGGCATCCCTGGTGTTGCGCATTTGTCGGGGAGGGAGGGGGGAGGGGGGGGGAGGCATCTTCGGTGTTCCGTGCACAATAGAGCCTGTTTTTTTGCCCACCTTTGGATTCTCCTCGTAGTGCAGGTACATGACCTTCAGGATCCGATCTTCGACCTTCATCGAGGCCTTAGCCCCGCGATCCTTCAGCTTCGCCGTGCTGATAAGGTCGGTCACGGGGGCGGGTAGCGTGGGGGCGGGGGCGGCAGGCGGGAGGGGAATGCGACGGGTTGAAAACCAAACGTACCCCCGGCGTGTGGCAGAAAGCATGAGGGGGGCATAATATTACGGGATACCATAGTAAAGAAGACCAAATGTTGTCAGTCAAAATTGATAAACGTATAGGTTTTCGTGTGTACCGTAGGTTCTATTTACTATGGTCCCCCGAAATAGTAGAAATACATTTTTGGTTTACGACGGAGAGGGTCTGACAAAAAAAAAACAAAAAAAACGTAACGTATGGCAGCCTTTTTGGGGGGGGTACACCCGATGCCATGCATGGCCGTAGTCGTACGACCATAGACCCTCGCATCCCTACAATGCCGGGACGGAGATTGTCGGGTTTTCACCTACCAGGCAGACATTGCTTGCACCAAGCGCGAAGCGCCGTGAGGTGTCCGGCGAGTCGCATGAAGGGTGAGCTGCATCCTACTATGAACCGCTTGTGAGGCGGACTTAAATATGGACGACAGCTTCAACGAGTTACTTTAATTTCCGGTGTAGGCATTTCCAGAGACAGCAATGGGAGTGCTATGAAACTGCCTCTTGGTTGCCTTACCTTGAACACTACGTGATACGATCAATTCTCTTGTGTGGAGTAAAGGTTCTTTACCTCGCACAAATGATCTACCAGGTATCTCGACAACCAGCTTTGGGCGACCGCCAAAAAACAAAAACGATACCCTGGTTGTCTAGCTCACGTAGTGAGCGGCATGTTTTACAGTGTCATTGCCAACCGACGCCAACCCATCCTATATAAAATAGGGGGAGGGGGGTGGAAATAAAACCAGAGCCCCCGCCCATATCTCAGAAGGTACCAGCTGTGCGGTATAAGTTTTAGTTTTGGTTCCTGAGCCCAGGGCTCTCCATGGTATACATGAAGTCGGTCGATTTCCTGCCTTCGATGATGCTTTGCCAGGACCAGCAGCAAAGCAAGACTTCTTTGAGCGATACTTTACCACCCTGGACGTTATTGTAAGGACCCTACCACCCTGGACGTTATTGTAAGGACCACTCGGTATTCGTAATAGTGTATCAAGGGTCCTTACATTCATTCCAGCGTAGAGTGCTACGTCATACTTACGACCGCTCTAAAACCCGGTAGGTACAAAATAACGAGAAAACACATACCTGGTACCTGATACCTGGCACATTTATAATGGTAACCGATTTACAAGATGTCCCTTCGGAGCGTTATGTAACGGTTTTACGAAAGACGACAAGAAAACGCCGCCCGCCCAGAGCTAGCGAAAAGCTCACCTAGCGACCGACCGCTCCAGACACGTTCCAAATGGTTTCTGTTCGCCCTGGTTGTTAGCTGTGTCTTTCATTTTTTTTCGGGCTGTATATATATATATATATATATATATATATATATATATATATATATATATATATGAATATAGACTTCAATTTTTCAACGGCTCCTATCGTAGTGGCACTTTCTATATATATATTTCCCCAGCTGTACAAAAACGTCAGCGGGTTTTTTACCTCGCGTCGGTGGGTTTTACCGATGCCTCCGAAGGGAAACCCTTGTAACAGATACTTACAATAAATACCAGGTATATAGTAAAAGCATAAGGACAGGGAGGACGTATCGGATACGACAAACATTGACCCTCTTCAGACGTCGGAGGGGGAAAAAAATGACAAATTACGTACAGGGACGCCCACTGCGTGATGTGTGCGATGCTACAGAATTGGTGTCCGAGTTCCAATGGCTGAGCGCAAGAACTCGCACGGTACGGGCGTATCATGATCCTACGCCTACTCCTACTGTACTGCGCGGCGCTCATGCTGGTCGTAGACGATCGATAACACCATCCTCCTCATTTGTTTTTCGGTCGCAACGAGTATCGCTTAGAAGGGCTGTCGAAACGGGTTTAACGTGGAGATCAAGCGGTCCTTGTGTTTGACACACATATTGGTACAATAATAGGGGTTGCAGCTTTTTAAGCTCGATTTTTTCACGCTGATGGAAGACGCGGGGGGGGGGGGAAGGGCTCTTGAACTGATGTGTGTTGCGTCCGATGTGTCTTGCATATTGTTATTTGCAAGACCGTTTGATTGTGTATCGGTAGTTAGCTTACAACACTCCTCAAAGGTCGGCTTGTGTAGGGGGGTTGGGTTAAGAGACCTCCTGCACTACAACCAGTTGAAGAGCCTCGGAACATTCAGTGGCTGCCCCTACAAGGCAACCACCCGTCGGCTTTTACCTTGGGGAGCCGACGACGAGCATGTCCACGAAGTCGTCGTAGAGAACCTTTTTACCGCCTTGGTTGACCCCTTCGCCCACCGCTGTGCTGAACTCGCGCACCACCTCTGACAGCTCCTGTGGTTCCGGTTCGTTCATTTCAACCGTTTCAGTTCGATCCAACCAATCAACATTCACGCCGCGTTATTTGTTGCCGATGAGCGGACGCATGCATACACGGGTGGGATGCGGGAGGGTCGGGGGTAGGGGGGAGTAGGGGGGGGGGGGGCGAAAGGGGAGGTGAGGAGGGTGGGGGGGGTGGGGGGGGGGGGGGGGTACTCATTGTCATGCGTGACCGTAGTCGTATGGCCATTTAATTTAGACTCTCGCGTCCCCACAATGCCGGCACGGAGCACGTCGGGTGTCGGTATGGAGGGATTAAATCAAGGTTCGAATGCAAGAACCAAGAAGAGGCAATGAGACGTACCAGGCACTGTGAACGATAAACATATGGGTTGTTTGGAGTTTGACGTGATCACCAGGCGTTCCTAATATACGAAGTATCCACGAATAGTGGTATACTGAGAGAAAGCTGCGATTCTCTTGAAAACGAAACGGGGCTAGTCGTACGGAGTGGCGGTTCAGAGCAGCGTAGAAAACACGGATCCAACTCCCAGGAGGGGGGGGGGGGAGTAAAAAAAGCAACGTGCGAACTGGGGCGGTTTTGTTGTGTATACGGTTAAAATATGCGGATATAGATATGGCTACGTAGATGAATGTGGGTGGGGATACGAACACGGATATGAACGTTGGATATTTATTCAGCTACGGCAGCAGCAGCCATATGGGGGTTTCGCACGGCAACAAAAAAAAGAAGTTGCTTGCGACACAAACGTATTTAATGTCACCCTCGCCGGGAGTATATCTAAACCCTGTTGTATATTCGCATCACAATTCAAGCGGCTAGAAGAGGGAGGAAGTGATTTCCTGCGGTGAGGCACGATCAAACAGAACAAAAAAAGGTTGCTTGCGGTACAAGCAACGTGCCGCAGCTCTTTCCCGAGGTGGTGCTAACCCCTCCCCCCCCCCCCCCCCCCCGACCCCCGCCCCTACCCCCCTCCTCAAAACAAATGGAACTCCAATCACATTGAGGAAAAAACGATGTTACGCAGAGAGCGCTACACATAAGAACGCAAGAAAGGATCCCCCATGCAAGAACACACAACAGGAGGCGCCATAAAATATTTTTTTTCGTTACGACGGTCATCATGGCGATGATAGCCATGATGGTGTTTTGCGTCTCGCCTCGATGGAGAGGGGGGTGGCGCCGGCCTTAGCGGAGGGGGCTTGGATAGCCTCGTTCTCGATCTGACGCAGGGTGCGGATGAATTTCGCCTCGCTGATCGCTCCCTGTGGTATTGGTGGTGATTGTGGTGGGGGTGGTGTGGTGGTGGTGGTGGGCGGGGTGGGGTGGGGGTGTTGGTGTTGGTGGTGGTGGTGGTGGTGGTGGTGGTGGTGGTGGTGGTGGTTTTTGTGTTGCTGTGTTGATGGTGTTGGTGTTGATGCGGGTGACGTGTTGGAGGTGTTGGTGTTGATGTTGGTGTGTTGATGTTGGTGTGTTGATGATAGCGGTGGTGATTAGGGCGACATATCGGTGGTGATGGTGGTGGTGGTGATGGTGGTGGTGGTGTTGGTGTTGGTGTTGGTGTTGGTGTTGGTGGTGGTGGTGTTGGTGATGGTTGCGGCGAGGGGGGTGGCAACAGGGAGGCAACATGCCTCCACATCAACATACAACACCTCAAAATTACAGACATGAAGTTGCGCTCTGCCGTATACCGAAAAGTAGTACCGAACAACAACGCCCGGAAATATCAGCAGCGCTGTAATGCGCTCCGAGCCCCGGCATGCACGCAGCGCTACAAAGCAAGCATCACCGGTAACCTGCGGCGAACAACCTAGGTCCATTTTTTCGTCCGCGCAAATCAAACAACAACAACAACAACAACAACAACAACAACAACAACAACAACAACAACAACAACAACAACAACAACAACAACATCACAAGAACAAAAAAATACGAGACAAGATTCGGCCATGCCCGTATGAAGGCGTTTCCATACTTTCAATGGAGGCGTTTTTGTTCAGGATCGATGACCCTGCGGGCGGTCTGACCTAACCTAGGAGTCACGCACCAGACGCCTGATGGGGAGATCCCGCCAAGTATTTTTGAGAGGGACAGCACCTAAAAACACCGCGACTTACCGCCATCATGTGGTCGTTGGCACGGAAGACCGACCGCACCGGGAGCTTGGCGGAGGAAAACGCCTCCGCAAGGCGTGTAACCGCCAAGTGAGCCGACTCTTGAGGGAAAATTTCCTGCGGTTGGGGGGGGGTGTTACACGGCAGAGGGCGGGGAGCGTGGCCGGGGGGCGGGAAGATTAGTGAACAATACCAACAATGGCGGATGCCAATCGTGTATTGCCGCCTTAAGATTAAAATTTCGACGCTTTTCAAAATTAAAGTCACATTTTTTGGAGACGTTTTTCTTCACTACCAGGGAACAGCCCGTTCTCCATAATGATGCGAAGCAACTTTGACCTCATGGAAGCATATAAAACCGGAACGAAACCGAACCGAACCGAACCGAACCGAACCGAACCGAACCGAGCCGAACCGAACCGAACTGAACCGAACCGAACCGAACCGAACCGACCGAACCGAACCGAACCGAGCCGAACCGAACCGAACTGAACCGAACCGAACCGAACCGAACCGAACCGAACCGAACCGAACCGAACCGAACCGAACCGAACCGAACCGAACCGAACCGAACCGAACCGAACTGAACCGAACCGAACCGAACCGAACCGAACCGAACCGAACCGAACCGAACCGAACTGAACCGAACCGAACCGAACCGAACCGAACCGAACCGAACCGAGCCGAACTGAACCGAACCGAACCGAACCGAACCGAACCGAACCGAACCGAACCGAACCGAACCGAACCGAACCGAACCGAACCGAACCGGACCGAACCGAACCGAACCGAGCCGAACCGAACCGAACCGAACCGAACCGAGCCGAACCGAACCGAACCGAACCGAACCGAACCGAACCGAACCGAACCGAACCGAACCGAACCGAACCGAACCGAACCGAACCGAACCGAACTGAACCGAACCGAACCGAACCGAACCGAACCGAACCGAACCGAACCGAACCGAACCGAACCGAACCGAACCGAACCGAACCGAACCGAACCGAACCGAACCGAACCGAACCGAACTGACCGAACCGAACCGAACCGAACTGAACCGAACCGAACCGAACCGAACCGAGCCGAACTGAACCGAACCGAACCGAACCGAACCGAACCGAACCGAACCGAACCGAACCGAACCAAACCAATACCGAACTAAACCCAACCCAAAATCTAAATACCAAAACCAATACCAAAAACAAAAAACCATAACCCAACGCGGCCACGCCAAAGCGAGCGCGATCAAGCAATACGAGACAAGAGTTAGCGAGGTGAACCAAACAGCGAATAACACAAAACGTCATTCATTTTTCTTATTTTGCTCTTGATTGTAGTAAAAAGCACGTACATAAAGTTAAAAACTCTCTCCGAGATCGAAACGAAAAACCTAC